>OX637349.1:0-600000 GCA_951799405.1 Agapetus fuscipes
GCTCGGCGTCGTCTTCTGTTGCATCGCAGTGCCAGCAGGCTGCGGCTGCTTCTTTGCCTATCCTTTGCAGGAAGTTTCCGAAGCAGCCGTGTCCACTCAGCAGCTGGGTGAGCCGGTAGCTCAGACCACCATGCTTCCTTTGGCACCAGGTCCTCAGGTCGCCGATAAGTCTGCGCGTCCAGCGTCCACCAACTGCCGTGTCCCAGCGTTGCTGCCACTGCGAGTATATCGCGTCTCGAGAAGGGTCTTCTAGACCGTCTCTCTTCCGCTCTCTTCTCTCCTGACGTTCTCGCGCCAGGAGGTGAATTGGAGGTGAAGAAGATAGCACCAGCGCTGCGTCCTCGGAGATCGTGCGATACCCAGAGATGACCCTGAGTGCACTCCTCCTCTGCACACTTGCCATCTTCTTCCTGTAGTGCTCAACCTCGAGCGACTTCGCCCAGATGGGTGCCCCATACAAAAGCGTCGAGTGCACCACCTCGTGCAAAAGTCTCCTTCTGCTCGATTTGGGCCCGCCGACGTTCGGCATGATTCTACCCAGCTGTTGCGCCACCACGCTTGCCTTCGCCGCCGCTAGCTCGATGTGTTCTCTGAAACAGAGTCGACGATCAAGTTGGACACCGAGGTACCGCAGGGATTTAACCAGCGGCACCTCAAAGCCCCCCAGCGTCAGTTTTGGCAGCGCGGGTCGTCGCTTTCGGCTGAACAATACTGCCTCCGTCTTGTGGACTGCAAGTTCCAAGCCGGAACGGTCCAGCCACCGCTTCACCCTGCGGAGGGCCTCATTCCCCGCGACAGTGATCTCACCGCAAGTCTTGCCGGTGATCATCACAGCGATGTCGTCCGCGAAAGCAACGACGCTAGCACCCGCCGGTAGCTCGGTTCGCAGCAAACCATCGTACATGACGTTCCACAGGGTCGGTCCCAAGACCGATCCCTGGGGAACACCAGACGTCAGCTGTCGCGTTTCCAAGCCCCCGTTGGCACCACATCGATACTCTAGCACACGGCCATCGAAGTAATCCTCCAGCATGGCCATGAGGTACTCCGGGACCCGGAAGCTTTCTCTCAGCTCTCTGAGGATTAAATCCCATCGAGCCGAGTTGAAAGCGTTCCGGATATCCAGAGTCACCAACATGACCTGCCGGTGTCTCTTCACCGACCCCTCCCACGCAGTCCGAACGGTGTCCACCACGCGTTCCACGGCGTCCAGGGTTGATCGTCCCGGCCTGAAGCCGTACTGGTGCTCGGAGAGTCCCCCGTCCTCGGATTCGAGGATCGGGAGAAGCCTTCCAACCATGAGTCTCTCCAGGAGCTTCCCATAGCCGTCGAGCATGCACAAAGGCCTAAAAGATGAGGGTCCATCGGCGACAGCCTTTTTTGAGACGAGGACTAGCCTCTGCCTCTTCCAGGCGTCGCCAAAATTACCCTCCTCCAAACAGGTATTGTACACATTCAGCAGCACATCAGGAAACTTCCTAGCCACTACCAGCACGACTTCGTTCGGGACGTTGTCCGGTCCAGGTGCCTTCCCGGTTTTGATCCTGGCAGACGCTGCGTCAAGCTCAGCTTGGGAGAAGGGTTCGAAGTCCGCTCCCGGGGGAGCAGGGCCTCTTGCCGCCCTCCGGTCATGCGCAGGAAAGAGAGCATCTATGACGCTCGTAAGGTTCTGGGGGTCCATGAGAAACGGATCCTGATCTCTACCCCGTAGTTTCTGTCGCACAATCTTGTACGGCAGTCCCCAGGGGTCGTGATTCACCGTCTCACACAGTTCTTCCCAGCACCTTTCCTTGCTGCGCATGATGGCCAGCTTAAGCTCTCGGCGAGCGTCCCGGTACCGTTGAAGGGCACTGTCGTAGGTATCCCCCGATGTCCTTGCCCGCTGGGCGGCCCGGCGTCTGGCAAGACACGTCGCGCGAAGACTGGCTATGGTGTCTGACCACCAATAGGCCTGCCCCCTCGCGGGATGCTTCGTGCGCCGGACCATTGCCGCGTCGCAGGCGCGCGTGGTGAGATCGCCAAGGCTCCTCACCTTGCTCGCCGCGCCATCAGCGTCCTCAACCGACGTCTTCAGGTTTTCCACCATGACCTCCAGTGTCTCTTGATCCAGAGATCGGAGGCTCCAGCCGCCTATGGTGAAGTTACCGGGTCGTCCTGATCGGGGTCCCCTCTCCAGCGAAAAAGACACGTACTGGTGATCGCTGTGCGTGTAGTCATTGAGTACACGCCAGCGCTTCACCTGCCCGATTATTTCCTCGCTGGCGAAGGTTACGTCGACAACTGAACCCGTGACTCCCCTGCGGAACGTGAACTCCGTGCCCACATTTGCAATGTGCAAATGCAGGCTCGCAGCCACATCACCCAGGATGGAGCCCCGTCTGTTGGTTGTCGCCGAGCCCCACTCAGTCGACCAGGCATTAAAATCACCGGCCATGATTATCGGCAACGTGGACGTCCTGACGTCGGTTTCCAGGTCGTGGAGATCGTCGAGGAACCGCTGCAGAGAGACATTTGGGGAGAAGTAGCAGCTGTACATCCTACAGCCTGCTACCTCAATCCAGGTCCATCCCCTGCTGGCATTTCGATTGCGTCCTGAGACGACCGCCCCCTGCGCCGGAAGAAAAATAGCCGCCACTCCGTCGCCGTCACAGTACCAGCGACTGTTACAGTCACGGTACTGCTCCGACACCAGAACAACGTCGACCTTCTTCTCCGACGCTACCTGCTGCATCAGGTCCTGGGCCACTTGGCAGTGACCCAGGTTGATTTGCAGGATATTTAGCGCGGTCATCTCCGGAGGCATCGCTTGACAGCAGCGCACTGCGCACTACCGCACCAATGTGCGGACGGCAGTTTTTGCTTTTTACAGGGTGCACAGCACAGCGGGCTTTTGCAACCCGCTGAGTTGTGCCCCTCCTCACCACATCGCCTGCACAGGCCTGCGCTCCCGGGCTCCCGCACGTCGCATTTAGCTGCGACGTGAGAGAACCCAAGACAGCGGAAGCACTGCTTGACCTCCACCTTCTGCCGGATTCGGCATCGGAGGAGGCCAATTGTCAGGCGACCGGTTTGAATCAGGTCATCTGCACTCCTCGTCCACGGCACCCTCGCCGTGCACGCAGCTGACCTGTCCTGTCTTGTTCTCAGTGGGAAAACCTCGATTTGTTCGAGGCTCTCCCCCAGGGCCCGAGACAGGGCTTCTTTGAGGTCCTTGACCTCTACACCCTCGTAGAGGTCCTTGACATAGATGGTCTTTTTAGGGACCCATCTTTTAACTTTCATAGAGGGTCCTGCCATCCTTTCGAGAAGTTTCTCCAGAGCAGGTCCCCTGGAGTCTCCCCTCGTCAGGCGTAGCTGCAGGGACCCATTGACACCTTTCCTGATGCCCTGGATCCCTGGCAGACCCTCTCGTTCGGACTTGCTGGTTATTCCAACAAGTCCTTTTAGTACCCCTGCAAATGTAGGCGGCTCGTCTGCCCTGCCGACTGGAGTGACGGTCAGCATTTCAAGTGGCTTCGACTGCCTTTTGACGGCAGTCGAAGTCACCGGGGCCTTTCTCATCTTTTTGTGGGTGACCACGGTCCATCCCGTAGCCACCTCGTCCACCCGTTCCTTTGGACCGGGAATATGTCTCTGCAGCAGCTCCTCCCGCTGCCTTCCTCGTTTTTGCGGCCGGAGTTGCGGCTGCTGCTGCTGGGGCTGAGATTGCCACCGCGGCTGCTGCCGTTGTTGCAGTTGCTGCCGTTGTTGCGGCTGCTGCCGTTGTTGCGGCTGCTGCCGTTGTTGCGGCTGCTGCCGTTGTTGCGGCTGCTGCCGTTGTTGCGGCTGCTGCCGTTGTTGCGGCTGCTGCCGTTGTTGCGGCTGCTGTTTTTGTTGCGGCTGCTGCCGTTGCTTGCGCTGCCACCCCAGCTCCGGGTCTTGTACGCTGAGGCACTTTGACGACAGTGGTGTCATCGCCGTGCCCTCAGTCTTGGTGCTTCGGTTGTCCGTTTGGCAATGGACGCTGACGGTTTTTCCGTCATTAAGGCAGTCCATTACCTCCATTGCTATTGTCAGAGCGGCCTGAATTCCTTGTTTTAATGGGACGTGGACATTTGTCCTACGCGAGATGAAATTATTCAGGCCCTCGAGAGTGTCCAGCAACACTCCCATCCTTATCTCAAAGAAACGATTTTTGCCCCCCCCAGAATCCGTGGGGCAGCCCGACGATTGCGCGTCGGGAGGGGATTCTCCGCCGCCAGTGGCAACGGTACCCCCCTGAGGTACATGTTTTGAAATCGTACTGTCCATTTATTATCCAAGTATTTAATATAATAATAAATAAATATAATACATAGATACATACATACAGATACGCGGTTCGCTTTAGTTAACTTTGCTCTGCCGGCGCCTACCTACTCTAACCCCACCCGGGGAGCGCGCCTATCTAAGTACCACCCACTAGATTGTCGGCAGACCAAAGCCCCGACACTTGTCCGATTATGAGGAAAAGCATCGAGAAGCCCCCAAGCCACGACAAGGCCCGAACCATGATGGGGGAACCTAACCTAACCTAACCTAACCTAACCTAACCTAACCTAACCTAACCTAACCTAACCTAACCTAACCTAACCTAACCTAACCTAACCTAACCTAACCTAACCTAACCTAACCTAACCTAACCTAACCTAACCTAACCTAACCTAACCTAACCTAACCTAACCTAACCTAACCTAACCTAACCTAACCTAACCTAACCTAACCTAACCTAACCTAACCTAACCTAACCTAACCTAACCTAACCTAACCTAACCTAACCTAACCTAACCTAACCTAACCTAACCTAACCTAACCTAACCTAACCTAACCTAACCTAACCTAACCTAACCTAACCTAACCTAACCTAACCTAACCTAACCTAACCTAACCTAACCTAACCTAACCTAACCTAACCTAACCTAACCTAACCTAACCTAACCTAACCTAACCTAACCTAACCTAACCTAACCTAACCTAACCTAACCTAACCTAACCTAACCTAACCTAACCTAACCTAACCTAACCTAACCTAACCTAACCTAACCTAACCTAACCTAACCTAACCTAACCTAACCTAACCTAACCTAACCTAACCTAACCTAACCTAACCTAACCTAACCTAACCTAACCTAACCTAACCTAACCTAACCTAACCTAACCTAACCTAACCTAACCTAACCTAACCTAACCTAACCTAACCTAACCTAACCTAACCTAACCTAACCTAACCTAACCTAACCTAACCTAACCTAACCTAACCTAACCTAACCTAACCTAACCTAACCTAACCTAACCTAACCTAACCTAACCTAACCTAACCTAACCTAACCTAACCTAACCTAACCTAACCTAACCTAACCTAACCTAACCTAACCTAACCTAACCTAACCTAACCTAACCTAACCTAACCTAACCTAACCTAACCTAACCTAACCTAACCTAACCTAACCTAACCTAACCTAACCTAACCTAACCTAACCTAACCTAACCTAACCTAACCTAACCTAACCTAACCTAACCTAACCTAACCTAACCTAACCTAACCTAACCTAACCTAACCTAACCTAACCTAACCTAACCTAACCTAACCTAACCTAACCTAACCTAACCTAACCTAACCTAACCTAACCTAACCTAACCTAACCTAACCTAACCTAACCTAACCTAACCTAACCTAACCTAACCTAACCTAACCTAACCTAACCTAACCTAACCTAACCTAACCTAACCTAACCTAACCTAACCTAACCTAACCTAACCTAACCTAACCTAACCTAACCTAACCTAACCTAACCTAACCTAACCTAACCTAACCTAACCTAACCTAACCTAACCTAACCTAACCTAACCTAACCTAACCTAACCTAACCTAACCTAACCTAACCTAACCTTTTTTTTTTTTTTTTTTTTTTTTTTTTGTTTTGCGTTGGAAGAAGGAAAATCTTTTATAAGACGCCAAGTGACAGCCGGTCACTAGATTGGCAGTGTGGGACTCTCCCTGCTGCGGGCCTACCCACTAAAAACCTCTCCCGTGCAAGCATCTACCACACTCCGGACCTACCAATGAAGTATTACGCTGGGAGTGTGGCAATGGTTTATACGCTGATGGCGTCTACTCTACTCGCTGTGGTAACGCTCATTGCGTTACCAACTACACCGCGCTATGTGACGCCTTTCAGTCGGCTTCTACGGCGGCCGCAGGCCGTCTTCTCCTCTCGCGCTCGGCGTCCTCCTTCTGTCCCATTACGCTCGAGGCGAAGTCCTCCCACGCCCGCCAGTTATCAGCCGACTGGAGCATTGTCGTCACCACCGCATCCACCTCCAGGCGACTGACCCCGAGAGCAGCCACAAGTGACGCCCTCTCAGTCGCCCAGGCCGGACACGCTAGCATCGTATGCTCGGCGTCGTCTTCTGTTGCATCGCAGTGCCAGCAGGCTGCGGCTGCTTCTTTGCCTATCCTTTGCAGGAAGTTTCCGAAGCAGCCGTGTCCACTCAGCAGCTGGGTGAGCCGGTAGCTCAGACCACCATGCTTCCTTTGGCACCAGGTCCTCAGGTCGCCGATAAGTCTGCGCGTCCAGCGTCCACCAACTGCCGTGTCCCAGCGTTGCTGCCACTGCGAGTATATCGCGTCTCGAGAGGGGTCTTCTAGACCGTCTCTCTTCCGCTCTCTTCTCTCCTGACGTTCTCGCGCCAGGAGGTGAATTGGAGGTGAAGAAGATAGCACCAGCGCTGCGTCCTCGGAGATCGTGCGATACCCAGAGATGACCCTGAGTGCACTCCTCCTCTGCACACTTGCCATCTTCTTCCTGCAGTGCTCAACCTCGAGCGACTTCGCCCAGATGGGTGCCCCATACAAAAGCGTCGAGTGCACCACCTCGTGCAAAAGTCTCCTTCTGCTCGATTTGGGCCCGCCGACGTTCGGCATGATTCTACCCAGCTGTTGCGCCACCACGCTTGCCTTCGCCGCCGCTAGCTCGATGTGTTCTCTGAAACAGAGTCGACGATCAAGTTGGACACCGAGGTACCGCAGGGATTTAACCAGCGGCACCTCAAAGCCCCCCAGCGTCAGTTTTGGCAGCGCGGGTCGTCGCTTTCGGCTGAACAATACTGCCTCCGTCTTGTGGACTGCAAGTTCCAAGCCGGAACGGTCCAGCCACCGCTTCACCCTGCGGAGGGCCTCATTCCCCGCGACAGTGATCTCACCGCAAGTCTTGCCGGTGATCATCACAGCGATGTCGTCCGCGAAAGCAACGACGCTAGCACCCGCCGGTAGCTCGGTTCGCAGCAAACCATCGTACATGACGTTCCACAGGGTCGGTCCCAAGACCGATCCCTGGGGAACACCAGACGTCAGCTGTCGCGTTTCCAAGCCCCCGTTGGCACCACATCGATACTCTAGCACACGGCCATCGAAGTAATCCTCCAGCATGGCCATGAGGTACTCCGGGACCCGGAAGCTTTCTCTCAGCTCTCTGAGGATTAAATCCCATCGAGCCGAGTTGAAAGCGTTCCGGATATCCAGAGTCACCAACATGACCTGCCGGTGTCTCTTCACCGACCCCTCCCACGCAGTCCGAACGGTGTCCACCACGCGTTCCACGGCGTCCAGGGTTGATCGTCCCGGCCTGAAGCCGTACTGGTGCTCGGAGAGTCCCCCGTCCTCGGATTCGAGGATCGGGAGAAGCCTTCCAACCATGAGTCTCTCCAGGAGCTTCCCATAGCCGTCGAGCATGCACAAAGGCCTAAAAGATGAGGGTCCATCGGCGACAGCCTTTTTTGAGACGAGGACTAGCCTCTGCCTCTTCCAGGCGTCGCCAAAATTACCCTCCTCCAAACAGGTATTGTACACATTCAGCAGCACATCAGGAAACTTCCTAGCCACTACCAGCACGACTTCGTTCGGGACGTTGTCCGGTCCAGGTGCCTTCGCGGTTTTGATCCTGGCAGACGCTGCGTCAAGCTCAGCTTGGGAGAAGGGTTCGAAGTCCGCTCCCGGGGGAGCAGGGCCTCTTGCCGCCCTCCGGTCATGCGCAGGAAAGAGAGCATCTATGACGCTCGTAAGGTTCTGGGGGTCCATGAGAAACGGATCCTGATCTCTACCCCGTAGTTTCTGTCGCACAATCTTGTACGGTAGTCCCCAGGGGTCGTGATTCACCGTCTCACACAGTTCTTCCCAGCACCTTTCCTTGCTGCGCATGATGGCCAGCTTAAGCTCTCGGCGAGCGTCCCGGTACCGTTGAAGGGCACTGTCGTAGGTATCCCCCGATGTCCTTGCCCGCTGGGCGGCCCGGCGTCTGGCAAGACACGTCGCGCGAAGACTGGCTATGGTGTCTGACCACCAATAGGCCTGCCCCCTCGCGGGATGCTTCGTGCGCCGGACCATTGCCGCGTCGCAGGCGCGCGTGGTGAGATCGCCAAGGCTCCTCACCTTGCTCGCCGCGCCATCAGCGTCCTCAACCGACGTCTTCAGGTTTTCCACCATGACCTCCAGTGTCTCTTGATCCAGAGATCGGAGGCTCCAGCCGCCTATGGTGAAGTTACCGGGTCGTCCTGATCGGGGTCCCCTCTCCAGCGAAAAAGACACGTACTGGTGATCGCTGTGCGTGTAGTCATTGAGTACACGCCAGCGCTTCACCTGCCCGATTATTTCCTCGCTGGCGAAGGTTACGTCGACAACTGAACCCGTGACTCCCCTGCGGAACGTGAACTCCGTGCCCACATTTGCAATGTGCAAATGCAGGCTCGCAGCCACATCACCCAGGATGGAGCCCCGTCTGTTGGTTGTCGCCGAGCCCCACTCAGTCGACCAGGCATTAAAATCACCGGCCATGATTATCGGCAACGTGGACGTCCTGACGTCGGTTTCCAGGTCGTGGAGATCGTCGAGGAACCGCTGCAGAGAGACATTTGGGGAGAAGTAGCAGCTGTACATCCTACAGCCTGCTACCTCAATCCAGGTCCATCCCCTGCTGGCATTTCGATTGCGTCCTGAGACGACCGCCCCCTGCGCCGGAAGAAAAATAGCCGCCACTCCGTCGCCGTCACAGTACCAGCGACTGTTACAGTCACGGTACTGCTCCGACACCAGAACAACATCGACCTTCTTCTCCGACGCTACCTGCTGCATCAGGTCCTGGGCCACTTGGCAGTGACCCAGGTTGATTTGCAGGATATTTAGCGCGGTCATCTCCGGAGGCATCGCTTGACAGCAGCGCACTGCGCACTACCGCACCAATGTGCGGACGGCAGTTTTTGCTTTTTACAGGGTGCACAGCACAGCGGGCTTTTGCAACCCGCTGAGTTGTGCCCCTCCTCACCACATCGCCTGCACAGGCCTGCGCTCCCGGGCTCCCGCACGTCGCATTTAGCTGCGACGTGAGAGAACCCAAGACAGCGGAAGCACTGCTTGACCTCCACCTTCTGCCGGATTCGGCATCGGAGGAGGCCAATTGTCAGGCGACCGGTTTGAATCAGGTCATCTGCACTCCTCGTCCACGGCACCCTCGCCGTGCACGCAGCTGACCTGTCCTGTCTTGTTCTCAGTGGGAAAACCTCGATTTGTTCGAGGCTCTCCCCCAGGGCCCGAGACAGGGCTTCTTTGAGGTCCTTGACCTCTACACCCTCGTAGAGGTCCTTGACATAGATGGTCTTTTTAGGGACCCATCTTTTAACTTTCATAGAGGGTCCTGCCATCCTTTCGAGAAGTTTCTCCAGAGCAGGTCCCCTGGAGTCTCCCCTCGTCAGGCGTAGCTGCAGGGACCCATTGGCACCTTTCCTGATGCCCTGGATCCCTGGCAGACCCTCTCGTTCGGACTTGCTGGTTATTCCAACAAGTCCTTTTAGTACCCCTGCAAATGTAGGCGGCTCGTCTGCCCTGCCGACTGGAGTGACGGTCAGCATTTCAAGTGGCTTCGACTGCCTTTTGACGGCAGTCGAAGTCACCGGGGCCTTTCTCATCTTTTTGTGGGTGACCACGGTCCATCCCGTAGCCACCTCGTCCACCCGTTCCTTTGGACCGGGAATATGTCTCTGCAGCAGCTCCTCCCGCTGCCTTCCTCGTTTTTGCGGCCGGAGTTGCGGCTGCTGCTGCTGGGGCTGAGATTGCCACCGCGGCTGCTGCCGTTGTTGCAGTTGCTGCCGTTGTTGCGGCTGCTGCCGTTGTTGCGGCTGCTGCCGTTGTTGCGGCTGCTGCCGTTGTTGCGGCTGCTGCCGTTGTTGCGGCTGCTGCCGTTGTTGCGGCTGCTGTTTTTGTTGCGGCTGCTGCCGTTGCTTGCGCTGCCACCCCAGCTCCGGGTCTTGTACGCTGAGGCACTTTGACGACAGTGGTGTCATCGCCGTGCCCTCAGTCTTGGTGCTTCGGTTGTCCGTTTGGCAATGGACGCTGACGGTTTTTCCGTCATTAAGGCAGTCCATTACCTCCATTGCTATTGTCAGAGCGGCCTGAATTCCTTGTTTTAATGGGACGTGGACATTTGTCCTACGCGAGATGAAATTATTCAGGCCCTCGAGAGTGTCCAGCAACACTCCCATCCTTATCTCAAAGAAACGATTTTTGCCCCCCCCAGAATCCGTGGGGCAGCCCGACGATTGCGCGTCGGGAGGGGATTCTCCGCCGCCAGTGGCAACGGTACCCCCCTGAGGTACATGTTTTGAAATCGTACTGTCCATTTATTATCCAAGTATTTAATATAATAATAAATAAATATAATACATAGATACATACATACAGATACGCGGTTCGCTTTAGTTAACTTTGCTCTGCCGGCGCCTACCTACTCTAACCCCACCCGGGGAGCGCGCCTATCTAAGTACCACCCACTAGATTGTCGGCAGACCAAAGCCCCGACACTTGTCCGATTATGAGGAAAAGCATCGAGAAGCCCCCAAGCCACGACAAGGCCCGAACCATGATGGGGGAACCTAACCTAACCTAACCTAACCTAACCTAACCTAACCTAACCTAACCTAACCTAACCTAACCTAACCTAACCTAACCTAACCTAACCTAACCTAACCTAACCTAACCTAACCTAACCTAACCTAACCTAACCTAACCTAACCTAACCTAACCTAACCTAACCTAACCTAACCTAACCTAACCTAACCTAACCTAACCTAACCTAACCTAACCTAACCTAACCTAACCTAACCTAACCTAACCTAACCTAACCTAACCTAACCTAACCTAACCTAACCTAACCTAACCTAACCTAACCTAACCTAACCTAACCTAACCTAACCTAACCTAACCTAACCTAACCTAACCTAACCTAACCTAACCTAACCTAACCTAACCTAACCTAACCTAACCTAACCTAACCTAACCTAACCTAACCTAACCTAACCTAACCTAACCTAACCTAACCTAACCTAACCTAACCTAACCTAACCTAACCTAACCTAACCTAACCTAACCTAACCTAACCTAACCTAACCTAACCTAACCTAACCTAACCTAACCTAACCTAACCTAACCTAACCTAACCTAACCTAACCTAACCTAACCTAACCTAACCTAACCTAACCTAACCTAACCTAACCTAACCTAACCTAACCTAACCTAACATACAAGAGGGACCGATCCCTGGGGAACACCAGACGTCAGCTGTCGCGTTTCCAAGCCCCCGTTGGCACCACATCGATACTCTAGCACACGGCCATCGAAGTAATCCTCCAGCATGGCCATGAGGTACTCCGGGACCCGGAAGCTTTCTCTCAGCTCTCTTAGGATTAAATCCCATCGAGCCGAGTTGAAAGCGTTCCGGATATCCAGAGTCACCAACATGACCTGCCGGTGTCTCTTCACCGACCCCTCCCACGCAGTCCGAACGGTGTCCACCACGCGTTCCACGGCGTCCAGGGTTGATCGTCCCGGCCTGAAGCCGTACTGGTGCTCGGAGAGTCCCCCGTCCTCGGATTCGAGGATCGGGAGAAGCCTTCCAACCATGAGTCTCTCCAGGAGCTTCCCATAGCCGTCGAGCATGCACAAAGGCCTAAAAGATGAGGGTCCATCGGCGACAGCCTTTTTTGAGACGAGGACTAGCCTCTGCCTCTTCCAGGCGTCGCCAAAATTACCCTCCTCCAAACAGGTATTGTACACATTCAGCAGCACATCAGGAAACTTCCTAGCCACTACCAGCACGACTTCATTCGGGACGTTGTCCGGTCCAGGTGCCTTCCCGGTTTTGATCCTGGCAGACGCTGCGTCAAGCTCAGCTTGGGAGAAGGGTTCGAAGTCCGCTCCCGGGGGAGCAGGGCCTCTTGCCGCCCTCCGGTCATGCGCAGGAAAGAGAGCATCTATGACGCTCGTAAGGTTCTGGGGGTCCATGAGAAACGGATCCTGATCTCTACCCCGTAGTTTCTGTCGCACAATCTTGTACGGCAGTCCCCAGGGGTCGTGATTCACCGTCTCACACAGTTCTTCCCAGCACCTTTCCTTGCTGCGCATGATGGCCAGCTTAAGCTCTCGGCGAGCGTCCCGGTACCGTTGAAGGGCACTGTCGTAGGTATCCCCCGATGTCCTTGCCCGCTGGGCGGCCCGGCGTCTGGCAAGACACGTCGCGCGAAGACTGGCTATGGTGTCTGACCACCAATAGGCCTGCCCCCTCGCGGGATGCTTCGTGCGCCGGACCATTGCCGCGTCGCAGGCGCGCGTGGTGAGATCGCCAAGGCTCCTCACCTTGCTCGCCGCGCCATCAGCGTCCTCAACCGACGTCTTCAGGTTTTCCACCATGACCTCCAGTGTCTCTTGATCCAGAGATCGGAGGCTCCAGCCGCCTATGGTGAAGTTACCGGGTCGTCCTGATCGGGGTCCCCTCTCCAGCGAAAAAGACACGTACTGGTGATCGCTGTGCGTGTAGTCATTGAGTACACGCCAGCGCTTCACCTGCCCGATTATTTCCTCGCTGGCGAAGGTTACGTCGACAACTGAACCCGTGACTCCCCTGCGGAACGTGAACTCCGTGCCCACATTTGCAATGTGCAAATGCAGGCTCGCAGCCACATCGCCCAGGATGGAGCCCCGTCTGTTGGTTGTCGCCGAGCCCCACTCAGTCGACCAGGCATTAAAATCACCGGCCATGATTATCGGCAACGTGGACGTCCTGACGTCGGTTTCCAGGTCGTGGAGATCGTCGAGGAACCGCTGCAGAGAGACATTTGGGGAGAAGTAGCAGCTGTACATCCTACAGCCTGCTACCTCAATCCAGGTCCATCCTCTGCTGGCATTTCGATTGCGTCCTGAGACGACCGCCCCCTGCGCCGGAAGAAAAATAGCCGCCACTCCGTCGCCGTCACAGTACCAGCGACTGTTACAGTCACGGCACTGCTCCGACACCAGAACAACATCGACCTTCTTCTCCGACGCTACCTGCTGCATCAGGTCCTGGGCCACTTGGCAGTGACCCAGGTTGATTTGCAGGATATTTAGCGCGGTCATCTCCGGAGGCATCGCTTGACAGCAGCGCACTGCGCACTACCGCACCAATGTGCGGACGGCAGTTTTTGCTTTTTACAGGGTGCACAGCACAGCGGGCTTTTGCAACCCGCTGAGTTGTGCCCCTCCTCACCACATCGCCTGCACAGGCCTGCGCTCCCGGGCTCCCGCACGTCGCATTTAGCTGCGACGTGAGAGAACCCAAGACAGCGGAAGCACTGCTTGACCTCCACCTTCTGCCGGATTCGGCATCGGAGGAGGCCAATTGTCAGGCGACCGGTTTGAATCAGGTCATCTGCACTCCTCGTCCACGGCACCCTCGCCGTGCACGCAGCTGACCTGTCCTGTCTTGTTCTCAGTGGGAAAACCTCGATTTGTTCGAGGCTCTCCCCCAGGGCCCGAGACAGGGCTTCTTTGAGGTCCTTGACCTCTACACCCTCGTAGAGGTCCTTGACATAGATGGTCTTTTTAGGGACCCATCTTTTAACTTTCATAGAGGGTCCTGCCATCCTTTCGAGAAGTTTCTCCAGAGCAGGTCCCCTGGAGTCTCCCCTCGTCAGGCGTAGCTGCAGGGACCCATTGGCACCTTTCCTGATGCCCTGGATCCCTGGTAGACCCTCTCGTTCGGACTTGCTGGTTATTCCAACAAGTCCTTTTAGTACCCCTGCAAATGTAGGCGGCTCGTCTGCCCTGCCGACTGGAGTGACGGTCAGCATTTCAAGTGGCTTCGACTGCCTTTTGACGGCAGTCGAAGTCACCGGGGCCTTTCTCATCTTTTTGTGGGTGACCACGGTCCATCCCGTAGCCACCTCGTCCACCCGTTCCTTTGGACCGGGAATATGTCTCTGCAGCAGCTCCTCCCGCTGCCTTCCTCGTTTTTGCGGCCGGAGTTGCGGCTGCTGCTGCTGGGGCTGAGATTGCCACCGCGGCTGCTGCCGTTGTTGCAGTTGCTGCCGTTGTTGCGGCTGCTGCCGTTGTTGCGGCTGCTGCCGTTGTTGCGGCTGCTGTTTTTGTTGCGGCTGCTGCCGTTGCTTGCGCTGCCACCCCAGCTCCGGGTCTTGTACGCTGAGGCACTTTGACGACAGTGGTGTCATCGCCGTGCCCTCAGTCTTGGTGCTTCGGTTGTCCGTTTGGCAATGGACGCTGACGGTTTTTCCGTCATTAAGGCAGTCCATTACCTCCATTGCTATTGTCAGAGCGGCCTGAATTCCTTGTTTTAATGGGACGTGGACATTTGTCCTACGCGAGATGAAATTATTCAGGCCCTCGAGAGTGTCCAGCAACACTCCCATCCTTATCTCAAAGAAACGATTTTTGCCCCCCCCAGAATCCGTGGGGCAGCCCGACGATTGCGCGTCGGGAGGGGATTCTCCGCCGCCAGTGGCAACGGTACCCCCCTGAGGTACATGTTTTGAAATCGTACTGTCCATTTATTATCCAAGTATTTAATATAATAATAAATAAATATAATACATAGATACATACATACAGATACGCGGTTCGCTTTAGTTAACTTTGCTCTGCCGGCGCCTACCTACTCTAACCCCACCCGGGGAGCGCGCCTATCTAAGTACCACCCACTAGATTGTCGGCAGACCAAAGCCCCGACACTTGTCCGATTATGAGGAAAAGCATCGAGAAGCCCCCAAGCCACGACAAGGCCCGAACCATGATGGGGGAACCTAACCTAACCTAACCTAACCTAACCTAACCTAACCTAACCTAACCTAACCTAACCTAACCTAACCTAACTGAACCCACCTTCTCCTATATCCACATGTTCTTTTAGTTGAAATGCATCACTCAACTTGAACCATAATATGTGTCTAATTAATATGTTTTACACATCAATTAGTTAAGACTTTACAACATTTTATAATAAATGTCATTTCATATGTATCTGATATACTATGTCTACTAAAGAATTCAAGCTAACATACTAGTGTGTAACATAATATGGTTATATACACCACCAACATTTCTAATAAATGTCACAACATTAATGTAATTTACATGTAAGTAATTACTATGTTTACTTAAAAGAATTAATGTTATAAATAATATTATTATTCCGAAGTTATAACATTCAAGTTCATTCAATGTTAATACAATTTGTTATAACATACTGTTTTCAATCAGCATTGTACTTATTGAAAACAGTATGTTATAACAAATTGTATTAACATTGAATGAACTTGAATGTTATAACTTCGGAATAATAATATTATTTATAACATTAATTCTTTTAAGTAAACATAGTAATTACTTACATGTAAATTACATTAATTAACCTAACCTAACCTAACCTAACTGAACCCACCTTCTCCTATATCCACATGTTCTTTTAGTTGAAATGCATCACTCAACTTGAACCATAATATGTGTCTAATTAATATGTTTTACACATCAATTAGTTAAGACTTTACAACATTTTATAATAAATGTCATTTCATATGTATCTGATATACTATGTCTACTAAAGAATTCAAGCTAACATACTAGTGTGTAACATAATATGGTTATATACACCACCAACATTTCTAATAAATGTCACAACATTAATGTAATTTACATGTAAGTAATTACTATGTTTACTTAAAAGAATTAATGTTATAAATAATATTATTATTCCGAAGTTATAACATTCAAGTTCATTCAATGTTAATACAATTTGTTATAACATACTGTTTTCAATCAGCATTGTACTTACACAAGTCAATGTCTAAATAAATTAATGTCTCACATCAATGTAAAATTGAGAAATCAAACTACTTGTTTAACAGTTCAACTATTTATTGACTTAGTTCAGTAACATCATTTGTACAAGTACCACTCTATTGATTTAATATGTAACAACTTCTCTATTGTTTTTTATACATTTTAAGGGAAGTATTATATAAACTTAAATTCATATGTCACATTTGTGACAATCAAATGTGACATATCAGTCAATGTCTAAATAAATTAATGTCTCACATGTCAATGTCTAAATAAATTAATGTCTCACATCAATGTAAAATTGAGAAATCAAACTACTTGTTTAACAGTTCAACTATTTATTGACTTAGTTCAGTAACATCATTTGTACAAGTACCACTCTATTGATTTAATATGTAACAACTTCTCTATTGTTTTTTATACATTTTAAGGGAAGTATTATATAAACTTAAATTCATATGTCACATTTGTGACAATCAATCCACTACAGTCCACTTTCTACTTGACTATCAATTGTAATATTTTCAATAAATAAAGTCATTCGATCGATTGATTCAGATAACGAATCAATCTCTTTGGGAGTCCCCCAGTATGTCAAATATTTTGACATGGAAAAAATAAAGGCATTGCCATCTAGATGCATTTCAGATAACCTTTTTTGTTAGCATTTAAGTGGTAGGTAACAACCAACAATTTATATTCCTAAGAGTTGGTATTACTGTAATTTTGTCTTTATTAAGTTTCATGCACTGTTTGTCACTTCCTCCTTGTAATTCAAAGTGAAACAACACAAATTTGTTTTCTAAATTTGTATCTTAAAATCCAATTAATAAATCTCCAATAAAATTTAACAATCTAAATTTTATTTAACAACCTACCTTCAAGAACCAGTAAAAACAAATGACCTGACCTATCAATAATTACCACAAGATCCTCACGGACCTCAAAAACTTCGCCTTCGCCTCAACTAGCGTCCAGAGTTTTCCCTTTGTGGGGCCGGGTTTGACGTCTTACCCGCGTCGAGGTCTCTTACTTGGCCCAGGTTTGCCGTGTGACCGGCGTTGAGGTCTCTCAAGTCTCTGCGGATGAATCCTTGATTCATCAAGATGCAGCGCACACCGCCATCACAGGGACAAAGGTCTCGGGCCTCAAGGTCACTCTCCCCGGCATTCTCGCCAAGTGCGGATACTCCACCCCCCTCCACTTCTGCGCGGATCAGTCTCTTGTGCCAGCAGATTTTGAAGAAAGCAGAATCCCCTGACATCGTGGATTGGGCAACCCAGATCGAGAGGCTGGCAAATCAATTACCATGTGTCGAAAGGCCAAGGATAATAAAGTCTCCTGCTCCCAGCAACGACCTTTGTGAAATTAAGAATCAAATAGCCAACCTGGCCGCAAGGGTGGAGGAGCTTGCTAAGCCAGTTGCTGGGTATTCCGCTGCCGTCAAATCTAACCTGCCGACAGGTGTCCTGCGAGGTGACACCAGGGAGGATCTTGCGCCAGGGTTACCGACGAAACCAGAAAGAACATACGCCCTGATAGTTTCCAGCTCTCGGGAGGACGATACCTCCGACTCTATCAGGAAAAAGATTGTCTCAGCTGTTAAGCCGAAAGATTTAAAAATTGGAATTAAGGGAGTCTCTGCCATCTCTGGAAACCGAATTGTCATTACTCTCCCTAATGCTGAGCATGCTGCTAAGCTTAGGGATGCCGTCGAAGCAAAGACGGATCTGAAGGCCGAGGCTGGCAGGCGCAGACAGCCGCTGGTAATTTTCAAGGGTGTCAACAAGGAAACACTCAACGCGGAATTTCTGGAATGCCTCACATTCCAGAATGACACAATCGGGGACATCATCGGGGACGCAAACACCGAGGAACAGTTTAAAATCATTCGTGTAACCAAAAACCGTAATGAAAAACTGAAAAATATCATCGTATCGGTAAAACCAGCTCTCCGAGCGGCATTGCTCCGGTTGGGCAGACTTAATATAGGATTCCTCCGAGTGCATGTCGAAGACTGCTCCCCAATTGTACAATGCTACAAGTGCCTTGGTTTCGGTCATTTTGCTTCAAAATGTACCGAAAAACAGAGATGCATGAACTGTGCAAAGGAACACCGTCTCTCGGAATGCCCCGACAAGGACAATAAGGACAAAGAGACGTGTCACAACTGCTGCAAGGCGAACACTAGGACCAGCGCAAAGACCTCAGTTGGACACCGAGCAAACAGCCGTCTGTGTCCGTACTTATTAAAGTTAGAAGAGCGTACCAGGGAGAGTATCAACTATGGATGACACAAGCAGTGAGCCCGATCCAGTTAAGATTTGCCAGGTCAACCTGCAGAGATCTTCACTGGCCTTGGACATGGCCAACTTGAGGACCTTTGACGTGCTGTTGCTGCAGGAGCCGTATACGGTTTCGACCGGTACCGTCAGGGGGATGCACGGAACTCTCTACCAGGCGAGCTCACTGAACGCCGACAACCCGTGCAAAGCTGCAGTGCTCTTAAGATCTGACGACCTCAGGGGAGTCATGATCTCGGAGTACACAAATGCAAACTCGGTGTTTGTGTCGGCGCACGTCGGGGGGCTCCGTGTCATCCTGGGGTCCGTTTATGTGGAGCCGCGCGCGGACTTGGATCCGATCCTTGCCAGCTTGGCTAGGTTGGCTGACGAATTCGAGGATCACCAATTCATCATTGGAGGAGACTTTAATGCCAAAAGCACATGGTGGGGCAGTCCCAGAACGGACCCCAGGGGTGCTGCGGTCACGGATTTGTGTGCCGAACTCAACTGGAGTGTCCTCAACGAGGGATCTACACCAACATTCGACACAATTAGAGGCAACCGTAGGCTAGTGTCCTGGATAGACGTCTCGCTTTGTAGTATTGGAATTGTTGATTTTATAACTATGTGGCGAGTTGACACTTCAACTGATAGTTTCTCCGACCATCAGGCTATCACTTTCGAATTAACTCCAGCCAATGTGCGTTCACACACAAGCAAAGCAACAAGAATCTACGCCACTTCCAGGGCAAACTGGGGAAAGTTCTCGCGGATCATGCGGGAGACGGCTCAGTGTGCTGACGAAATGCTGAGTTCCGTATCACATCGAGACGTCGAACGACGGTGCAATGACTTCAGCATGGTCATTAAGGCGGCTTGTGAAGGTGCCATTCCTCACATCAAGACTTTTGCTGGTCGTGCGTGTCCTTGGTGGAGCGACGATTTGCAGCTCTTGAAGAGGAAGGTCACTGTCGCCAAAAGAAGATTTAGGAACTCTGGTGTCGTCCGGCGACTGCTGACACTGCCCGCTTACCTTCAGGCCAGAGAAGAATTTAGAAGTGCTGTGTCTGCTGCGAAGACGGCCAGCTGGAAGGAGTTTTGCCGCATACAGAGCCGCGAGACGGTCTGGTCAATGCTGACCAGAATAACTGCCAAGCGAAGCTTACCGGTCCCCAGCACTGTCAAAATCAATGGCAGGGGTTTCGGCAGTGAGGCAGCTACCGCGGCGGCACTGCTAAATCATTTTTTTCCGGACGACGATCCTGCGTCTGACTCGCCTCTGCACTCGCGGATCAGAGAGTCCAGCCTTTTGATGCCAGACACCAACGATGACGTCATTTTTACCGCGGGCGAGGTCCTGCGTGCTTTGCAGGGCATCAGTCCCAAAAAGGCTCCCGGTCTGGATGGCTTCACTTCAGACATCTGCCAGCGCACTGTTGGGTCTCACCTAGACTACGTGTTAAATATGATGAATGCATGCCTCAAGACCGGTTGCTTCCCGACTTCTTGGAAAGAATCTAATGTTGTATTAATCCCCAAACATGGGAAGCCCTCGGACGATATCGGATCACTGCGTCCTATAGGGCTTCTACCAGTCATGGGTCGCGTACTTGAAAAGATGATAGTCGGAAGATTGACATGGGCTTTTAGCGCTGATCGCCGCCTCACGAGCGACAACCAATACGGCTTTACCCGACAGAGATCCGCCGAAGACGCTCTCAATGTGATAACATCGGTCCTGAAAGACGCTCGCGGCAGGAAGATGATCGCCTTGGTAGTCTCGCTGGATATCAAAGGGGCGTTCGACCACGCATGGTGGCCGTTCCTCCTGGAACAGTTGAAGAAGAAACGCTGCCCGAGGAATTTGTATTTGCTGATCCAGTCCTACCTCTCAGATAGAAGAGTCCGACTCGTCTTCGGTAACACTGTCGTGCGCAAGACGACGTCCCTGGGATGCGTGCAAGGATCCGCGTGTGGGCCCTTCTTTTGGAACCTGATCGTCGACGACTTGCTCCAAGAGAGCTTCGGCGACGAGATACACGTCCAGGCCTACGCAGACGACATAACTATGATCGCGGTTGGACGAACTATGGTCGAAGCCGAGACGCGGGCGAACAACGCCCTGAGTACAATTCGCGAATGGAGCATAAGATGCAAGCTGCAATTCTCGGCTCCGAAGAGTCTAGCGATGTGCGTCACCCGAAAACGGGTGAACCGCGAACCGGAACTCCGCCTTGGTCTGTCAAGCCTCAAAATTGTTGACAGTTTCAAGCTCCTGGGGGTTGTTGTGGACAAAAACTTGAACTGGTCGCAGCATGTGGATCACGTGTGCCAGAAGATAACCAAAATCTTTGGAGCAATCAGCCGAGCTGCAAAACCGACATGGGGACTCTCCTCGGAAGTGCTCAGGACCCTCTACAGGGGGGCCTTGGAGCCGATTGCCCTATACTGCTCCAGTGTGTGGGGAGAAGCGTGCGCGCGGAAAGTTATCAGGAAAAAACTAAACCAAGCTTTGAGACCGATACTCATCCGAATCTGCCGCGGATACCGTACCATGTCCCTAAACTCTGCAATGGCAATATCTGGGATCCCTCCTCTACACCTGCGAATCCTGGAAATGTCCGCACTGCGTGGGGTGCAACACGGGAATCCGTTGTCTACTTTACCTGCGGACAGAACCTGTATGAAAATCGTGGACTGGAGAGAGTTGCCGCACCCAGCATCTCTGCGTGGAGAGCAGATAGAAGAGCAAGCCGAGAGAACCAACGTGAACTACAACATATACACAGACGGCAGCCGCCTGGAAGGCAGAGTGGGTGCAGGATTCGTGACATACAAGGAGGGAACAGTTGTACACTCGAAAAAAATAAAGCTCGCGGATTACTGCTCCGTTTTCCAGGCTGAGCTGGTGGCCATACGAGCGGCGGTGGAATGGGTTGTGCACAAGAGGATGAACCACGAGACGATTAGAATCGAGTCGGACTCACCCTCCGGCCTGACCGCAATAGCCGACAGCACGAGCCTCAACCCGATCGTTCGAGAGATCTTCTCGCTGTGCGACCGAGCCAGAGATGGCGGCAACCAAATCGTATTCCGGTGGGTCAAAGGCCACTCCGACGACCCTGGAAACGATCGAGCGGATGAACTCGCAAGAGCAGCTGGGTCTTTAAAGTTGAAACCTGCCTACGATAGTTACCCAATCAGCCATGCTAGAGGAGAACTAAAGGCAAAAACCTTGTCGGACTGGAACGACGCATATCTACGGGATACTGCAGGAAGCACCACAAGGATGTTCTTCCAAAACATACAAGAAGCAATGTTATTAGCCAGAGTGTATTCACCGACTTACGAAACGACCCAGTTCCTGTCTGGGCATGGTTTCTTCCGCAGTTACCTGTATAGATTTAAAATTCTAACTATAAACACCTGTCCATGTAACAACCAAAGTGAACAAACTGTCCTTCATTTGCTTTTTGAATGTCCCTTCCTTGAAAAAACCAAATTCAATCTGGAAAATAGATATAACATCAACGTTCAAAATCTCAGTGAAATCAGAAAATTAATATTGGATTCTTCATACACAAAAACAATTTTTGACTATTTTGGAACTATTTATAAAATAATGAGAAAAATAAACGAGGAAAATGTAAAGGAGACACAAACACTTGCACTAACACAGACACGAACAGACTAATACAAACAGACATCACATATAGGTAATGAGATGCCGGAGGTTAATTTAACCAAACCGGCCGCAGTGTGGGACTCTCCCTGCTGCGGGCCTACCCACTAAAAACCTCTCCCGTGCAAGCATCTACCACACTCCGGACCTACCAATGAAGTATTACGCTGGGAGTGTGGTAATGGTTTATACGCTGATGGCGTCTACTCTACTCGCTGTGGCAACGCTCATTGCGTTACCAACTACACCGCGTTACGTGACGCCTTTCAGTCGGCTTCTACGGCGGCCGCGGGCCGTCTTCTCCTCTCGCGCTCGGCGTCCTCCTTCTGTCCCATTACGCTCGAGGCGAAGTCCTCCCACGCCCGCCAGTTATCAGCCGACCGGAGCATTGTCGTCACCACCGTATCCACCTCCAGGTGATCGACCCCGAGGGCAGCCACAAGTGACGCCCTCTCAGTCGCCCAGGCCGGACACGCTAGCATCGTATGCTCGGCGTCGTCTTCTGTTGCATCGCAGTGCCAGCAGGCTGCGGCTGCTTCTTTGCCTATCCTTTGCAGGAAGTTTCCGAAGCAGCCGTGTCCACTCAGCAGCTGGGTGAGCCGGTAGCTCAGACCACCATGCTTCCTTTGGCACCAGGTCCTCAGGTCGCTGATAAGTCTTCGCGTCCAGCGTCCACCAACTGCCGTGTCCCAGCGTTGCTGCCACTGCGAGTATATCGCGTCTCTAGAGGGGTCTTCTAGACCGTCTCTCTTCCGCTCTCTTCTCTCCTGGCGTTCTCGCGCCAGGAGGTGAATCGGAGGCGAAGAAGATAGCACCAGCGCTGCGTCCTCGGAGATCGTGCGATACCCAGAGATAACCCTGAGTGCACTCCTCCTCTGCACACTTGCCATCTTCTTCCTGTAGTGCTCAACCTCAAGCGACTTCGCCCAGATGGGTGCCCCATACAAAAGCGTCGAGTGCACCACCTCGTGCAGGACTCTCCTCCTGCTCGATTTGGGCCCGCCGACGTTCGGCATGAGCCTTCCCAGCTGTTGCGCCACCACGCTTGCCCTCGCCGCCGCCAGCTCGATATGTTCCCCGAAGCGGAGTCGATGATCGAGTTGGACACCGAGGTACCGCATAGATTTAACCAGCGGCACCTCGAAGCCCCCTAGCGTCAGCTTAGGCAGCGCAGGTCGTCGCCTTCGGCTGAACAGCACTGCTTCCGTCTTCTGGACTGCCAGCTCCAGTCCGGAGCTATCCAGCCAGCGTTTTACCCTACGGAGGGCCTCGTTCCCCGTAGCAGTGATCTCCTCGCAGGTTTTGCCGGTGATCATTACCGCGATGTCGTCCGCAAAAGCAACGACGCTTGCGTCCGCCGGCAGCTTCGTCCGCAACAAGCCGTCGTACATGACGTTCCACAGGGTTGGTCCTAAAACCGAGCCCTGAGGGACCCCAGACGTCAGCTGTCGCGTCTCGACGCTGCCTTCGGCACCGCATCGATATTCGAGCGTCCGACCATCAAAGTAGCTCTCCAGCAAGGCCATCAGGTACTCCGGGACCCGAAAGCTCTCCCTCAGCGCCCTGAGAGTTAAATCCCAGCGCGCCGAGTTGAAGGCATTCCGGACGTCCAGAGCCACAAGCATGACCTGCCGGTGCCTTTTCACCGACCCCTGCCAAGCCGTCCGTACCGTGTCCACTACGCGCTCCACAGCGTCCAGGGTGGAGCGTCCCGGTCTGAAGCCGTACTGGTGTTCGGAGAGCCCTCCATCCTCGGATTCGAGGATTGGGAGAAGCCTTCCAACCACCAGTCTCTCAAGAAGCTTCCCGTAGCCGGCAAGCATGCACAAGGGCCTAAAAGAGGAGGGCCCAACGGCGACAGCCTTTTTAGAGACAAGGACAAGCCTTTGCCTCTTCCAGGCGTCACCGAATCTACCCTCCTCCAGGCAGGCGTTGTACACGCTCAACAGCATATCGGGAAACTTCTTGGCAACCAACAGTACGACTTCGTTCGGGACATTGTCTGGTCCGGGCGCCCTTCCAGTTTTGATCCTGGCCGCCGCCGCATCGAGCTCAGCCCGGGAGAATGGTTCGAAGTCCGCTCCCAAAGGAGCGGGGCCTCTTACCACCCTCCGTTCATGCGCAGGAAAGAGAGCGTCTATTACGCTCGTGAGGTTCTGGGAGTCCATGAGAAACGGATCATGATCTTGTCCCCGTAGCTTCTGTCGTACAATCTTGTACGGCAGTCCCCAGGGGTCGTTATTCACCGATTCGCACAGTTCTTCCCAGCACCTCTCCTTGCTGCGCTTGATAGCTAGCTTAAGCTCTTTGCGGGCGGCCCGGTATCGCTGGTAAGCGCTGTCGTCTACGCCGTCCGTCGCCCGTGCGCGTTGGGCAGCCCTGCGTCGGGCAAGACACGCCGCGCGGAGGCGGGCTATGGTGTCTGTCCACCAATAGGCCGGCGCCCCCGCGCGGCGCCTCGAGCACCGAGCCATGGCCGCGTCGCAAGCGCGCCTGGTGAGGTCGTCAAGCCTCTCAACCCTGTCTGCCGCGCCGCCAGCATCCTCAACCGTCGCCCTGAGGCTCTCCACCATGGCTTCTAGAGCCTCCTGATCCAGGGATCGAAGGCTCCAACCGCCAACAGCGGAGTTTCCCGGGCGACCCGACCGACCTGGCCGGGGTCCTCTCTCCAGCGAGAAAGACACGTACTGGTGATCGTTGTGCGTGTAATCATCGAGTACACGCCAGTTTTTCACCAGCCCGATTATTCCCTCGCTGGCGAATGTTACGCCAACGACTGAGCCCGTGGCTCCCCTGCGGAACGTAAACTCCGAACCCACATTCGCAATGTGCAAATGCAAGCCCGCAGCCACATCACCCAGGATAGAGCCCCGCCTGTTAGTCGTTAACGAACCCCATTCAGTCGACCAGGCGTTGAAGTCGCCGGCCACGATAACTGGCAGCGTTGACGTCCTGACGTCACTCTCCAGGTCGCGGAGGTCGTCCATAAACTGCTGCAGTGGAGCGTTTGGCGAGAAGTAGCAGCTGTACAGTCTACAGCCTGCCACCTCAACCCACGTCCACCCCCTGCTAGCAGCGCGATTTCGTCCAGAGACGATCGCCCTCTGCGACGGAAGGAAGATTGCAGCCACTCCGGAATCGTCACAGTACCAGCGACTATTACAGTCACGATACTGCTCCGACACCAGAACAACATCCAACCTCCCCTCCGCCGCCACCTGCTGCATCAGGTCCTGAGCCACTTGGCAGTGACCCAGGTTGACTTGCAGGATGTTGAGTGCGGTCATCTCCGAAGGCATCGCTTCCGCTCCCCGCACTGCCCACTACCGCACCAATGTGCGGCACCCAATATATAACCCAATAACCCAACCTAACCTAACCTAACCTAACCTAACCTAACCCCAGGTGATCGGTTCCGATGGCAGCCATGAGAGACTGCCTCGGTTCCGCCCAGGCGGGGCACGAGAGCAGTGTGTGCTCCGCGTCATCGTTTGACGAGTCGCAGTGCCAGCATGCTGCAGTTGCTTCTTTGCCAATCCGATGTAGATAGGCACCGAAACAACCGTGTCCGCTCAGCAGCTGCGTGAGCCGGAAGCTCAGGTCGCCGTGTTTCCTCGAGCACCAGGGCTCAAGGTCACCGACAAGCCTGTTCGTCCAATGTCCCTTGGCTGCCGAACTCCAGCGATCCTGCCACTTCGACATCGTCAAGGCCCTATGCTGCGGTCCCTTACCTGAATCGTACACCGCTTTGCGCTCCAGCGCCAGCAGGTCTACGGGCGGAGAAGAAGCCAGCACCAAAGCCGCGTCGGCGGAGATGGTGCGGTAGCCGGAGATCACTCTCAGAGCGCTTCTTCTCTGGACGGCAGCCATCTTCTTCCTGTGCTGTTCTACCTCCAGTGACTTTGCCCAGACGGGTGCCCCATACAGAAGTATGGAGTGAACGACCTCATGCAAGAGTTTCCTCCTACATGATTTCGGTCCACCCACATTCGGCATGAGCCTCCCCAGCTGAATCGCCACTCCGCTTGCCTTGGCGGCCGCCAGCTCGATGTGTTCTCCGAAGCGGAGACCACGATCGAGTTGGATCCCCAGGTACCGCAGCGATTTCGCCAGCGGCACCTCGAAACCCTCCAGCAACAGCCGAGGCAGAAGAGGTCGCCGCTTTCGGCAGAACAGCACCGCCTCGGTCTTCTGGATTGCGAGCTGCAGTCCGGCTCGGTCAAGCCATCTCTTGACCCGACGAAGCGCCTCGTTCCCTGAAATTTCGAGGTCACGGGAGGTCTTCCCCTCGATCACTACCGCGATGTCGTCCGCGAAAGCAACAAGACTCGACCCCTCCGGCATGTCAGTCCGCAACAGTCCATCGTACAGGGCATTCCATAGGGTGGGTCCTAAGACCGATCCCTGCGGGACGCCCGACGACACCCGTCGCTTCTCTTCCACGCCAGAAGGGCCGTGACGATACTCCAGCGTCCGGCCATCGAAATAGTTTTCGAGCATTGCCATCAGAAAGTCTGGTACCCGGAAGTCCTCTCTCAACGCTCTGAGAACAAGTTCCCATCGCGCGGAGTTGAAGGCGTTCTTGATATCCAGCGCTATCATGACGACCCGTCGGTGACTCTTCACCGTGCCCTCCCACGCTCTTCGGATCACACTTACCACGTGACCGACGGCGTCCACCGTAGATCGGCCCTGCCTGAAGCCGTACTGTCGGTCGGAGAGCCCCCGCTCCGGATCCTCCAAGATGAGCTGTAGTCTCCCGAGCAGGAGGCGCTCAAGGAGCTTCCCGAAGCCGTCCAGCATGCACAACGGCCTAAAGGAAGAGGGTCCGTCCGCGACCGCCTTTTTGAGAATGAGGACTAGCCTCTGTCTCTTCCAGGAGGCGCCGACTAGGCCCTCTTCCAGGCACTTGTTGTACACGTCGAGCAGCACTTCCGGAAACCCCCGGGCCACCAACAGCACGATCTCATTTGGGACCTCGTCAAGTCCAGGGGCCTTACCTGTACCTACCTTCCTCGTGGCAGCCTCAAGCTCCTCAGCCGTGAATGGCTGGAGATCGGGCGCAGGTGAAGTAGAACGCACAGTTCTCGGCCGGTCGTCGTGGCGCGGGAAGAGGCCATCAATTACAGCGGTCAGGTTCCGGGGATCGCTGAGGTAAGGGTCCAGATCCCGTCCCCTCAGTCTCTGTCGCACAATTTTGTACGGCAGACCCCAGGGGTCCCGATCCACCTCCTCACACAGCTCCCCCCAGCATCTTTCCTTACTGCGCTTGATGGCGCTCTTCAGGGCTCTCTTCGTCGTCCTGAAATCCTCCACTGCCTGGAGGCTCGTCCAACCTGAGCGCTGAGCACGACGCCGCGAAGCCAAGCATGACCGACGCAGGCCGGCAATCTCCTCAGTCCACCAATAAACATTTCGCCTGAGGGAGTGCCCACCGCGCCGGACCATGGAGGCGTCGCAGGCCCGCTCCACCACCACGCTCAGGCTACTTACCTTTTGTTCCGCCCCGGTCGCCGCCGCGATCTCTCGGCTGCCATCCTCGATGACGGTGAGCAGGGATTCGGGGTCCAGGGAGCGGAGGCTCCATCCCATAGCGGCGGCCCTCAAGCCGGGGGCGACGGCCCGTAGCCCTATCGCCAGAGTGAAGGTCACGTACTGGTGATCACTTTGCGTGTGTTCTGGGAGCACACGCCAGTTCTTCACCCGTCCGATCATTCCTTCATCAGCGAAGGTTACGTCGATGACAGAACCCGTGGCGCCTCTGCGGAAGGTGAACTCTCCACCGACATTTGCAGGCAGCAAATGTAGGCACGAAGCCACCTCACACAGGAGAGCACCCCGTCGGTTCGTCACCGGCGAGCCCCAGTCCGTCGCCCAGGCGTTAAAGTCGCCCGCCAGCACCACAGGCACCGACGCCGTCCGGACGTCCTCCTCGAGGCGTCGCAGGTCCTCCTCGAACTGCTCAATCGGATGGTTGGGGGAGAAGTAGCAGCTGTAGATTCTACAGCCTGCCACCTCCACCCAGGTCCACCCGCGAGCAGCGGGGGCAGGAGCACTCCTGGCGACGCACAGGCTCGTAGAGGGGAAGAAAATGGCCGCCGACCCGGCGCCGTCACAGTACCAGCGACTGGAACAGTCACGATACTGCTCCGACACCAAGACGACGTCCACCCCCTTCTCTCGCACCACCTGGAACATAAGATCCTGGGCCGCTTGACATTGGCCCAGGTTTATTTGTAACATTTTTACTTCAGACATTTTTCAGACAGACATCGTCGGAACGCCTCGCACTGCGAGCTTCCGCACCAGTGCGTGGCCCTATGACCCGCCCTCGAGCAGGGCGCGCAGTGCAATGCGGCACTACACCCTGCCGCCGCATGTCCTTCCGCTCCGCAGCGCCTGCAGAGCTTTCCGCTCCCGAGCCCCACCACACTGCACCGGGATGCAATGTGGGAAAACCCAAGGTAGCGGTAGCACTGCCTCACGTCCACCCTCGGACGTAAGCGGCATCGGAGGAGCCCAGTTTTCAGATGTCCCTCCCGAATGAGGGCATCTGTCCTCGTTGTCCACGGCACCCTCGCCGTGCACATGTAGGACCCCCACTGGGTCGGTCTCAGGGGAAGGACCTCGACTTCACCGATGTCCCCCCCCAGAGCCCGGCCCAGGGAGGCCCTCACTTCCCCGACCTCTACACCCTCGTAGAGGTCCTTGATGGTGACTGTCCTTTTTGGGGACAGCCTCTTAACCACCAAGTCAGGCCCAGCGACTTCGGCCAGTAGTCTCTCCAGAGCCGGCCCCCGGGTCTCACCCTTGGCCAGGCGAATCTGAAGCGAGCCGCCGGCACCCTTTCGGATGCCGTGCACCACTGGCAGGCCTGAATCTTCCTTCCCCCCCGCAGAAGCCAAGCTTCTGAGGACCCTCGCGTATGAGGGCGGGTCGTCCGACTTGATGGCCGGGGAGATGGTGATATTCTCCGCCGGCCTTGATAATCGTTTTTGGTTATTACCAGCTTTTTTATTCTTACTCTTTACCAGGGTCCATTGTCCTTGTTGCTGCTGCTGTTGTTTCTGCCGCTGCTGCGTCTGTTGTTGCTGCCGCCGCTGCTGCTGCTGCTGCTTTTGCTGCTGCTGCTGCTGCTGCTGCTGCCGTTGCTGCTGTTTCTGCTGCTGCTGCGGTCGTTGCATCTGTGAGTGGTTGATGGGCGGCCGCTGCTCTTGCTGCGAATCCTCGATTTCTGGAGGCTTCTTTAGCCTCTTCTTCTTTGGCCGCTTCTTTGGCGGCTCTTGTCGCTTCAGCGGCTCTTGCCGCTTTGGTGATTCCGTCCGCTTTGACGGCTCCTTGCCTCTTTCTTTCATCGGCGAGGTCTGGCAGTCACCGTCCCGAACATCGCGGATCAGATCCACGAGGCTGTCCAGGACCGCCTGCAACTCATTGCACGCCGTCCCCACTCCTTTCTTAATCGGTACATGCACGTTGGTTTGTGTCCCGATAAACTCCTCGACCTTTCGCAGGCCCGTCAACGTCTTATTTAGTTTTTTAATAATTTCTTCCATTTCAATCCCACGAGTAGCTAGGGAAATACACGTCCAGCCGACCAGAGCCCCGCTTGGCCGGCTAAGCCTGAATACTTGGAGGTTTCAGCAGACAAAATCATTTTAAATTAAATTAAATTAAATTGAAACGCTTCTTGCGAAATCTTTAACATTGTTCATAAATCTCGTTGAGACCCTAACTGATTATCATGTACTCCTACACGTTGGAGGAACTGCATAAACTACGTCAATCTACAAAGAAAACATCCCAGGATACTTTATCTTTGTTAATAAATACAAGATACATAAATCAGGTTTGGAGATTCTTAAAAGGCGGAGGGCCAGAGGACGACGAGGAGGAAGAACCGTTCGCAAGAACAAAGGACACAAAATTACCAACCATAATTCTGTTCAACGGCCTGTTGCTCCCAAACCACATGGAATCATCAGACTTGCTTCCTGGAACGCGAGATCAATAAACAATAAGGTTGAGGAAATCCATGAACTTTTCCGTGATAAACATTTGGATCTGCTTGCCCTCACAGAAACATGGCATGAGAGTTACGAATCTGCATCACTGAGATCTCTCCGAAGTTTGGGCTACAACATGGTAGAAGTAGCAAGAAAACCATCTGGACGGACCACAGAGAGCATAAACTACGTCAACCACGGTGGAGTTGCTGTTATTGTTAAAAAAAAAAAAGGCCTCAGAATAAATAAACTAAAGATTGAAAACTTTACAACTTTTGAGTGCCAAGAATGCCGCATAACCTCTGGTGGTGAAGCGCTCACAATTATAAATGAATAACCTCTGTCTTTTTTGCAGAGGTTAGATCTGTTTTGGAGTGGGTGTCTCTACGTAAGGAACCATTTATAATATTTGGGGATTTTAATATTCGACTGGATCGCTGTGACAGCCCTCATAGTGTTGATTTTAATGATATTCTCTCTGACACTGCATGTAAACAATGGGTTTGCCTACCCACACACAAAGATGGAGGAATACTCGATCTAATTATAACACGCGAGGACTACCCGCTCCTGAATACTAAAGTTGTAGATATTGGCCTCTCTGACCATAGTCTGGTTGAAGTTGACCTCAACTTTTCCAAACCTCAAAATACCTTGAAGGTAATTACATCAAGAGTTTGGACCGAAACTAAGGTGAATAGCTTTCTGCAAGAACTAAAGTCATCAAAGCTAATTGTGGAAACAAATGATCAAACAATTCAATATGATCCCAATTATATCTTAGGGTGCCTTGAGGAAACGCTGCAATCACTAGTTGACAAACATGCCCCCGTAATTACCAAACAAATAAGGGTTCGAAATTCTGACAAATGGTATGATGAGGAATGTCGCTGCGCCAAAAGGAATGTTCGTAAACTCGAGAGAAGCTTTAAAACTACCAAATCAGACGATACTCGAACAATTTGGTCTATTGAACTAAAAGAGTATCGAAAGCTAGTCAAAGCGAAGAGAACTTCCTTTTGGCTAAATGTAATTGAGGAAAACAAAAACAACCCAAAAAATCTCTGGAAGAATATTAATAATCTCTCTGGGATGAATCCAAATGTCATCACACCATTGGCAAAATCAGACGACTTCGCCATCTTCTTTCAGGAGAAAGTTAAAAAACTAAGGACTTCAACTGCTGGGAGCTCGGCCACTGAACCGATAACAGAAACATTATGTTCTGCAAAAATGGAGTCGTTGCGGAAAACTACGACTGAAGAAGTCATCAAACTGATACAAAACGCGCCAAAAAAGCAAGGCTATTTGGACATCATCCCTACTTAGCTATTCAAAACATGTCAAGATGTACTAGCGCACCTGTCCTGGTAAATATTATAAACATCTCCTTTGAGAGTGGCATTCTGCCTGACCAGCTAAAAAAGGCTTGCGTTACTCCCATTCTGAAAAAGCCTCAGTTGGACCCAGATGATCTTTCTAATTATCGACCGATTTCAAATTTGTCGTTTATATCCAAAATAATAGAAAGAATTGTGGCAAATCGACTAACGAGCTACCTACAAGCCGAGGGACTGTTTGCCAAGAAGCAGTCGGCTTATAGACGACACCATTCAACAGAAACTGGACTTGAGCTAATAATATCTGACCTTACTATGGAAATTGAACAAGGAAAATATGCCATTCTCACTTTGCTCGATATGAGCGCGGCGTTCGACACGGTTGACCACGATATCCTGACAAAGAGATTGGAAAGATCATACGGAATCACTGGGAACGCTCTACTGTGGTTCTCCGACTATCTCAAAAATCGGAGCCAAGCTGTTCAACTTCAAAGTGATATCTCAGGTTTTGTTCAGCTTACTACTGGTGTACCACAGGGATCAGTGTTGGGACCACTTTTCATCCTCTATACAAAAGAGTTGGAGCAAATAGTTGAGAGCAGGAACCTGGAAATACATTGTTATGCTGATGATTGTCAGATCTATACCAGCTACAAACCTGATCAGGCTGATGAAACCGAAGCAAGACTGGCGAATTGCATCGATGAAATTTCCAGTTAGATGTCTAGAAATCGACTCATTTTAAATCCTAATAAAACAGAAGTTCTCAGAATGGCTACTGCGAGAAGAATAAACTCAGTCAGTCACACACCCATTAGTATCTGCGGAAGCGACATTCATCCTTCAATGAGTGTGAGGCTACTTGGAGTCGAGATAGACCGCTGTTTGAGTTTCGAAAATCACGTCAGTAAAACCGTGAGAGCAGGATTTTTTGGATTGCGGCAGTTGTACTCCATCAAGAAATGTCTTCCCATTGAGGCAATTAAATCCCTAGTGAATGCTTTCGTTATCAGCAGACTGAACTACTGCAATTCGATTTTTGCCTCTCAGCCGATGAAGCAACTCAAGAGGCTGCAGTCTGTGCAGAACTCGGCAGCACGGCTGATTTTCGGAGAGTCTAAATTCTGCAATATAACACCCCTTCTGCAGGAATTGCACTGGCTCAGGATCATTGAGAGAATTCAATACAAGCTCTGCACACTCACCTACAAGACATTACATGGAATGGCGCCGCTTTACCTTGTGGACATGGTTGGAAGGAAGAAGATTTCAACTCGCGGACGCACACTTAGGTCCCGAGACGCTAACGCGAGTCTGCTCCAGGTCCCAGGCAGATCCACAAGGACGTTGTTCGGTGACCGAGCTTTTTGTGTCGCAGCTCCGATGGCTTGGAATGCACTCCCAGTGACCCTCAGAGAACAACACGTTGAGGAGCGGTTTAGAAAGCAATTAAAAACATTTTTGTTTGAACACTATGAACAAAATGGTCATTAGTTAGAAAATGACAAAAAACGTCACAGTTGCATTTTCGTTTGTACAAAAAACTCAACAAAACCCAAAAAAAAATATCTTGAATGTTGGTACCATTGCAAAAAATGGCTGCCGATTTGACCGGAAATAGCTAAAGTTGACAGATAATACGCGTTATAAATATTGTGTTAGCCAAAATTGATGCCAGTATTTTATATTTTCAAAGTGTATAATCATATTTTAATTTTATCACTCATTTCATTTCATTATAACCATTGTGATATTTTATGCGTAATATTTGTAATTGTTGCCGCCGTACATTCGGGGTACCACCGCAACGTTTGACACAAGAGAAGCGCAAGAGGGAACAAGTTTGGACCGATTCAGTACCTACTTTAGTTACCGCTCCCCTATATTATAACTCCATGGACTACATACACTTGTAAAATTAATATTAATTAAAAATACGACACGCTTAAGTTTAACTTTTAAAATAAGGGCTATTGAATCACGGGATTATAATACTAAAATTTAAAGATAGCTGATATTTATTTTGAATTTAAATTTGCCGCCGTTATATATGGGCCATATAATCACATTTTTATTTATTTATTTAGAACAATACAATAATGGATAGGATACTTCAGAATATAAAAAAAAATAGAAAAAAAAAATTACGTATTGACATTAAAAGATACCAAGATTCTATAATAATAAAATTAGTTTCACTCATAAAAATAAGTAAAGTAATAAATAAGATACAAATAGGTAAAAATAGTTGTGCACATTTACCTTTACAATAAATAGATTGCAGAAACTCACACACACACACACACACCCATTTACTCACAATAGTAATATATATTTAATAGCTAAAAAATAGTAAATCTATTAAAAAAAAAACAATCCTTTATTATATAACTCCAGGCCGTCGTCATTCGCTTTGAGTTTCGATTTTCAAAATTAATGCCATCACAGCAGATGAAATACATTCGCGATGTACGGAAAATCAAATTTTGTATATATGCTGCAAAATTGTACTATTCGCGTACGTGTTTGAATTCCATACTAAAATACACTTATAAACCCTTTTTTTATTTGAAAGTTCGGTTTTTTTTATATTGTAGGTCCACATGCGGCATGTGTAAGTGCGAAATTATGCATGTCTGCTTGTGGGAATGCATTTAATATGAATCTCAAATGATACATATCTTTGCAGCTTAGATTTAGATTTAGATTTAGAACCCTTATAGACCCTTTTGTTTTTATATCGAAATACGTATGAAACTATATTGACATCTAGCGGCAAAATTAGAAAGTTTTTTTATATTTTCTTTTATTTGATTCAAAATTAAAAAAAAAACAAACGAAATAAAAATGGATGTACTTAAATCTGTAATCTACGTTGCAAAGATATATTACATTTAAGATTCATATTACATGCATTCCTACAAGCAAACATTTGTAAGTTCGCGCTTACATATAATGCATGTTGACTTACAACATAAAAACCCAATCTCAAATGCAACTCTTGCCGACTTTTCCTCAAACAGAGATGAAATTTGCATGGTGAACTATTTTTTAAAGTATGGGTGGTCAGCCTCATACCAACCTATAAGGCAAGGAAATTATTTTGTGTATTTCTTTACATAATCTGAGTTGCAAAGATACATACCATTTGAGATTCATATTAAATGCATTCCCACAAGCAGACAGGTTCGCGCTTACAAATGCTCCATGTGGACTTACAACAGAAAAACCTAATTTCAAATGAACATAAGCCCGGCAACTCTTGCCGACTTTTCCTCAAACAGAGATGAAATTTGCATGGTGAACCATTTCTTACAGTATGGGTGGACAGCCACATACTAATCTATAAGTCAAGGAAATTATTTTGTTTAGTTTATAATTAAAATTATTTAGTTTTAAATTTTCGAAATAGCGAGTGAATGGGATATCCAGAGTCATAATTAGAGGTGGCCGTTTAAACGAAAAGCAGTTTAAAATAGCTGCTTTTTATTTTAAGCAACTAAGCGCGCTTACAATTTAAACGAAAAGTCGTTTTGAAAAAAAAGCGTATAAAAAGTTGCTTTTTTTTTTTTTTTTTTTTTTTCTAAAAAAATAGATTTGTGAAGAGGAATGCAATTCACCAACCTATTCTGCCTGGCCAGAAACAGGTATTAATATCATCATTTAATAATTCATTCTTGTTTTTTTTTTTTTTTATTATTAATGAATTATTAAATAATAATTACCCAATAACATTCTCGTGTTATAAAGCTAAATCTGCCGTTTTTGTTTCTTACACTTTATGGTCTTAGCAAAATAGTTACAGTAATGAAAAAAATCAAGCATGTTTATTAATTTTTTTTCTTAATTATAAAGCTTAAACAAAATATATAACTTAAGAATTGCCACCACAAAAAAATATTTCAAAAAACGCGTTTTTTTTACATTTTTAGCTTTTTTTTCGTGTGTGCTGTATTTTGGATTTTTTTTTTGCTTTTAACTTACAGAACTATACATTGTTTAGGTTTAATACTCAAAAAAATTTCAATAATGTCAATAGTTTTTGTGTAAATAAGGAAAAACTGAAACTGCTAAATGAATTAAATTTTATATTTACAATAAACCCAAAAAACGAAAAAACGCTTTTTAAGCTGCTTTTTTTAAAAAGCGTAAGCGTTTTTTCGTTTTTTTTACTAAGCCGTTTTTTCCATCTCTAGTCATAATAAAAGGAGAGCTTGTATGAAAAAAGTTATGACTCTGGATGAAATGAAAGAAGTATGCAAGGACAGGAAGAAGTGGCGGCTAATCTGCAATGCTGATTTTTAATGTTGGTTTATTGGCTTGCTACATTTTTTGCATAAGACATTTTTTACTTTTTTTGTATAGATTTATTTTTAAGGTTTTGTTGTTTTCTTATACTTAAATGTTATTTATTACTCGTATTCCTTGACTTATAGGTTGGTTTGAGGCTGACCACCCAAACTGTAAAAAATGGTTCACTTTACCAATGTCACCCCTGTTTCAGGGAATGTCGGCAAGAGTTGCAGGACTTATGTTCATTTGAGGTTTGGATTTTATTTGTAAGTACACAATCAGCATTTGTAAGCGCGAACTACACGTGTTTGTTTGTGGGCATACATCTGAGAGCTTTGAATGAATATATCCTTGCAACTTAGATTATAGATTATTATAGTTCTATAATCTAAGTTGCAAAGATACATATCATTTGAGATTCATATTAAATGCATTCCCACAAGCAGACATTTGTAAGTTCGCGCTTACACATAATGCATGTTGACTTACAACATAAAAACCCAATCTCAAATGAACATAAGCCCTGCAACTCTTGCCAACCTTCCCTAAAACAAAAGTTAAATTTGCAAAGTGAACCATTTTTTAAAGTATGGGTGGTCAGCCTCATACCAACCTATAAATTAAGGAAATTATTTTGTGTATTTCTTTACATAATCTAAGTGGCAAAGATACATACCATTTGAGATTCATATTAAATGCATTCCCACAAGCAGACAGGTTCGCGCTTACAAATGCTCCATGTGGACTTACAACATAAAAACCTAATCTCGAATGAACATAAGCCCTGCAACTCTTGCCGACTTTTCCTCAAACAGAGATAAAATTTGCATGGTGAACCATTTCTTACAGTATGGGTGGTCAGCCACATACTAACCTATAAGTCAAGGAAATTATTTTGTTTAGTTCTATAATCTAAGTTGCAAAGATACATACCATTTGAGATTCATATTAAATGCATTCTCACAAGCAGACATTTGTTAGTTTACGCTTATACATAATGCATGTTGACTTACAACATAAAAACCCAATCTCAAATGAACATAAGCCCTGCAACTCTTGCCAACCTTCCCTGAAACAAAGGTGAAATTTGCAACGTGAACCATTTTTTAAAGTATGGGCTGTCAGCCTCATACCAACATATAAGTCAAGAAAATTATTTTGTGTATTTCTTTATATAATCTAAGTCGCAAAGATACATGCCGTTTAAGATTTGTATTAAATGCATTCCCACAAGCAGACAGGTAAAATTTCGCGCTTACAAATGCCCCATGTGGACTTACAACATAAAAACCTAATCTCAAATGGACATAAGCCCTGCAACTCTTGCCGACTTTTCCTCAAACAGAGATGAAATTTGCATGGTGAACCATTTCTCACAGTATGGGTGGCCACCACCGCTGTAACCTATAAGTCAAGGAAATTATTTTGTTTAGTTCTATAATCTAAGTTGCAAAGATACATACCATTTGAGATTTATATTAAATGCATTCCCACAAAAAGACATTTGTAAGTCCGCGCTTACACATAATGCATGATGACTTACAACATAAAAACCCAATCTCAAATGAACATAAGCCCTGCAATAAGGTGGATCGAAATCGTTTTTTTGGGAATTTCGATTTTGCGTTTGGCCAAAAGCTGCTCTATATCAATACAAACAATAAATTGTACTACCATAAGGTCGAAATATTTGATCTTATACTGCCCCAAAGCCTCGAAAAGTTAATAAAAATCATCAAAACTGCTATATGGGTATCGCCGTCGAAATTTGTACCTTTTGTCTTGTGCGTGTGTCCCCTAATGATTTTCAGCTTTTTCATAAAAACTGGTGATCTCTACTGAATTCTAAAATTATCAGAGTAAAGTAAATAAAAAGCGTATCGAAATACAAAAAAAAACTGCAAAAAGCATTAAGTGGCGATGTAATTAAAAAATAAAACAAAAACGCCTTTTTTCCATTCCCATACAAATTTTACATGTCCGCAACCCGTTTTTGACCCTTTGATGGCATGATACGATCAAAATAGTCAAACGTTTTTAAAGTTGAGTATTTTTGCATATACCTTAGTAACGTATCTTTCATTTTCTGTACTAGCCACAATAATATTTACTTATTTAAACACGAAATTTTGATTGCTAAGGTTTGTCTCCATTTTTGGCTCCGAAATTTTTCTTGTAGTATGTTACCAAGTCCATTGGAACTGACAAAAATCTTGCAATCTTAAGTATTTTTTCACGTATGGTAACTCTTTGGTTCAGTGTGGACAACACAAAAAAACTCATTCGATACCTTCATTTTCTTCTGAGAACGTTTACATCAGACTCGGGAATTTGTCGTGTGTGTTTTGAGTGGAAGTTAGCTTGGCATTATTAAGGTATGTATTCGAATAAGTTATCAGTTGTATATTTTTTACTTAGATCCATTAATCCTTCTAATGATTGTATGTTTGTATCATTGCTGACAGCATTATTTTTCAAATGGCACAAGTTTAAGGTAATGTCGGGCGGTTTTTTATTTACAATCTTTAACGTATGTTACCATATTAAGGTGTATTCACGTAGGTTTAAAAAAATACACCTACTTACCGTTAATTTATGGTTGACTAACAAATAACATTTACGTACCTAATTGAAACATAAAACTATCTAATCAACCTTACTACATGCTATTAATATTTTAAATGCACCGTTTGATGTTTGTTATTCAAAATAGCAAAAAGGTTTATTCCGTGATCTGTGGGCTAAACGGATTAAATGAAATTTGGACCACAGAGGTACCTAATTTTTATATCGGTGCTGGATATTGTGAAAAATGTACGCAAAAAAACCATTGCCTATCTATCTAAATCTATGATAATCTATAATCTAAGTTACAAAAATATATTGCATTTAAGACTTTAAGTTCGTACTTAAACATGCTGCATGTGAACCTACAGTATAAAACCAAATCTCAAATGAACATAAACCCTGCAACTCTTGTCGACCTTACCTGACACAATGGTAACATTGGTAAAGTGAACCATTTTTTACAGTATGGGTGGTCAGCTTTATACTAACCTATAAGTCAAGGAAACTTATTGAAATACAATAAACGATCGATTTTAGGTAGTTATTAAATGAGATTTTGAATCTAGCAGCTGTGCCGTGACCTAGATTGGGCCGTGACGCACTAGGCAGCCAGGCCTAGTGCGTCACGGGCCTAACGGCACAGCTGCTTAGAAACGCCATCTCGCGGGCATATTTGGACGATGTACTCTGTAATAAAATGAATACGCACATTTAAAACTACCTAAAATCGCTCGTTTATTGTATTTCAATAAGTTTCCTTGACTTATAGGTTGGTATGAAGCTGACCACCCATACCGGTAAAATACATACATGCATACATACGAACGAACGGATGTACAGACGGACAGGTTCGAAAAATTAGGTTTTGTTACATTTCTATATCTCATTTCTTTTTTCGACGACGAATACAAGATTTTATAGCAGTTCGTAAACACTGTTCAGTAAAAATTAGAGCACCATTTTGAATGTCATTTTGAATAGACCTTAATTGAATTCGCGATGTTTACGTTTTCTTGAATCTTGCCGGTCGACAGTTATGGTACAAATTTAAACGGCGATACCCATATACTTAACAATTTTTTTTGTTTATTAAGAAAAAAATAATTGTAGTAAAATGAAGTTCAAATTTAAGCACAAAGCATGATTTTCTATAAATGATAGAAAAAAGACTCTTTTATGGCAAAAAAAATTAAAAAAATGGCAATCAACAGAAGTCTAGATAATAGTGATTTTAAGAGAATTGGTAATCTTTCTTGAAATTGAAAAAAGGCATTATTTGTGGCGATTCCAGGTTTCTTTTAATGAATTCATCTCTTCTGATAAGACCGCAAACAGCAGTTGAAGTTTTTGTTACAATTTTTACTAATCTTTCAGTGGCTAACGTGTAGAAAGGAAAATGGAAATGGCTTGAGATTAGTTCGTCAACAAGCGGTGGATTTTCTTAACAACGTGATGTTAATTCACCGTTCATAAATTTTGTAACAGGCGGCTTGACCACATTATTTTCGTGCCAGTTTATAAGGTTTTTTATAATTGTCTGCATCAAAATCAAGTTTTGGCCGATCGTAGTTCGAATTCTCAAAATTATTTCCTGTCGCGTTTCAATATTCTTCACAAGGCTAGAACTCATAAAAAGGCAAAGCAAGTAAGATGTTTTTTATATGATTGAAATATCCATTTCTCTGTATAACAGGATGTAGTATCTGCTTTTAAATTATCTGTCAAATATCGCGACATTTAGATTGTCTTGTGTAAGTGTCTAGCACCATTAATGCAATGTGGTTAGTTTTGATGTAAGACCACATAAGAGCATCCACTTTTTATTATATAATTGATAATATTAACAGCTTGTCAGATGGTTAAAAAAAAAACATAAAGCCGTAGTATTCTGTGAGCCATCTTGAATGCACTAGTTTTCCAGTGTTTCTTTTTAATAAGCTTTGAGAACAATATCCAGACTTTATAGTTATTCTCCGTTCAATAGGTAGATCACATTGGATAGTTAAAATCGAGACTATTGGAAGCTCTTCACAACTTTTTAATACCTTTTCTATGGGTCCAGAGTAACTTCTTAGTCCAATTGTACAACCATCAATATATTCAAATAATTGGCGCGGCAGTTCGTTGGCATGGAGTTGACAAATACACCACTGCAGCGGTTTTACTAGATATTTTAAGTTTTTTGGAATGAATTTACCAATTCCATCTGTATTAACAATAGTTCTATCACGTCCGATTACAGCAAAAAGGATGACATTGATACCTTTACTGATTAAAATATCCATAATTTTTCTTTTTATTATTGCTGCTTTTCCAGTGATTAAAGAAATGTGACCAATGTTCTGTGACCTTGCGTCCTTAAGTAAACTAATACGCTCCTCTATAATTATATTTCTCTTTTGATCCACTATATTAAAGGTTTTATTTTTACGTCCATCAAAGTATAAACCCAAATCTTAGTAATCAGAATCAATGGTCACACCGCTGAACTTAGTTATTTGCTTTTCACGGGCTCTTCTAATTTTATTTTGATCGAAAACTTTGGATGAATATTTGTCTGAAATAATACCAACGCTTTGTTGCCAAAACAAGAGCAGCTTCAGCCTTATTGGAAATGCCAAATTAATCCACAGGTTTTTCCAGTATGCCAAGGTCAATATTTTTTAATGAATATGAATACGAAATTTGAGGTAGCGGTCTCTGAAGTGCTAGTTTTACTATTACTGTTGAGACTGGTTGTTGAGAGACATCACTTGATAGGTCAGACAGATTTGGCAATGAACTTGTAGCTTTTTCTTTGTATGGTTAATATTTCTGTTTCCGGTTCAGCTTTTTTTTAATTTCCCGCAGCAGTTTTCAAATCAACACTCCTTATGATCATTTATCTTTTGGTTCTTTGATCAATCAGAATATTTTTCAGTTATCGGTACTTTAAGATGTTTTGCATAGTTAAATGAAGCCAATCTGTTGCATTAACACGCTGATATATTAAAAATACACTTAAGATCTCTCGTAAATTTGTATGTGCAAAAAATATGAGTAGCGTACAACTATAGTTACATCTCTGAGAGCACCGAATTGGTGACGCGCGTCTGCGCGGAGTAACAAATTAAGGGGGTGCCTCCACCCACCCCTCTCAAATTACAAGATACCAAACACGTAATGATAACTATTTCATTCATTTTAAAGAAACAAAATTATATTTCGTTTGATTTTATCTAATACTTGATTCTTAAACACAGGGGTAACAATGAGTAGTTTTATGTATTTTTGTAATTTTTCTGATGACTTGGGGCAGTATAATAAATTAATATTTTGATAAGATTTTTTTTTATATCAGATACTTACCCCATAGAGCAACTGTTCTGCATAACGCAATTACGAAAAAATGATTTTTATTTTTTTCCATACATACAGCGATCCACCTTACCCTGCAACTCTTGCCAACCTTCCCTGAAACACAGCTGAAATCTGCAAAGTGAACCATTTTTTAAAGTATGGGTGGTCGATTTTCATTTACTAAGATTGCATGTTTTTATTTTACATGTGTTCCGAATTTTAACGCGAGGAAACTATGCGCAATATACACATTCTCCGAATGTTTAGGGGTTGGGCTGCGTAGCAGCCAGGGGCAACGCCCCTAGTTTAATTTAAATTTGAAAGACATTTTTGCAATAATACCTAATGACATAATTATAATACTAAGATTTATATTTTCAAACTGCCACAAATTTAAATTTGCTGCCATTATAATAAGGGCTATATAATAACATGATTTTAATACTCAGATTAATATTTTAAAACTGCAGCCAATTAAAATTTGCCGCCTTGCAGCCAATTTAAATTTACCACCATTTATATTATCTTAGTCCGGTCGATAGCTCAGTTGGTAGAGTGCTTGCATTCCATGCCGTGAGCTCGGGTTCGAATCCCACCGAGGGTGTCAGAAATTATTTCCCGTTTCGGTGTTTATTTCAAACCCCAAAAAATACCGGCAAAGTTTACTCAGCCTTCACAAGAAATGAGTACCAGCCCCCTCGGGAGCTGGGAAACCCCCACTTCAACTGAAGTGGTTGGCGTAAGGCCGGCCCCCTTACCTGTAAAAATAAATAGGTTCAACTCGCCACATGCGACCCCTTCGGGGATAACGCGGCAAGAAGTTACACTATATGTGTAGCTTAGCTGTGTAGCTGCGTATATATTTCCGGTTCCGCAGCCAAAAGATTAACTAAAAATACACAATTTAGTGAAAATAAATTTTAAATTAATTTAAAATTTGAAAGATATTTTTGCAATAATACCTAATAACATAATTTTAATACTAAGATTTATATTTTCAAACTGCCCCAAATTTAAATTTGCCGCCATTATAATAACGGCTATATAATATCATGATTTTAATACTCAGAATAATATTTTTAAACTGCAGCCAATTTAAATTTACCGCCTTGCAGCCAATTTAAAATCTACCACCATCATGTACTTCCAGTTCACCAGCCAAGAGCCTACTGGCGCGACAGTATTAATAATGCTTGCCACACTGGCGGGGAAAAATATTTTCCTTGCTGACATCTCGGCAATCGAAACGTTTCCATGGCAACTGAGTATAACAAGATGTCCGCTGTCATAACAAGGTTCAAAGCTTGCGCAAGTTTGTTAAATATTTTCTGACATTTAATCACACCAATCTTTTGCTTTACTGGCATATTTTTATAATGGAAGGCATGGACAAGCCTCAGATTATAATTCACATTGAGAAAAACTTGAATTATTCCTTGTTTGACTGCAAATGGATTCCTTGTTCGGCCAAGTTTGTGACTTTGGGTTCTCAGCCTAACGGCAGCGGCACGATAGAGATATATGAGATTAGCTCTGGAGAGGCGAAGCAAGTGAAGGTCATCAACAAGCCGGCCGCCTTCAAGTGCGCCACGTTCGGAGCGAGCAACCTGAAGGACAGACATCTTGCAACGGGAGACTTTCAAGGCAATCTGCAAATATTGTAAGTTTACGCCAATCTCCTAAAGGAATTAGGTATCATGTATTTAAATCGAATCTTTTCAGGGTCTGGTTTTTGACTTGATTGTAAAATTGGGAGGACCAGTTCAATCCAGTCAAAACAAAAAGTGATGCATCGTCAACACCTGTTTTCTGTAATTCTAACAGTATTATTTCTCTCATCATGGGTTTCCGCCAAAGAGTCGGCACAATAATCTATCGCTGGAGAGTTGATTTCCAAGATCTGTTGACGTGGTCTATGGCAGCTGGAGCTTCCGCACGTTTCCCCCATGTCTGCAATGGGCTTCTTCAGGGTGATGGCGATGATAATGAAACTTTAATCATCAAACTGTGCTCATCACAGTCAGCATCATCTTCCCGCTGAAGAAGCCGCATGTAGGCCCGGGGGAGATGTCCAGAAGCTCCAGCTCCAACAAGCCGTGCTCTGTAGGACACATCCCAGCAACCTCCAGGATCAGCAGCCGCCTGTGCTATCCTAAAACTCCTATTCCTGAGGATTTCTTTGTTTACTTGTTTCCTGGATAGGAACCTGGAGACTTCAAATGTGGTATACTCCGCCAAGGACCACCAGGAGATCATCAACAGCATAGATGGGTTTGGGGGCGCCTCCAGCAGCTGCGGGGCTCCTGAGATTGTCACGGGGAGCAGGGACGGTAACATCATCTGTTGTAGCGTAGATTACTTGTCATTGTCTTCATGTTCGTCAGATAGCTCAGTTGGTAGAATACTTGCATTTCATGCCAGGGGACTTCCTCGACTTATAGGTTGGTATGAGGCTGACCACCCATCCTGTAAAAAATGGTTCACTTTGCCAATGTCACTCCTGTTTCAGGGAAGGTCGGCAAGAGTTGCAGGGCTTATGTTCATTTGAGATTGGGTTTTTATATTGTAGGTCCACAAGCGGCATGTCGCACGCTTAATAATAAAGAGCAATAACTCAAAAATTGGGAAAATCGAGATTTGTTATAAAACGCGAGAACAATGCAAGAAGAATAGGTAGAATGCGACAGATGAATATGACTGAGATAAAACATCGGTTGCCTTTTTCATCCCATACAAGTTGTACTGGTTGTCTGAACTTCAAACGTGATTTCCCAACATTCTTATTTTTTCTGGAGTTATTTCTCTTTATGATTAAGTGTGCGTTGTGTTGGCGCGAACTTATACATGTCTGCTTGTGGGAATGCGTTTAATATGAATCTTCAATGATATATATCTTTGCAGCTTAGATTTAGATTTAGATTAGATTTAGGAATAGAGAGACAATACGATAGTAACTTGCACTGTATGTGCAGTTTGGTTGTGTTGCATTGTATTATTTGGAGTTGGCCCTGGTATAAAATATACACTAAAGAATTTGGTATGATAATGATGAAGGTGTTTTTATTTAAAGTGGGAAACCTCCTCCGTTCTATGTGTTAGTTAAGTGAGTGGAAATTTCGGCCAACTTTTAAAACAACATATCATTTGTTGCTGATATTGTGAAATCACAAAAGATTTTTGCATTTTACCATAAAATGAAAACTACAAGGATACGTAACTACGGCCCGCGAGCCAAATACGGTCCACGAAAGAATTTGGTCTGGCTCGCAAACGCCAATAAAAAAAAGCTTTGTTTTAGATATTGAGAACGGAAAGGTTCAACAAGAAAAAAACTTATGTTTAAAATTGATTGGAAATGCTTAAAAACACTGTTTCCAAGTGTCAGATTTTTTAAATTTTCCACCCTGGGGGACAAGTCACCCAGACTCTGTAGGCCCGCCACACCACCTTGAAATTTCAATATAGCCCTCGTAGTCTAAGAGCTAGAGGTATAAAACCTTACCTCATCGACTACCAGGCAGAGACATGGTCAGGCTGGTAGTTTGCATCGAGTACATGATTTTTTCACAGGTCTGCCTTTTCCTATCCTGGAGCGTTTTGGATGCGGCCTCTTCAAAGAGGCCCGAAAAATGATGAAAATAACTTCATCCACTACCAGGCAGAAGCTAGTAAGAAATTATGCTTCATATAAATTACCTGCTTTTTGCATAAAAAAAAAAATTCCAAACCTGGAGCATTTTGAATGCGGTAATTTTGTGGGTGAAATTTAAAAAATGATCTTTTAAGTAAGTTGTATGAGCTATGGAAATTAAGTAAAAAAATATGGTACTACATGCATTACTAATAACAAGAAGATAAACATACTACAAATTTGTATTTCCAACCCTTCTCGTTCAGGAGGGAGGGGGGTAAAATAGCATTTTGTACAAAATATTTTATAACTCAAAAACAAAAAACAAAATATGATATTTTTGTACGTCAAATGTAAGAACATAATTTTTTACACAATAATGATCTCTTACATATTCTTGCTATCTGCTATAGTTTCAGAGATTGTCTGTGTGCAGGCAGCGTGAAGGTGTGGGACCCCCGGCAGCAGGGGCGCCCTGTAGCCAGCATGCAGGCAGCGGAGGGGCAGCCATGCCGGGACTGCTGGAGCGTCTGCCTGGGCAACTCCTTCAACAGCCAGGAGAGGGTGGTGGTGGCGGGCTACGACAACGGTGACATCAAGATGTTTGATCTGCGCACCATGACTCTGCGCTGGGAGGCCAACCTCAAAAACGGGGTACAATAAATGCTCTACAGTTTACCTTCTTGTCTACACTAACAAATCTGTTAGGATCTTAGTTTATTGGGCACAGGAGAGTTACTTTCTAGGATCTGTACCTTGAGTATAAATCATTCACATAAACTCCCCTCGATCATGTGAAAAAATAATGGATAGAATATATGATGGCACTCCTAGGAAGTTATTTAGCTTTCATACATGTTTTCAATTTACACAATTAAGGGGAGTTTATTTAATGCTTTATACTACCGGTCCGTAGTCTAGTGCAGCGGTTGCCAAAGTGGTGGTCCGCGAGAAAATTTCGCTGGTCCGCAGAAAAATGTGGAATGTTTATTTGGTTTATTTTATTAATAAAGCTTTCATAACTTGGTTACTATTAAAAGTTTCATTTTATTAACTAGGCACATTTTATGTGTTCTTTGATCACAATTTTTTTATATAAATATATTTAACACTTAAAAAATCCTATTAGTGGTCCGCGGGATTGAAATTATGAATTAACTGGTCCGTGAGGTCGAAAAGTTTGGCGACCGCTGGTCTAGTGGTAACATTTCGGACTCGTAACTGGAAGGTTGTGGGTTCGAATCTCAGCGGAGCACAAAAGATATACCATTTATATTTTCAAATTTGCTCTTCGCTGGGTTGAAAAATTCATAAACCTTTACCAAAGACCGGTCATGAAAAGGTAATAGTAATAATAATATAAGGATGATTTATTTGGTGAGCGCTGTTTTTGTGTGTATCACACCTCAAGAGCCCTCTGCGAGCTTGGTCGTCGCTGTAGAAAGCGCCAATTCTCAAGCAAGTCCCAGTTGTTGTAAGGCTGGATGGACCTTTTGATGACCGGTCTTTGGTAAAGGTTTATGAATTTTTCAACCCAGCGGAGAGCAAATTTTAAAATATAAATGGTATATTTTTGTGCTCCTCCGGGATTCGAAACCACAACCTTCCATTTACGAGTCCAAAGTGTTGCCACTGGACTACGGACCGGTCCAAGAAATGCCAACAACACGCGGTGTACCTAGCGGTCACCCATCCAAGTAGCATCCGCGCCCAATGTTGCTTAACTTCGGTGATCTGTTGAGAACCGGTGCTTTCAACATGGTATCGTCGTTGACAATAAAGGTCCATCCAGCCTTACAGCAACTGGGTCTTGCTTGAGATTGGCGCTTTCTACAGCGACGACCAAGCTCGCAGAGGGCTCTTGAGGTGTGATGATGATGATGATGATGATGGATGATTTCTTTCCTGTGGCGCCATTTAATGGTCCAGGACCATCTCAAGGGCGCCAAAGTGATACACACAAAAGCAGCGCTCACCAAATAAATCAGCCTAATTTTTAGTTTATAGCAGTCCGAAGGAACTGTTATAAAGTTTTGTATTTGTCCGAAAAAAAAAATGAGGTTTCAACGGAAATGAGTTGTCCTGCACCAGGACATGTAAAAAAACTTAATTTGTCAAACCTGTCCGTCCGTCCATATGGATGTATGTATGTCCCAGCCGGAACTACTAATTGCAGAGACACCAATTTTTGGATTTAGAGAATTGACAACCACAGATCTTGATGAAAAAATTTGAAAATATAATATAAAGTGCCGTTTACATGATATCAAAAATTTAAATAAATAGGCTACAAAAACCTATCAGAACGCAAAAAACTTTTATATTTGTTAACTTTAACAGAAAGAACTCTTTTATCACTATAATTCATATTCAAACATTTTTCAAATTTTAGAAAATTCAAGATGGCTTCCAAACAGCTGAAAGTTTCAAATGAGATTTTCTCAAAAACGGCTCCTACGATTTTCTTGACTTTTTTTGCATAATCGTCATTAGAATAGTGCTATGTAACAACAATAACCATTGCCTCATAGTTTTCTTTGTTTTGTGGGTTGCCATACAAGAGAAAAAAATAATTTCAATTTTCTCAGCAGAGAAAGGGTTAACTAAAAAATAATTTTCTGCAATTGAAAAGCTTTTATATTTACCTACATACATGAATCATTACTTTTTTCAAAAAAATATTATAAAGTATAGCCACCATTATGCCCGCTTTCCACTGCGAGCGGGAAATAGCTGAGCGGGAGCGGGAAATAGCTGAGCAGAGCGTAGTGAAATAGTTTTGGCCTTCCATTGCGAAAGAGTTTTAAAAAATAATGGTATTTGCCTTCCACAGCCAACGAGCTCGGCGGAGTGAGCTAGGCGGGAAATGAGATGAGTCAGATGAAAGAGTTGTTTGCCTTCCATCTACAGCGGGCTTAGCGGAGCCAACTAGTGTGTGACAGCTCGTTGCTGCCTACGCCCAGATCAAACGTTTTAATTATTAATAAAAGAGTTTTTTTTTGTTTCGAAACATAAAAAGTAATGTATTATTTTGCTTTAAACATAAAAAGTAGATGTTTGAAATAAAACATACATTTTAATATTTTCAAATTAATAAAATAATGTATGATGTGTTTTTGTAAATCATGTATGATGTGTTTTATCGCTGTCACGCAACTGCGTGGGTTGGCGCGGGGGGCACGGGGGAGCGAAGTCAGTTGAAAACTAGCGGCCGAGACCATGACACAGCGGACCCATTTTTACTCGCTCAGTCCGCTCGGCTCACTCCGCTGTCAGTGGAAGCACTTCTATGAAATTTACTGTTGCTAGTCGAGCGGAGTCCGTACGGAGTCCGCTGGAAACTCGCTCAACTCTGCGACCACTTTTGTAACTCTTTGTACTCGCTTAGTCCGCTCCGCTGACTCGCTGTCGGTGGAAGCACTTCTATGAAATTTACTGTTGCTAGTCGAGCGGAGTCCGTACAGAGTCCGCTCCGCTCGCAGTGGAAAGCGGGCATTAGAGATGGAAAAAACGGCTTAGTAAAAAAAGCGAAAAAACGCTTACGCTTTTTAAAAAAAGCAGCTTAAAAAGCGTTTTTTCGTTTTTTGAAAAAAAAAACAATGTGTATGATAATATTGAATATGAAAATTGTGTTAAAAAAAAAAAAAAAAATATTAATTTTAAGTATGAAAATAATTGGTATTGTTAAAAAAAAAATGGTGTTATTGACTGAATAATGTGTCAGAAACAGGTTTTTTTTTATTTTCATATTTTTGAAATTTATCCTTAAAATAAAACAAAATATGTGGCGCCGGCTGAGCATTATGATACATTATTTACTATAATAATAATCTATAATCTAAGTTGCAAGGATATATTCATTTAAAGCTCTCAGATGTATGCCCACAAACCAACAAGTGTAGTTCGCGCTTACAAATGCTGAATGTGTACTTACAAATAAAATCCAAACCTCAAATGAACATAAGCCCCACAACTTTTGCCGACCTTCCCTGAAACAGGGGTGACATTGGCAAAGTGAACCATTTTTTACAGTATGGGTGGTCAGCCTCATACCAACCTATAGCTTAAGAATAAGAGCTTATAAAGAAGCACAATAGCTGAAACACAATAGCTGACTTAACAATAGCTGAAGCACATATTACTCATTGTAAAAAAAAAAAAAAAATTGGGAATAATTTTTTTTTATGAGAGGAAGGAGGTGTATTGTAACGAGATGAATTTGTTTGTTTGGTGGAATGGAACATTAGATTTGAATTTGAATAAAAAAACGAAAACAAAAGAATGCAGAAAGACAGAAAAAAAACTTCCCTGGCGAGAGAGCCACAAGCATGTGAATTTTGGTTATGCTTCAAGCAAGTTTCGTTTAAAACGAAACGAAAACTTTGCTGCGTTTAAAACGAAACGAAAACGAAAGTTGCTTCTGCTTTTTTTAAACGGTTTTTCAAACGCTAATGGCGTGTTATAACTTATAAAGCTAAATCTGCCGTTTTTGTTTCTTACACTTTATGGTCTTAGCAAAATAGTTACAGTAATGAAAAAAATCAAGCATGTTTATTAATTTTTTTTCTTAATTATAAAGCTTAAACAAAATATATAACTTAAGAATTGCCACCACAAAAAAATATTTCAAAAAACGCGTTTTTTGTACATTTTTAGCTTTTTTTTCGTGTGTGCTGTATTTTGGATTTTTTTTTTTGCTTTTAACTTACAGAACTATACATTGTTTAGGTTTAATACTCAAAAAAATTTCAATAATGTCAATAGTTTTTGAGTAAATATGGAAAAACTGAAACTACTAAATGAATTAAATTTTAATTAAATCAAAATTAGCAGAAGCAACTTTTTATACGCTTTTTTTTCAAAACGACTTTTCGTTTAAATTGTAAGCGCGCTTAGTTGCTTAAAATAAAAAGCAGCTATTTTAAACTGCTTTTCGTTTAAACGGCCACCTCTAGCCACCATACAAAGTGACAAATTTTCATACAAAAAAATATTGTAATGTTTTTGGTAGCAAAACGTCTAATACCCATAAATAAACCTACATAACAATTCGCCCAATAAAGTGATATGTAACAACAATAACCATTGCCTGATAATACTCTTTGTTTTGGGGGTTGCGATACAAGAGAAAACAATCATTTAAAATTTCTCGGCAGAGAACGGGTTAACTAAAAAGTACTGTTCTACAATTGAAAAGCTCTTATATATACCTACATACATTAATCATTATTTTTTTTTCAAATAAATATTATAAAGTGTAGCCACCATACAAAGTGACAAATTTCCATACAAAAAATAATTGTAATATTCTTGGTACTAAAACGCCTAATATAAAATACTAGGCTACGAGTCTTAAAATCTAGTAAGTAGTACCCACATAATAATCAATCAAAACTTTCCAAAATATCAATGAAAAGTATACCCACCAAACAAAGTGTTAGTTTTGATACAAACGGGATCAATAATAATAGTGCAAAAAGACGATTACTTAAATAGATTAGCTTCATTACTTACACACAACTAAATTTTTTGTTATGAAAATTGACTATGACCTAAACATGACCATATTTAATGCTATAAAGTCATGTGCAGTCCGCTGTACAATTTATTTTTATTTATTATAGAGCACAGTTGGTGTGGTTTCTTGGAGCTGGAGCTTCCAGCAGCTCACCCATGTCTACATGGGCTTCTTCAGCATGATGATGTGATGTAGATGGAACTGCTATGAAAAGTAGGAGTCTACTCGGGATATAAGGATGACACATGCGAGAAGAGCCAATATACTTGATAAGAGTGCCCCAATAAACATATCTGGATCAGAAATCGTTCCTACAAAATGTGTCAAGCTACTAGGAGTGCATCTTGATCACTGTCTGACCATGAAGAAACAAATCAGCACCACGGTTAGTTCCGGCTACTATGGTTCAAGACAGCTGAAATTTATTAAAAAATATCTACCGTTGGAAGCTAAAAGGTCACTCGTCAACGCTTTTGTAGTATCTAAAGTGGACTACTGTAATGGCATCTATGCAGCCCAACCACAGTGTGAATTAAGTCGGTTGCAGTCAGTAATGAATGCAGGCGCGCGGCTTATATTCAACCAAACCAAACACTGTCACATAACTCCGCTTTTAGAGCGACTCCACTGGCTGAGGTTTCCTCAACGCGTCAAATTTAAACTTGGCCTTATCACATACAAAGCTCTCCATGATGCAGCTCCTTTCTACATCCAAGAGCTGATTGTCTCAAAAGTCCTGGGCTCAAGGGAGCACACACTAAGATCAGCAGAGAACGGAGCGGAAACCCTGCTAAATGAACCTAGAAGAAAAATTGCCACTGTTTTCGGAGACCGTGCTTTTGCAGTGGCCGACCCTGCGACCTGGAATCATCTACCACCAGAAATCCGAAGGTCTAAGACGATTGAGGACCTAAAGAGGAGGATGAAGACATTTTTTTTCGCCCAGTAAAATACTAAGCGCCCTTGGAGTGACATTGAGTTACGAAACGGCGCTGATAAAGAAATCATCATCATCATCACATGCGAGCTATGAGGAAGATCAGCGACCTCTATTCACCCCCTTCACCTTATTAAACCACCAATCTTATTGTTCACATGCCAGCTTGCTATCAGAGCCTCCATCATGCCTCGGCAGAAAAGTCAAGACTGCAGGTTCTGGTACATCAGTAAACTTTGAGCATTTTTATATAAGTACTTAATCCTGAATTTCCATATTTTGCGAGTTTTGTTTTACTTACTCCTTGTTGTGTACATTTGTTAACAGATTTGCTGCGTGGAGTTTGACAGAGTGGACATCCCCATGAACAAGCTGGTGGCCACCACGCTGGAGGGGAAGTTCCATGTGTTCGACACCAGGACACAGCACCCCAAGAAGGGCTTTGCTCAGGTGCTGTTTTATTTCCTGCTACTTGGTCTTGGAAGATCTCCTGCCAGCATTCATTACAGATTGTAGATGTACTTTTGCAAGCATTATTTTGAACCAGATGTTGAATGTGAGCTTCTCCCTCACATCCCACTGACTCTTTGATTTATTTATTGAGCGCTGTTTTGTATAGAATTAAAATAACAGATTATACAAACCTTGTTCTAGAGAAAAATGGGTTTCTCAATGATTTGTCGAAGTCGTATCCGACATAATCAGATGTTACTTCTTTGACAAGAAGCACAAACTATTATACAAATTGTTTCAAATGATTATTTACAGTGCTGTTTATACATAAGCCCCATAACATCTGAACATGTTTGCTGGCAATAAGCCCAACTATCCTGTCAGCCAGTATCACTCATTAGAGGAGAAGAGGTAGCGGAGGATGGGCCTGTAATACTCATAATCTCCTAGCTGACTATCGTCATCATCTCTCAGAGCGTGGGATCTTTTCTATGATGTTACTGATCTTATTTTGGGAAGGTTGCATATTAAAACATGATTTACGGGAAGCATAAAAAGGGGGAAAGAGCAAATATTGGAGAGGAAAACGGGAAAGAAGAAAATGGCCAGACCTGCATTTTTACAATAGAATACACTTCCACAAATCACTGTTCTTATGGCTAGAGTCTTGAGCTGGCGAAGCAATCTCAACCAAAGTTGTGGATGCACTGTGCAGGGCTCGGGGCTCCACCCCAGACAGGGGCCGTGTCTGGGGCTAACACCTCTACAGGTAGAGAGCCCCAGGGTGGAAGCTCCTCTGCACCAGGCTTTGCTCCACAAGGTGGGGCCTCTGATGCTAAGAAATCCAAGGGGAAGAGGTGGAAGCTCCATTGAAATGCCGCCCACCATGTACAGCCTTCTGCCAGGTCCACAGAGCTGCCAACTTGGCTTGCTGAGCTGCACTTTGCAGCGTTGTGTTGCACATCTGCCTGTGTTCACATCTCGCCCAAGACTCTGTAACGAGATGAATTTGTTTGTTTGGTGGAATGGAACATTAGATTTGAATTTGAATAAAAAAACGAAAACAAAAGAATGCAGAAAGACAGAAAAAAAACTTCCCTGGCGGGAGAGCCACAAGCATGTGAATTTTGGTTATATGTAGTCAATATTGCTGTGGTAAATATAATAATATATACATTGTGATTGTGGATAAATAAATTACTATTTATATATTGTGATTGTGGATAAATAAAAGTGTTTATAAAGTTTTGGTTCATTATCCTCTTTTGTATAAGTGATTTGGTTCCTGGCGCTATGCACTCAAGCAGTCATAATTCTTCAGAGCACGGCCAAACACCACATTGAAGATCCTTATAAAATAAAGTAAGAAAATCCCTCACAACTCGTGTCTGAAAGCTGTGGCAGCCTTCTGGAGACTTGGAGCTTTGGGAGAACTTGGTTGTGTCTAATATCCTTCAGCTCCCGCCACTGCGCAGGCAAACACTCCATGCCCTGCATTTCTTCATATGCAGTATTGTATAACATAGCACCATTATTGCGCCGGAGCACAAAAAAATTTTTGTATTTCAAAAACGCTCTTTACTGAGTTGAAAAATTCATTGTCTTTTTTAACCCTAACTGCGGGTGGCACCCATAGGAGCCAAGTGTTAATTTGCATACAGTGTGGCTGTCAATCATAGACGTCATCCAACTTTGAACTTCTCCCTGACATCTGTGTTTAAGAATTCAAAAGTCTGCAATTGAAATGTGCTAACCCTTTGGGATTTTTGTTCTTGAATAACTAATACACGTGACTGTGCACATAGTTTGTTCACAAGTGTTGTTAATCAATTGACATTTATTTCTTGTGTCATGTCATCAATCAAGTTTGAATTATCATTTTTGTGGTAAAAATATTCATGAGATGATTATTGATAATAAAATTGAATTAAGGTAGAAAAATGTTTTAAAAATGTGCTTGAAAAAGTATTCCGTACTGGGGCTATATATATAGACAGAATATTCAGAAGCGAATAGGTTAAAGACCGCTGGGAAAAGGTCCATCCAGCCTTAGGTACAGGCAGTGGGCCTTGCATGAGAGCTGTCACTTAGTAACCTGAGCTTGCAGGTGGTGCAGAGTGAGCAGAGCAGTGGCACGGTGTGGCTGTGCCGCCACGTGCCGCAGAACAGGGACGTGTTCGCCACGTGCGCGGGCACGGGACATCTGCAGCTCTGGAGATAGTGAGTACCTGCTACACTCACACTCAGCCTCATCATCCTCCTGCATCTCCTGCCGATGTAGCCTCCCACATGTTGTCTTCACAAGATATGACTTCCCTCCAGGCCAATCCAGGATTTCTTGTTGAAAATGCAATTTAATCATTTTTGTGTAAGCTAAGGCCACTTTCCGAAATTCTTGTTTACTTTGACTGATAATTTGGTATCAGGCCGACCCCCTATGCTGCAAAAACTTGGTTCACTTATTCCAATGCCACCCCGGTTTCAGGAAAAGGCAGCAGGAGATGCAAGGTTTATGTTCTTGTGAGATTTGGTATATTTTGTATGTATACATGCAGCATGTGCAAATGCGAACTTACATGTGCCTGCATTAAAGCCTTGATGTCAATATATATTATGTATCCAGCTTAGATTATAGGTTATAGAACAGGGATGGCGAACTTATGGCACGCAAGACGATTTTGCCTGGCACAGAAATGAAGAAAAAACTGTAAAAGTGATGAAAAAAATTGGAAAAATAAATAATGTATTTTCTTCTTTCATCAATACTTCCACAAACAACAAAAACGAAGGATATGCCGACATCCATGCATAAATAGATCACACTGTTTAATATATTTGTTCCCGGGGGGATGGGATGGCAGTCACACTGAAAACTGCGCCAAGCCTGACATTGGTATTTTTTGAAAATTGCGTGCGATTATTTTGTGAAGCAAAGTTTTTTTGGCACTCAGGTTCCAAAAGGTTTGCAATCCCATTTAGAAATCCCCCTAGATGGCCGCTTCTTATTCTATACAACTCATATATTTCAATGTTTTTTAAATTTGGTCTGGGGGATCATCCATGCTCACCAGCTGTTCAAATACTTGTGCATTTTTGTCTTCTTTGTGATGGCAATTTCCCGCAAGTACTTTCTCTTGGCCAGTAATGTTACGGATCTAGGTGGCTAGGGTCCTTAGCAACCAGTAGCAAAATATAAGTTGTCTATTTCCTTAGCAGCCCGGAGTCAGCGGCAGAAACTGAGGATGCTGATGTCACAATATTTGTCCTCTGTTTATTTGTGTTAATATTTGTTCCAAAGAGCTAAACAATGATATTGTTGATGGTTGGTTCTCTGTGCAGCTGCTACCCCAGTGAGCGCAGCAAGGGCTCGGCTGAGCTGGGCGGCGTGTGTGGGGTGGCGGGCAGCGTGCAGCGCCTGCAGTCCTCTGTGCTGAGCTCGCAGCCCCTGAGCGGCCTGGCCTGGAGCCCTGATAAGCAGGGCCTGGCCGTGTGCACCTCCTACGACCAGCACCTGCGCGTCATCATCACCACCAAGCTCAACCTCTACTAGCAGACACCATGCAGGCAGCATCACCACCAAGCTCAACCTCTACTAGCAGACACCATGCAGGCAGCATCACCACCAAGCTCAACCTCTATTAGCAGACACCATGCAGGCAGCATCGCCACCAAGCTCAACCTCTACTAGCAGACACCATGCAGGCAGCATCACCACCAAGCTCAACCTCTACTAGCAGACACCATGCAGGCAGCATCGCCACCAAGCTCAACCTCTACTAGCAGACACCATGCAGGCAGCATCACCACCAAGCTCAACCTCTACTAGCAGACACCATGCAGCCATGTGGAAGTAGGTCCATCCATACCTTTCTCGGTCTTCCTCTACCACGACATCCATCTATTTTTGCAACATATACTTGTTTGGTCAGTCTAACTCTTTATTTTTATTTCTCTATGGTTTTTGTCTTGTCAATTTTGTAATAGTGTCCTCTTGATAATGACGTAAGCAATAAGGTGGATCGCTGTATGTATGGAAAAAATTAAAAATCATTTTTTCGTAATTGCGTTGTGCAGAACAGTTGCTCTATGAGGTGAGTATCTGATATAAAAAAAAATCTTATCAAAATATTAATTAATTATACTGCCCCAAGTCATCAGAAAAATCACAAAAATACATAAAACTACTCATTTTTACCCCTGTGTTTAAGAATCAAGTATTAGATAAAATCAAACAAAATAAATTTTTCTTTCTTTAAAATGAATGAAATAGTTATTATTACGTGTTTGGTATCTTGTAATTTGAGAGGGGTGGGCGGAGGCACCCCCTAACTTTGTTACTCCGCGCAGACGCGCGTCACCAATTCGGTGCTCTCAGAGATGTAACTATAGTTGTACGCTACTCATATTTTTTGCACATACAAATTTGCGAGAGATCCTAAGTGTATTTTTGATATATCAGCGTGTAAATGCAACAGATTGGCTTCATTTAACTATGAAAAACATCTGAAAGTACCGATAACTAAAAAATATTCTGATTGATCAAAGAACCAAAAGATAAATGATCATAAGGAGTGTTGATTTGAAAACTGCTGCGGGAAATTTAAAAAAAAGCTGAACCGGAAAAAGAAATATGAACCATACGAAGAAAAAGCTACAAGTTTATTGCCAAATCTGTCTGACCTATCAACTGATGTCTCTCAACAACCAGTCTCAACAGTAATAGAAAAACTAGCACTTCAGAGAACGCTACCTCAAACTTCGTATTCATATTCATTAAAAAATATTGACCCTGGCATACTGAAAAAACCTGTGGATAAATTTGGCATTTCCAATAAGGCTGAAGCTGCTCTTGTTTTGGCAACAAAGCGTTGGTATTATTTCAGACAACAATTCATCCAATGTTTTCGATCAACATAAAATAAGAAGAGCCCGTGAAAAGCAGAGAACTAAGTTCGGCGATGTGACCATTGATTCTGATTACTAAGATTTGGGTTTATACTTTGATGGACGTAAAAATAAAACCTTTAATATGGTGGATCATAAGAAAAATATAATAAAAGAGGAGCATATAAGTTTACTTAAGGACGCAAGGTCACAGAACATTGGTCATATTTCTTTAAGCACTGAAAAAGCAGCAATAATAACAAGAAAAATTATGGATATTTTAATCAGTAAAGATATCAATGTCATCTTTTTTCCTGTAATCGGACGTGATAGAACTATTGTTAATACAGATGGAATTGGTAAATTTATTCAAAAATAATTAAAATATGTAGTAAAACCGCTGCAGTGGTGTATTTGTCAACTCCATGCCAACGAACTGCCGCGCCAATTATTTGAATATATTGATGGTTGTACAAGTGGACCAAGAAGTTACTCTGAACCCATAGAAAAGGTATTAAAAAGTTGTGAAGAGCTTCCAATAGTCTCGTTTCTAACTAACCACATTGCATTTATGGTGCTAGACACTTACACAAGACAATCTAGCTGTCGCGATATTTGACAGATAATTTAAAGCAGATACTACATCCTGTTATACAGAGAAATGGATATTTCAATAATCCAAAAAACATCTTACTTGCTTTGCCTTTTTATGAGTTCTAGCCTTGTGAAGAATATTGAAACGCGACAGGAAACAATTTTGAGAATTCGAACTACGATCGGCCAAAACTTGATTTTGATGCAAGCAATTATAAAAAACCTTATAAACTGGCACGAAAATAATGTGACCAAGCCCCCTGTTACAAAATTTATGAACGGTGAATTAACATCACGTTGTTAAGAAAATCCACTGCTTGTTGACGAACTAATCTCAAGCGCAACTACGCAACTAAGCTACACATACAGTGTAACTTCTTGCTGCGATATCCCCGAAGGGGTCGCATGTGGCGAGTTGAACCTATTTATTTTTACAGATAAGGGGGCCGGCCTTACGCCAACCTCTTCAGTTGAAGTGGAGGTTTCCCAGCTTCCGAGAGTGCTGGTACTCATTTCTAGTGAAGGCTGAGTAAACCTTGCCGGTATTTTATTTTGGGGTTTGAAATAAACACCGAAACTGGAAATCATTTCTGACACCCTCGGTGGGATTCGAACCCGAGCTTTCGGCATGGAATGCAAGCACTCTACCACCTGAGCTATCGACCGGACATATAAGCTACACATATAGTGTAACTTCTTGCCGCGTTATCCCCGAAGGGGTCGCATGTGGCGAGTTGAACCTATTTATTTTTACAGGTAAGGAGGCCGGCCTTACGCCAACCACTTCAGTTGAAGTGGAGGTTTCCCAGCTCCCGAGAGTGCTGGTACTCATTTCTTGTGAAGGCTGAGTAAACCTTGCCGGTATTTTATTTTGGGTTTTGAAATAAACACCGAAACGGGAAATCATTTCTGACACCGTCGCGTCGGTGGGATTCGAACCCGAGCTTTCGGCATGGAATGCAAGCACTCTACCACCTGAGCTATCGACCGGACAACAGCCCTTTCCATTTTCCTTGCTACACGTTAGCCACTGAAAGATTAGTAAAAATTGTAACAGAAACTTCAACTGCTGTTTGCGGTCTTATAAGCAAAGATGGATTCATTAAAACAAACCTTGAATCTCAACAAATAATGCATTTTTTCAATTTAAAGAAAGATTACCAATTCTCTTAAAATCACTTTTTTCTAGACTTCTGTTGATTGCCATTTTTTCATTTTTTTTTTGCCATAAAAGGGTCTTTTTTCTATCATTTATAGAAAATCATGCTTTGTGCTTAAATTTGAACTTCATTATACTTCAATTATTTTTTTCTATATAAACAAAAAAAAAAGTTAAGTATATAGCAGTTTTTAGGATTTTTATTAACTTTTCGAGTCTTTGGGGCAGTATAAGATCAAATATTTCGACCCTATGGTTGTACAATTTATTGTTTGTATTGATATAGAGCAGCTTTTGGCAATAACGCGAAATCGAAATTCCCAAAAAAACGATTTCGATCCACCTTAGTAAGCAAGTCGAAAGTACTTGAGGGGAAATCTAATCTAATCTAATCTAAGCTGCAAAGATATATATCATTTAAGATTTATATTAAATGCATTCCCACAAGCAGATATGTATAATTTCGCGCTAACACATGCCGCATGTGGAAAATAAACACAAAATAAACACTCAATTTATGAAAATAAAACTCTGTGTTTTTCTAAATTTTTAGAATTTCTTATAATTATTCATTAATTACCCAATAAGCAATAACATCTGTTAAACCAGGATCAAAGTTATGGTCAAATGACCCGCGCGGGGATCGAACCAACATATTTCTATTCCAAATACGCTAGAAAGATCAGCCACTTGACTCCCTCGGCCATAACACCGATTGAATAGCACACATGAGGCGGGAACCTCTGAGCTGTAGCAAGTCATCATGAGTAGGGACTGGAAAATTTCGCGATCGCGATAAAACAAATTTATTCGCAAATTTTGAGGTTTTTAAGCGAATAACAAGAAATTTTTGATATTTATTGTTATAAAGCTAAATCTGCCGTTTTTGTTTCTTACACTTTATGGTCTTAGCAAAATAGTTACAGTAATGAAAAAAATCAAGCATGTTTATTAAATTTTTATCTTAATTATAAAGCTTAAACAAAATATATAACTGAAGAATTGCCACCGCAAAAAAATATTTAAAAAAACGCGTTTTTTTTACATTTTTTTCGTGTGTGCTGTATTTTGGATTTTTTTTTTGCTTTTTACTTGCAGAACTATACATTGTTTAGGTTCAATACTTTACATTTTTTCAATAATGTCAATAGTTTTTGAGTAAATATGGAAAAACTGAAACTACTAAATGAATTAAATTTTAATTAAATTAAAGAACACAGTTTTTCCATTTTTACTCAAAAACCATTGACATTATTGAAAAAATGTTAAGTATTGAACCTAAACAATGTATAGTTCTGCAAGTAAAAAGCAAAAAAAAAAATCCAAAATACAGCACACGAAAAAAAAGCTAAAAATGTAAAAAAAACGCGTTTTTTTAAATATTCTTTTGTGGTGGCAATTCTTAAGTTATATATTTTGTTTAAGCTTTATAAATAATATAAAAAATTAGTAAACATGCTTGATTTTTTTCATTACTGTAACTATTTTGCTAAGACCATAAAGTGTAAGAAACAAAAACGGCAGATTTAGCTTTATAACACGCCTTAACAATATCAGGAAAGTCTGCTGCTGCAGCGGAACATCACTACCTCTCATGAACCCCAACACATCTCACTCCAGGGACCAACACTCCATACAGGCAAAGGTATGCAACCAAGGATGTAACATCTCAAACTTTAAACTTATATCTTATAAGTTTGACATGTTCTTTGACCTAAAATAATTTTTAAATTTATTTTTAAAAGCAAAGTATTTAATCGAGTGGCGCAGAGTCCTAATAACACAATTCCCATCGGCTTTCCTTTGAAATTACGCAAAAAGTAATGACATGTATAAAAGTATTTATCTAATTAAGGTAAAACCAACAGTAGATGACACCTTAAGGGTTTATTAGTATGTCTATAGACATAGTTTGGTATGAAATCATCTTACAGGGCGTTTCTACTTGGTAATATTTGCGCAAATTATTACACTTTCAGAATATGACAAGAATTGTATAAATAAAACTGATGCATATTTTTTATATATTTTTTAATAAAATGAAGGTAGTAACTTAGTAGTTGACACCTAGTAAAAACAAAAATATGTAGTAGTTGACACTTGTTATTTTCAGTTGTTGACATAGTATGTTTACTATGTCAACTACTTATTATATATTATTATAATTTATATAATTTATATATAATTTATATGTAATTTATATATAATTTAATATTATAATTTCCTTTTGTCGGTGGCATCTACAAAACGAAAGAAAAATAATTCGATAGTTGACACCTAAATCTCTAATAGTTCCACCTCCTGTCAACTACTGAACAAAACGGTTTTAAATTATTTTAGAAGATATAATAGAGTAATTTAATGTATAAGCAGCAAGATGACACATAAATTATACGATATTAATAAATTTCATGAAAATCCATTAGTTGACAGCTGTTATGTTATTTTATAATAACATTGAAAGAACAATCCCGAAGTGTGCAGTGTATGTTTGTGAGCCGAACGGAGCCGAATGGTCACGGAAGCGGCCGAACTGCGCCGCGTGATGTGATCGGGCCATCGGTCATCAGTTCCCGGCGAGATGTGAAGTGAGTCAGACGTTAGCGACCAAGCACCAAGCGGTGCAAGAGGGGGCACTACAATGGAGCTCCCTCCCCCCCCATCTACTTGGATTTCCTGCCAGCAAGGCACCCGCCTTGTGGACCAGAGACATAGGAGCGCCCTCCCAGGGGCTCCCACGTGTGGAGGACGTGTGAACCACCGCTAGCCTGGGGCGCTGCCCCAGGCCTTCCGTTTAGAACTCCAGCCAACGGAATAGGGAGTGTTCTAGTGACAACCTGTAGGTCGTGCCAATCCCTTATTTCCCCTTTTCCCCCCCCATATTAGTACAGTAATAAACCCTTATTTGTTCATGTTAACTTTATCTTTTCATTATAAAACCCTTCCCAAGATATAAGTAAGCAATACCAAAGAAAGAACCCCACGCCCTGAGAGTGATGCTGATGAGAGCTAGCCGGATGTAAGTATCCTGAAAGTATCCTGGAGATACCTTTCAATTTAAACATAACACTGGCGCATCCAACTGGGATTCTTTCGATATTGCGAACTTTTATTTTGGGAATTGTTTTGTGAAGCTCTGTTTTTTTAGTGTATTTTTTTTTGCTTTCATTGTGACGTCATATGTTTTCTTGCTTTGATTTTAGAATGAATTGTTTTTGTTTTGATTGCTTTTGCATTTTGCTGTAATGTCCTTTTGACGATTAAAAATTATGATAGAATTTTTATATCAATATAAATTGACATGCAATCTTTGAGAAGCCTGAAAAATAGATCATTAAATCTTTTATCATTTGCTAAGAAACCTCGTCATATTTTAATTTTTTATGCCAAATTTCATTTTTTCTTCAACATTTAGTATTTCTGTCTATTTTGATTCTAACACTATTTTGGTCGCTTCCTTTTTGTTTTTTGCATTTGCGTAAATGTGCTTTGACGATTTAAAATTCTGTGAAATTTTAATATCAAAGAAATGTACATGCATTTTTGAGAATTCATTTGAGAAAGCATCATTATTTTGTTTTATTTTTTTCACAGAAATCTAGCTTTGTTTATTTTACATAAGTACCTATCTTGAAATTGATGCATTATTTGTTGCTAGGCAAATAAACTTTCACTTTATGTTTTTTTCATAAAAGCTTTTAACAAACTTTTTTCCACATTAAAGGATTCTCAGAAGTATTTTATTTAATGTGAGGATTAAGTGTTTGGTAATTCATGATGTTTTTTTCCCCCATTTGGTTTTTTTAATGTGCTATTCTCAAAAACATTTTACAATATTTATTTTTTCGGGGTAAACTGGTGATAAGGTCCTTTCGGAAATTTACTACGAACTATGGCTATTCTGTTGGCTGCCATTGTAAATAATTTTATAGATTAGCTTTAGGTACTTTTGTGTGTTGTCAGGGAACATTGAAATCGTTCCAAGAACCCTCAAAAAACGATAGAGGATTGTAATTTTTGTAAAAAGGGTAGCTTAGGATTCATTTTAGTTTAATATTTACGATGGTTTTATTTCTTGCAAGCCAATAGCATATCACTTTTGTGCGATGTTTGACTGATATACGTGTCACTTGGAGATTTAAACTTGAACGGTTCTCAAAAAACATCGGAGAAATTTTGTTTTATAGTGTACAAATAGGTAATTTATTTAGAATTAGGATTTCTTAACTACATTTGTTTTTATGTATGTAAATATCTTCTACAGTTTTTTTTTGTAAATTTCAATGGTTTTCCGAATTAACCCTTTGGAAAAAGATTGAATAATGAAGTTTCTTTATTCTTCTAAAAAATGAAGTGGCGCCACCGAGAAAGAGTGGGAAAATGTGGTCCTTTGGGCAAGGGAAGCCGTTTTCCGGGATTCTACTTTCGTAGGTCCGTGTGTGGATTTTCCACGGTATGTTGATGTAGGGATGAAATTATCACTGCTTTGAGTGGAAATTGATGTAAGGGGAAGAAATGTTGGCCTTTTTCTTGGAAAAGGGAGCGCATTTTCTTGAGATGTTACGTTTCGTAAATCTGGGATCTGATATGCACTTTTGTGTATAAGATGACACTTAAAGCCTTGTTCATTTTGTCGAAGGGGGAAAATGTCTGTGAGAACAGACGTGTTTGAGGCTCGAAAGAGCTGGTGTATTTGTAATATTTTGTTTGTGTATTCCATTATCACTTTAAGATGTTTTATATGGAATGTTCCACTCTTTTTTTCGAGTGAGTTCGTAGTGGATTTTACGCACTAACATATTAAATATTTTGAGCGAGTCTTGGATGTTGTCTCTATATGTATTTTTTTGTATTCAGCTCAGAACTTATTGTTATATAATAGTCGACTCCTGTAACGAGTTATGACTTGGTTAATATAAGTACCAGTGTAAAATATGTTTTGATTGCTGTGATTATTATTTATTGTTTAGAGTTTTCGACATGTTTTGGTGAAGAAAAAAGGCCTTGTTACAAGATCGCTTTTAATCCGCGTCTTGTCGGTTATTGGAACCACCTTGAAATTTCCCAAACCAAATCGATAATTCTCACAGCCACCAGTTTTCTTCTTCCTTCTTTCTGGTGTGTTGATAGGACAGAAGGATGTTCCTGTAAATCCCCTTTCCCTTTTTGTGTTCCCATAAAATTTTCCATTTTCTTAATGGCCAAAGACCTGGTGTTGTGTGTGAAGACTGTTGTGTTGCTCCTGGTTTTTTCTTTCTTTATTTTTGTGAGAAAGGGGAATGTTATGTTATTTTATAATAACATTGAAAGAACAATCCCGAAGTGTGCAGTGTATGTTTGTGAGCCGAACGGAGCCGAATGGTCACGGAAGCGGCCGAACTGCGCCGCGTGATGTGATCGGGCCATCGGTCATCAGTTCCCGGCGAGATGTGAAGTGAGTCAGACGTTAGCGACCAAGCACCAAGCGGTGCAAGAGGGGGCACTACAATGGAGCTCCCTCCCCCCCCATCTACTTGGATTTCCTGCCAGCAAGGCACCCGCCTTGTGGACCAGAGACATAGGAGCGCCCTCCCAGGGGCTCCCACGTGTGGAGGACGTGTGAACCACCGCTAGCCTGGGGCGCTGCCCCAGGCCTTCCGTTTAGAACTCCAGCCAACGGAATAGGGAGTGTTCTAGTGACAACCTGTAGGTCGTGCCAATCCCTTATTTCCCCTTTTCCCCCCCCATATTAGTACAGTAATAAACCCTTATTTGTTCATGTTAACTTTATCTTTTCATTATAAAACCCTTCCCAAGATATAAGTAAGCAATACCAAAGAAAGAACCCCACGCCCTGAGAGTGATGCTGATGAGAGCTAGCCGGATGTAAGTATCCTGAAAGTATCCTGGAGATACCTTTCAATTTAAACATAACACAGCACATGTCAACTACTCAATCTTAAGTCGTTTTAAGAATCAGTAAATGACATGACCCCTTATTTATATATTTATTTATTGTTTGTCATGTTAAATGACATGCATTCACACTTCAGACTCTAATATAAAGGATACAATTAATATTTATTCATAATTATAAAAGATTACGTACCTTTCCAATATTAATCTTAAGGCTTGCTCTTAACAAATTGCACAAGAAAATAACAATTAATATGGCGCGAAACAACCGGCTGTCATAGATCGAACGCTGTGACTAGCGATGACGTTAAGACGCCACGATAGTTTTTGTTGGTGCTGCTAGATGTCTATACTATTTCATAAACACAATGTCTATCTTTGGCTACTTGTTTTATTCTTGTTATTTTATTTTCTTCGTCAAAGTGTCAACTATTGATGCAGTGTCAATTACTGGTGGTTTTACCTTAGTAAAAAAAAAACTAACAATTTTCTAATCACACAAACTTCCGATGGTGTAAAATAAAGCTGCAGACTGACGACAACTACTGAATGCCCCCAAATCTCAATTCCTGATGAGACTACCAGCCTGTAGTTCCAACTAACTAGGGAATCAGAGGGGAGCAGGCAGAAGCGCGGGGAAGAGCGAGGTAGACGCGATGGCTCGTGCAAAATGACTGCAATAAGCCAGTGCAACACCCGATTGCTCTTTTAGTGTAGATGATGATGATGATGGATGATTTCTTTCCTGTGGCGCCATTTAATGGTACAGGACCATCTCAAGGGCGCCATGGCTTCTGGAGAAAAGTAGTGTCTTCAGTTCCTTTCTGAAGGTGGTGGTAGGCTGGTTCGTGCGAACACCGATGGGCAAATTGTTCCAGGCAACCGGCCCGGCCACCGCAAAGCTTCTGTCTGCAAAATTTGATGTGTTCGCTCTATTGGGCACTATAACCTTGTTGACAGCAGTAAGGGCAGAGCGTAGTGGTCTTTTTGAAGTCCCATCGACAGAGCATAGCTCAGCGAGACATGGGGGTGCCGTGCCGTTCAGGGCCCTATGTACAGTGAGACACAACTTAAATTCCACCCTCTCTCGGACCCTTAGCCAGTGCAGTTCTCTCAGCAGTGGCGAAATATGACAGCTCTTTCCCTGTCGAAAAATTGCAAAAAATTCCTCTCACACTGTGAGTGAGGAATCTTTCAAATGTTTGCATGCTTAAGGAAATATAATTAAAAGAATGTTACACTAATTTATATTTTATTTTGTTAGTCAGTAATATTTTGTACCTGATGATGGAAACATTGTTTCCGAAACCGGTCGTACATTATTAAATTTTACTCGCCCCGTAGCCTTATACAATTTGTTTTGATTTTTAATTTTAATTTTTTAAAAATGAAAGGTTACAAAGTGAATGCCTCATCAGTTAATGATAAGTTAAATTAGATTTAGGATATTTATTTATTACATGAAAATATGTATTTTGAAGGGTTGATCATTATTAATGTGAAATTGTTTATTTATTTGAGATACTCACATAGAGGTTTGTAATTACATTTTAACTTTATAGCAGTATGTAGGGGCTGTCATGTGCAGTCCACAGTACAATTTATTATTTTCTGTCTTGTGATGATTTCCTGAATTTCTAAGGATTTCACATCATGCACGAAAATTGAAAGGTACATTTTTCAAAGCCATTTTTATTAACTTTAAGGTTAAATTGCAAAAGTGGAGCTATTTTTCTACAAATAATATTTTATTTTTACCCTTGGAATCTTAACATTTGATGGGATTTTTTCTTTATCGGGTTACCTTCTGAATAAACCACCCTTTGCTACTGATTTAATCTGAGACATCTATAATCTAAGTTGCAAGGATATATTCATTCAAAGCTCTCAGATGTATGCCCACAAACACGTGTAGTTCGCGCTTACAAATGCTGATTGTGTACTTACAAATAAAATCCAAACCTCAAATGAACATAAGCCCTGCAACTCTTGCCGACATTCCCTGAAACAGGGGTGACATTGGCAAAGTGAACCATTTTTTACAGTATGGGTGGTCAGCCTCATACCAACCTATAAGTCAAGGAATCAGTATTGATAAATAGTGTGCACCTCTGTCTTAGAGAAAATCAATGGTATAGAACCAAAACCAGCAATCTAGGATTTTTTACATGAGATAAATACACGGAAAGACAGAAAATGTCATTTTTTGTGTTTCCATGTATTTTTTTATTTTTGAAAAGAATCCTATCTTTTTACCTCTGTTTTTGTGTGAATCACACCTCAAGAGCTTGCTGCATGTTTTTGTTGTTCGGAGTCGACGCCGAGCAAGACCCAGTTGCTGGGAGAATTGATGAACCTCTGTGACCGGACTTTTTGGTAAAGGCAGATTAATTTTTCAACCCAGCAATAGATTTTTTTTTTTTGTTTCGTTGGGAATTACAAATTTTGAGAAATGTTGTTGAAAATAAAAATAAAAGTAAATAATTTGGTTGGGCAACCCAAAAGAGTGCTTGTGTATTTCAGTACAAATAAAATCAAAATTACAAAAAATAATAAAACATAAGTCTTCAGTTTGGATTTCACTACAAATACAACTATCACCAAATAGGCACAAAACTTTACACAATCATAACTTGGATAATTATTATAAACCGACTAAGGAAATCATGAAGGACTTCAGAGATGAGGGAAACAATGGGCTCCGCACCAATGCCATAGACAAACAATGCACTGGGTTGCTACAGAGCACGCTGACCAACATTACAACATTACAGTCGCTGAAGGCTGCAGTTACCCTGATGAGAGAAAAATCTAATGTACTGTCTTGCAATTAGGATTTTGAAGTCAACACAAATTCCATAGACAACTGAGTTGTAACATTATATGACCGGGTTGCTAAATTTGGGGTAACAATATTTTATTATTGGTTGCAAAGCACCATAGTTACATAGACATGTGATGATTGCCTGTCAAGAAATGAAAGATTAGTTTCAGAATGGGCATACAAAGCAAATGCACCTATACAGTAAGCAACATCTGCTGAACAATGCATTTCAACTAAAACTTGGCTTTAAATATACAAGTTGATGGTTCAATCAGAGGCATTGCTAGCGTTTCAATTCATTTATTACATGTAATTATAAAGGAAAAAGGCAGGATATTTATTCGGAAGTATATTTGCCTCCTCCCCATGCACGCGCCTGCACTCTAGTAATGTTGGGAGTCCGTTGCTTCCCTCATTTATAAAGAGAACCTCGCAAGCATAGTTCCAGATCTCTGTGTCGGGTCTAAGGAGAAATAATTGTCTAAACATATATACATATATATTTTGGCTACATTAAGTTTACATAACAAAGGTTTGTGAATTTTACAAAAAAGAACATGAATACATAACATGGCAGCCAGCGCTCCTCATGTTCAGGAATTACAACACACTTTCTGTAGACACGCCTTCGTGCTTTTTTATGTTTAACCTTCAAAATATTTGTACAATACAAAGTGTTCATTCAAATCCTTGACTACAAACATATTTAATGAGAAAATAAGGGTAAAGAATGCAATCCTGCTGATTAACAAAACACATTTGATATAATTGACTGAAACAGCTTAAACTGAACGCGGATAAAATTTGAACTAACTCCACCATCTTGTAAGACGATAGTTCAACATGAAGTTAGCTGAGAAGTAGTTTGTCAAAGAAAAACAGGGTAACGGTCATTGAGTAGAATAGTTAGTGGGAGCGGACATCGCAACAGCGCTCTGCATTGACTGTCATTCTGAAGAGGAATAAGCGTTCCATACATTGCACAAATAAAATTACTCAATAAACAAAACATCAACTCACAAAATCTTCACAATTTATTTTTTATACAATCATAAATTCTAACCCTTAGCTTATTACACATTGTGGCATTATCTTGATTTGTGTGAAGTTGCTCAGCGATGAACTCTAGCTGGTTTTGAAATGTTACATCAACAGACAATGTTACTCAACTTCTGCTAGAAGACAGATCTGTAGATGAAGCAGGCAGGGGGCACTTAGTTCACTCCAGGTGAACCTGCGGAATACTCATCAACCATTACCAAAATGTTGGTTATGATACAAAGGAAACTTCGGTTTTAAAGGAAGTTCTCCAATAGCAGTTCATTGAATATCTGAAATTTTCCATTTATTTTAATTTGTAAACATGGTGAGCACAGTAGTAACCTGATAAACTCCCAATTATTTAAAAATGAAATTGGACAAAAACAGAGTTTTAATTCACTTATTTATTTATTTTTTTGTTTGCTCAAACATTTTTGTCTAATGAGGCATCTTCAGGAGCAGAAGAAAATGTTTGAGCAAACAAAAAAAAAAAAAAAAGTGAATCAAAACTCTAGTTTTTATCCAATTTAATTTTTAAATAATTAAAAATGGACTTTCACTGTGTAAATAGATTTACTCTTAAAAATATGATAAACTTCATATTGCAACCATATATATATATATATAAGGATAATTTATTTTAATGTACACATAACTAAAGAGCGCCGTTTTTGTGTGTGTCACACCTCAAGGGCCCTCTCAAATCACGGATAAGATTTCTTGTAAAGATGTGTCTTTAGTGCTCCTTTAAAGACACCAACAGTCTTTGCCTTCCTCACATTAGGTGGCAGTCTGTTCCACTCCATTGGTCCCGCAAACCGAAAAGCACGGTCCCCAAAATTAGTGCGTGGCTGAACCAAGTCCACCACGCCATCCCCTGCAGATCTGAGCGTTTGGCGCCTCAAATCCCTCTCAACGGGTGTAAACATGTCAGCCAAATATGAAGGAGCTGTACCATTTACAGCCTTATACACCATCAGACAAACACGGTAGACCACCCTCTCCGGAAAACGAAGCCAATGCAGTTTCCCTAACAATGGAGTAATGCGAGTAAATTTAGACATCCCGAATATGAGTCTTGCCGCTGAATTCAGCACAGACTGAAGACGGTTGAACTGCTTTTTCGGCTGACCTATGTACAGCGTTGAGCAATAGTCAACTCGTGACATCACAAAGGCATTCACCAGGGTCTTGACTGCTCCCGACGGTAAACATCTCCTGATCGCCTTTATCTGGCGAAGTTCAAAAAATGAGGAAGATACAGTCGAGTTCAATTGCTCTCCCATTGTGAGGTTCCGATCCAGTGTGACTCCTAGAAGTCTGACTGAGTCGGAGGGCTGAATCAGCTCTCCCCCAATAGAGAGTGGTACTCGAGTTGTCAAAAGATGATCACGCCTGGTTGTAGCCGCCCACATCACTTCTGTCTTACCCATGTTAAGGATTAGGCCATTGCTTGTCATCCATTCACCAATCTCCGCAATGGAAGATGGGAACTGTCTGAATTATCATAAAAGGAAGAAAATTAATCAAGCAATAACTTTTGGTTTAACTGGCAGTCATTTAGATGTAAATTGTATGCAAACACAGGAAGCTGTTCATCGCAGAGCACACAGTTGTTGATGTTGTGTCGCCAGGAACAATATTTAACCTCTACTAAATTTTATAGAACCAAAACAATCTAATAAAACAGTGTTTAATTACAATTGTTTTGGTTCTATAAAATTTAGTAGAGATCAAATATGAATTTTCACAGGGTTAATACACAAACCATAAAAAATACAATATTAAATATTTAGGAAGTTAGGTTACGGCTTCGCTTACAGAGTACGGACTACACTGAGCTTAGAATATGAAAAGGCCTTCACTTCTCCCCTCACTTACTCTCCCTAATATTCACATTTCATTTCCTTACATAAACATTATACTCTCATTATAACAAGTTGTATCCTCGGTAAGGGAGGGGACAGGTTCCTTGTGAGGAAATTCATTGATATTTTATGATTGCACAAACAACTCCCATGATCTCAGTCCCTAAACATCCATCAAGCACAAGCAACAGCTGTTTCCAGAAAGCAGAAATGCTCGTCAGTAGGTGTGCATATAAGAAAAGAAGAGCTCGTACAAAACAAAATAACTAACACCAAATGGAAGCAGTTTGCAGAAAATGTGTGTGTATCTGTAATGCTGCACATGTTTATTTCATGTGTTTGCTTCTTGCCATCTATTTGCTTCACATTGGTGAACTCTTACTAGAAACGGGTTGTTGTCTTTTAAGGGCCGATCTTATAAACATCCGTTTGTTAAATGTCAAATCTAATAAACCGAAGTTTGGTACAGATTTCGTTTTTCTGTATTATAACAATTAGTTCGTAAATTTTTGGTTTAATTTTACCGGCGGATCTAACCGACAGCCGACCCCCGGTTTCCAGGTAGATACTGGTCGGTTTGTTAAGGTTTGAGGTTAGGTCAGCTAAGCATTCTTTTTTGCGTGTCATTGGACTTCTACGCTCTACCCTGTTAAAGATAATTTCTTCTGACAGTGATAGAGAATTCATTTAAATAGGGCTGTATCAGTCATTTTCATGTTTGTCATACGCAACTTTAGGTTATGTTTCTTCTCTGACAGCAAACGGATGACATATGTTCATGAATGCACACAAAAAATCATCGAAAATACGAGTGCATTATTGAGAACTAACAGACGGTTAAAAAAGCTTTATAGGACGACCATCGGTAAGATCAGTCCGTAAACGTCCATCCGTTAGTAAAATGAGGATTTACTTACGGATATTTAGTCCAACGTTTATAAGATCGGCCCTAAGAAGGTTAAATTAAGATCTTTCTGATATCACAAATTGATGAGCAACAACTGAGCTCATAGCTTAGTATAGCATAGTGATTTTGGGAGGCAGTAGAACAGACCATGTCACTCCTCTATTGCAGAATCTTCACTGGCTGCGTGTCCCGGAGAGAGTGGAATACAAAATGTGCCTGTTGGTATTTAAAGCACTCAGAGGAACGGCCCCTTCTTACTTAGCCGAATTATGTAAGCTTGACGAGATTTTTGATAAGCGGTGCACTCTTCGCTCGGCGCAGAGTGATGCTATCAACAAGCTGAAAATGCCATCTCGACGGAGCAGAACGGGCTTTGGGGATAGGGCGTTCAGTTCGGCGGGACCGTTGTGCTGGAACCGGCTGCCTTTGAAGCTGAGGACGGAAACCAGCGAGGAGCGCTTCAGGAAGGAGCTGAAGACCTTCACAAGAAGAGAGTGAGCGGTGGGCGCCCTTGGGGTGGCTGGAGCCACTAAACGGCGCCCAAAAGAAGAATAAGTCATCCAAATATATATATAGCTTAAAGGCTTCGTCAAACAGGAAGCGTTTGTAACGTGTTTAAATGCCGTAACGGCGCGTACATCTTGTTGGAACGGCTTCGACGTTATTAAGTCATCGTCCCTGGTCACGATATTCAGCGACTCAGTTCCTGACTGTGGTCAAAAAACTGAAAGGCAAAAATTGGCAAGTTAAATTTCTTGCCATTTTATACGAAGGAGTTGTTGATGGAATCAGGCACAAATACAGAAAGTTCACTTGCAGCATTATTCCTCATTAAATTCAAATATTGGATGAAAATTTTAGATTGTAGAGCCAACATCAATGAAACTCAGTAGGATGATGCTGAAGTCCTCGGTGTGGGAAGAGCCGGGGCTGCGGCTGCACAAGACAGGGAGGTGGCGGAGCGCAACAAGGTCAGTGACAACACTCACCTACAGCATCCACTCACAACAATAATGGAGCCAGAACGGAAGTTCTATTTGATTTTAGCGGGCAAACGTGACATATTAGTTTATTTTTCCCTAGCAATACAAACGGCGGAGGTATTTTTTGCTAATTTCATTGTGTTGGCTACATTGCACCGGCTAAATCATGGTGAGACAGAGGTGAAGACAGAAAATACAGAATGTTGTGTCATACAGGAAGTTTACATTTTATATTTAATTTTAATGGACAATCAAAATATGAATAATTAGCATTTCCTATCATCCTAAAGTACGTTACTCTAGTTATGTACAAATAACAATAATTATTAAGAGCTAAAAATCAATTACACACTTATATGGCGACTGCACACACACACACACACACAAACACATACGAGGTGTTTTAAAAAAAAGGTGATTAAAATTATAGTGAATTATTATGTTGTTGTTGTGTTGAGCAGCATACGGCCCATAAGGACTATTACCTAAGTTATGCACAGTTGGTGTGAAGCAATACAAACAAAAAACTCAAGGCCCCGGCAACGTTCCCCTAAACAGAAAACCTCCACAGAAGTGTGGGATGTTGCCACAATTTAGGAGATATGGAAGGGAACAGGGGCGATCGCTAAGATGGTTCTGGAGAGGCCGATCTAATTCCTCTACCTGTTCTTACATTGCTTGCAATGTTTGTTCTGCCCCGCCCCCTGGTCAACAATGAAACTCAACACCTGCCAAGAAGCGCAAATCACCAGTGCTGCAAGGATTGGCAGAAGAAGTGCTGGCACAAGTGTGTTATATCTGAGAAGGATTACTTTGAAGGGGATGAAATATAATGTTATAAATAAATACATTCTAACGGTGTTATTCTTAGACATTTTCTTCGCCCGTTGAGCCCACGTTTTGCTTAATTTTGATTCTTGAACATTTCTAAAGAAGCTAGGCTCGTGTCCTGAGCTCAACGCCGGCCCAATTCTAACCTCCAAATGTATGCAAACTTAGGCGGACGCAAATCCGCCTCGGAGACGGTTTTACATGGCAGTTGATTTTGACAACTGCCGTATTTAATATTAAATCGTAAATATTTGCTTTATAACTGTTTTGTTTTGCGATTTGTTTTTGTCATTTTGATCAAATTGACAGAATTCAGCATCTTTTTGCTAATCAGTCACTTTGTGGCGCACAAAACACAAAAAAATAAGAAGCAAAAGAAATCATTTGAAAGATTGAATCACGGCTCGCGGCAAATTTCTTAATGACACATTTTACAAAACTGAAGTTAAGCAGATAGTTTAAAATAAGTGGAGAGGATATTCAACACTCTACGAACACATATGAGACACTTTTCTGTTCTGAAATAAAAAATTTAGAAGCATTTCGGCCGACATCTGATTTGTTTACAAACAAAACAATCAGCCGTCCGCCATTGTGACGTCAGCGTTGAGACATGCCGCGGCCATATTTGTGTGGTCGTCCCTAACGCATATTCCCCACATTTGGTTTATTTTTCCCGATCCACAAAAAATATACGGATTCATTTGGCTAATCAATTGTTTTCAAAGTTGTTTTAATTATAAATTGCATAACAAATTTATAAATTGATTATTTGCTTTTATTTTTAGTCTTTTTGTTCGTTATTGTCAATGGTTATTGTTTTAATAATTATTTATTTAGGACTGAAAATTCCCTATTTTGCAAATAATATTTATAAAGTGACATCTCTAGAACAGATTTTTTTTTTAAATACGACATTGAACGGACGTAAATTTCAGCCGTCCAAAATTGGTCGCAGGCTCAACTGTTCTTAGGTTATACCATGAACGAGAATCAATATTTCAAATATGGTCTAGTCCGGCTTTGTACCCAGACTAAGTAGTTGCCAGATAAGCCGACGGCGAAATATGACAAGTAAGAATAACACCGTAAGAAATATACAATGTCACCTTTGCTTCTAATAAACCTCGTACAGTCTCTCACCTCACAAGCATACAGACAGCCTTTCCTAGCTTACAGAAACCACATGGACGTGAAAGCTCTGTGGGAAATCTAAATCATCAACTGCTTCAGTGTTCCAACAATTAGATCAATCATGGGTGGGAACTGCAGGCAGCTCGGCCATACACTCTGCAGGAACAATTTCATTCATTATTTTAGAATGAGTGGACCAATGAGAGCGCTGCCTTTGGTTAATATTTAAATACAAGGTAAGGGCGACACCTGGGAGTGCTTTTGAAAATGAGATAAGTGTATGGAAACACAGAACATGAAATTCTCTGTATTTGTATTGGCTTCTATCAATAAAACCATTCCCATTGGCTTGCTTATAGAAATTACTCGGTTAAAAGTACTTTTCAAGAAAAAAATGTGTAACATAGATTTAAAGATACAGGACTTTAATTTTTTCAACCATGAGGAAGCTCTTGAAAGCTACCATCCTCCAATAGTAGTTTCCATATGATTATCTCACTTCCTAGTTAGCCGCCTCCAGGTCTACAACCTTCAAACCACATTCAGTAATTTTTTCAGTTCAAAAATGGGAATGAGCTGAAGGAGGCCAGGAATGCTTCTCTTCTCATAAGCGGTGAGTAGGAGGGGCTAATATAATATGCTATAATACATTAGGGTGGTATGTACATGAATGACTTGTGGTGGTGATGATGATGATGAAGTGTTGGGGGCTCCGACGTCGGCGGCGGACATGACAACACAAACAGCAATGGCAGATTATCCTACATCAGGAATCTGAAACACAGTTCACAAAGATTAGTTTTAATTAAGGCTCCCCCTTTCTATAATAGCTGTTTGCTCAGGGATCAGCATAAAAATTAAAGAATGGTGCCATAAAATAAACACATGATTAAAATCAAATGTTGGATGTTAGTTGTACACATATTAAGGGTGATAATCAAGACTTCACAATGCAATTGAATAATCCAGGATGCCATGTCTGTGGCTTTCCCTGAACAAGGGATGTATTGGGCAGCTCCACACAGGTGTCCGCGCTACAACGCTAACTCTTTATAACCAGTCAATCTTAGTTCAGTCCTCATCTCCAATGCCAGAACTCTTTCCTTAACAACTGTGAGAAGTTCTCATGGAGAGGAAGATGGCCGAGGACAGAAGAGAGCCTTGCTGGCGATGTACATAAGCTACCGCCATTACACACTAGACGGTCTGTCCGAGTTGTTTTCTATCTGGCGCCTAGTCGGAGGTCAGGAGGGCATGAGAGCTTTCACACAGTTGTCCAGTGTCGGGCAGAGTGGGTTGTGTCTGAAATGTCCATTACCGTGTGTGTGCTGGAGTCCTCAGTCCAGGTTGTCCTGGAAGATGAGGCGCGTGTAGCCCGGGTTCCCCTCCAGGGGTGTGGCGCAGAAGGGGCAGATGGCCCGGAAGCCATTAGTGCCATGCGGCACATCCACGCTGGCCCAGTACCTGCAGCATGCACGCAGACACAGTAACAACAACTCAAAGACATCTGAGATCAATACGATTAAGGTAATCTATAATTTAAGTTGCAAAGATACATGGGCATGTAAGACTCATGTGTAATGTATGACGGAGTAAGCCAGAACAGTTTTATCAACATCACATCACTTGATCACGTCCATGGCAGATATGGGACTAACGCCTGAGAGCTCAGCATACAGCAACAGATCCAGGCAAAGAAATCTCCACTGATTCCTTATTGTTCTTCATTACATTACATTTCAATATGTGGGTCTACTACCGTCGGATGTTGAAGGTTTCCTGGATGGATCGAGCTACACATGCTGAGGCTCTTTCCCGTATGAATACCAGAGCCAAACTCCTAATGTCCATCAAGAAAAACTGGTGTATTTCGGCCATATAATGAGAAATGAGTAGTATTGACTCCTTCATCTCATCATACAAGGAAGAATTGAGGAAAGAGGAGCTCCAGGTCAAAATACATCTTGGTTGAAGAACCGGACAGTGGTTTGGCAGAAGCACAAGATTCCTCTTTGGTGCCGCTATTGAAGGTGAGAATAGCAATGATGATCTCCAATATTGCACAGGAAGAAGAAGTTGCCTCACTTGACTGTCTTCTCGGTGGCCATGTGTCCGCAGGGGTTGAAGGCGAAGGTGGGCGGGCCGCTGTCCACGTAGAAGGCGGGCTCCAGGCCCATGCACACGCGCACTACGGGACCTGCGCACAGACACATGGGGCAGCGCCGCGCACCTGACTCCTTGTCCTGCCCCCAGTCATGGTGGCCTGCAACACAACACATGGCCATTATTAATCCCTTGAGAAATTATAATTGCTTCTAAAAACGCAGAGTTTTATTTTCACAAGTTGAGCATTTATTTCCCCTTGAGTACTTTCAACCTGCTCACATCATTTTCAAGAGGACACTTACAAAATATACAAGACAAAACCACAGAGAAATGAGAAGAATGAGTTACAACGTGGTACAAATGGATAATAACAAAGGCGAAGCAGCAGGAATCTGAACATTGACCAAAATATAAGGATTACAATTTTTACATTTATGGATTTCCAAAATCCATTAACATAAAAATTGTTTGTTTGCAATTCCACTGCTGAATCAGATACAAGGACTGCATCATCCGCATACAGGAGAACACTCACTTTGCTCTCTCCTATCATCAATCCACAATCATCAAGTCTTGCATCTCTGACACACTTGTCCATGGCTAAGTTTAATAGCCAGGGACTCATCACGCAAAGACTGAACTTTGAAAGAAGGTCAGGTGTGTACTGAGTGCTACCGCTTGTATCACCAAAAACAAAAACTTATCTGGTTGAGCTGGTCTGAGGGATGCCCCGTGGTGGCGGGCTTCCTGGGGATCACCAGGGTGTTGTGTTGGGGGCTCACCTTGCACATGTCCACAGTTGAGGTAGACGTAGGGCTGGTTGAGCTGGTCTGAGGGATGCCCCGTGGTGGCGGGCTTCCTGGGGATCACCAGGGTGTTGAGCCCCACAGGACACTGGGGCCGACCTGCGTTTATCTCGTCAACCAGCTTCTCCAGGTCTCGCTTGGTCTGAAATGTGCCAATACAAGAATTGTAATTATAGACAGCAACAAAAGTGAAACTGTTGATCAGAATCAAGGGTTTCTTCCCTGTCTGAGCTCTAAAAGCATTATTAAATTAGCCAAACACTATAAATCTGAACTGCTCCATCCATCAATATCATATCACCTTCTGGTAGTGTTAGGAAACCATCATGGTCCAGCTGTGCCCCTCCTGCTATGTCCCCCCTAGGCCTTGCTAGTATACTCTGTAACGAGATGAGTTTGTTTGTTTGGTAGAATGGAACATTGTATTTAAATTTGAATGGAAAAAGGAAAACAAAAGAATGCAGAAAGAGGGAAGAAGCTTGCCTGGCGTGAGAGCCACAAGCATGTGTAATTAAGAATAATTAATATTATTGTGCTGTGGTTTATTGTGTATACATTGTGAAAGGAATAAAAGTAAACATATTAAAGTGGCTGTTACATTATTAATTGTGTCAATCAGCAGGACAGAGGAAAAACCCTCACAACTCACAGGAGAGTGCTGCAGGCCCTGCGCGCTGCGCCACAGCAGCGTGGCCCCGCACAGGTCTATCATGGTCCCGTCCCTCAGCACGTTGGTCTCGTTGGGCACGGGCTCTCCTTTGAGCTGCGCCGAGCGAGACTCCCTCAACATGAAGACAGCGCCGCCCACGCTGGCCTCCCTCCACAGCCCGCAGGCGGCGGCGCCCCCACAGAAGGGCCCCCGCGGGTGCATGATCAGCACGCCGTTAGTGGTCAGCCCGTCTATCTCGTGGTTCTCTGTCCACTTGGTCGCCTTCTCCTGCAATGATGGAAGCTATTTTACATATTGTTGACATCATGTTCATGTCACAGAGTGTGATGAGAAGTTACATTATTTAAGAGCTGTTGTATCATCTGCTCAGGGACTTCTCAGACTTGTGGTGTGAATAGTAACTCCTGTACCCCGGGCATGGAACATCTACATGAACTTCCCTTGATTGCATAAATAGATAAAGGTATGAAAGATACAACAGCAGCCTATTTAGTGATTTTGTTTCTATACATTTAATCTATTTACACAATCAGAGGAGTTAATGTAAATGTTTTAAGCTCCACCTAAGCTAAGTTGATTTGGAATTAGTTCCTTCTTCCTTGCAAAGTTTTATCCCAGAAATAATCATAAATTTAAACATTGTACTAGGTGTTACCCCGAGGAAGATATTCCTGGAAGAGTCGAAGCCCGCGGCCAGCACCCTGCAGGTGCCTTGCTCGCCACGATCAGCCAGGATGCGGCAGGCGAAGCGGCTGATGGTGCTCTGCAGCACCTTGGTGTCGCCCGTCTTGTCCCCGGCCACCGTGTCCATCACCACAAAGTCTATGGGCAGCTCGGAGGATCTGCCAATCTGGAGCATCCAATACAATCTTATTATTACATGGATCCACTTAGCTGTAATACATAGGAGTCAAAACTATCAACACAAATCTCAGTTAGTTAGAAAGAGAACACTGATACTCCGAGTGACCCAACCCTGTTGACAGGCAAAAGTATAGATGTTTTTCCTGCCTTGATGTTATTAGTAAAATGTAATCTCTGCGGGGAAATTGTGCGCACGTGTTGCAATTGTCATAGTCGATAAATTTGCAAATATTGAAAGAAATATGGCAATATTAGCAAAAACATAATGGCATGTGTAATTATTGAGTGTCGAAACACAAGATGGAGAAAGCAAGAAAACACGATATCCCATGAGTATTCTGTGGTTGACAGGTTCAGTTGGCAGATCAGTCTCATAGTTTCGTCTCCACCAATGTTATAACTTGGTGTGTGGAACAATGGTTTCCACAATGTTTGGCTTATAAATTAAACAGAAGGAGACTGGATTCTTTCAACAACGCTGCAGAATATTCTCATCATATAATGCCACAGGGCTAGGGTTTAATCCCCACCAAGGTGCCAGAAATAGTCTGAAAATGAATTTCATCAATTGGAATTCCCTGGAAAGACCAGGGAACCAGGGAAGAGGTTCTCCAAAGCATTGGAGGAGCAAGGCGCCTGCCACAGCCTTGCCCCACAGGCGTGCGAGGTGGATAGGACACGTAGTACGCCAGCAGGTCTCTTGAAGACCATCATTGAGATGATGATCGGGGAAAAACACCCAAAGACAACTTCAAGAGTTCCTACAGGATATATCGGCAGATTGTGTATGTGCTGTTCCTGCTATGAGGAACTCAAAAAGAAGGCCATGGATAGGAAGCAATGGTGAAAATAAGATGGATGAACATTGCTGCAAGCCAAGCTTAGGATGGAAACAGAAGAGAGAGAGTCTTGAACCAAGGCCTCCTGTACAGAGCTTGGTCTTTGAATCAACAGACCACATTTTTCAGAGTTTGATGACCGGCATTTCAGTTTAATTAGAATGTTCAGCCCAGCAGCAGCTCTCCAGTAGCAAGAGCCAAGTCCCATTAATAACATGGACACAATGTGCCAGTAACTGACATGGAAGTAATGAGACAGCCTCCATCCATCACCCCACACCCTGCATCCTGAGGAGCGCCCTCTCAAGGTCACCAGCTGGCTGGGAGACAACATCATGTGCATGTTGTTCACCGAGTCTCAAGACAGATATAATAATTTAGGTTTTTTTTTTCAACTAGATTTGCGAAGAAAAATGCAATTCACCAACCTATTTTGCCTGGCCAGTTGTCTCCATGCGAAAGCAGAAGCTTGTGTGCTTGCAAAGTCATCTGTTGAACCAGGGTCGAAGTTATGGTCAATTGGGCCGGACGTGATTCGAACCAGCATTTTTATGTTCTAAATACGCTAGTCGAACAAGAATAGCAACTTGAATATGAAACTGAAATATAAATTTTACTAGAAATTGATTTTTAGATAAATCGTAAGCATTGCCTGAAAGGTAGGTATAAGGCTGATCCCCACGCAGATAAAACTTGGTTCACTTTTGTCAATATAACCCCAGTTTCAGGGAAAAGCGGCAGGAGTTGCAAGGCAAGTTTTTTTTTTTTTTTTAAGGAATCCTGTGCGGGAGGCTCCCCAATTCTTAAAAGTCTTGGGGGTCTATGTCACCCTGGAAGGGTGCCGCAGAGGTGTTGCTTGAGTTCTTGCTTCTATCGTCAGGCGCTGCAAGGAAGAGGTGATTGATGTTGGTTTTGAATAAAACCGGATTAAATTGGGAAGGGAACACAGATCCTGTTAGACCATTCCATAAACGGTCAGTTTTGGCTTATGTTGATGTGAAATTTGGTTTATTTTGTAACTACACATGCAGCCTGCATAAGCCCAAACTTACATGTATGCATTAAATATATGCTTTAAAAGTTCATATATCTGCAAGTTAAGATTATAGATTATCCATAGATGGCCTGTGTTGCTCTACAGTAGGGAGACATGGCCCTACAAGTGAAGGCGGTGAATCACTCACAGACGTTTCAAATGCTGATTCACAATGGAAGCTTCATTCTATGGGGCTCACAGACCACATGGGAGTGCTGAGAGCAGGAACAGACAGAGAACTCTCGTACAATGGCAAGGAACTGCAAGTGATAATGCCGCGCAGGACAGAGGGGCCCCGGGGAGCTGGCAGAAGGCAGGTGGAGACTAGACCAGGGTGAGAGGTGTGGAGGTCAAAGCAGGACTGCACAGCTTTTGCCAGCGTCAGAGGGACCTGTCAGGACTCTCATAGAAGAGAGAAGACAGACTTTCATTTTTTTTTAAATCTTGAACCCAAAAACACTACAATTGTAATTTTTTGGATCTGTCTTGAAACTTCGTGAGCACGCCTTGTGCAGGGAGGGAACCTCAGCAGACTTGTAGTTGTGTTTTGGATATAAGGCACATGTCTGGAAGTAGCTGATAATGATCTTTTAATAATATGATTTTGCTGAGATGGGGGGGAGGGTGGCACAGAGGTCATTGCCCCCTCCCCCCCCCCCCCAATCCCCATCCATATTTCACCTTGGTGCTGATGAGATGCCTCTGAAGGACATTTTCGTGTTAGCATTTTAAATGTGCGTTTTCTAGTGTGAGGGGTTTTTATTATTTATCTATTTATTAACATATTCATTGTGTTTCTACAAAACTCAACATTTTTTTTTTAAAGAAGGTTCACTTTTGCCAGTGCCACCCCGGTTACAGGGAAAGACGGCAGGAGCTTTATGTTCATGCGAGGTATGTTTTTTTAGTACACATGCAGCATGTGTAAGCGCGAACTTACACGTGTCTGCCTGTGGGCGTGCATTAAATATAAGCCTTAAATGACAAAATGTCTTTGCAACTTAGATTATAGATTATGGACACGAACTGACATTGTTATTCAAATCCCCCATGGCTGCACTGTCACTGTAACTGTGACTGCGCCGCCATTCCGCTGCGGGTGGCCTGTGCTTGTGTTGCGTAGCGCTGCCCCCCAAAATAAATAGACTCCACATGGCACCCCTTCGGAAAAACACGGTAATAAGTTGCACTATACGTGCAGCTTGGTAGTGATTCTTTGACTTCGTAGTAGACAGACCACTAGTAAAAATGGTTCATTTTACCAATGCCACCGCTGTTTCAGGTAAGGTCGGCAAGAGTTGCCAGGTGCAGGTTCATTTCGGGTTTAGGTATTTTTTCAAGTACCTACACACGCATCACGAGTAAGCGCTAACTTACACGTGTCTGCTTGTGGGCACGCATCCCATTTCTTATCACGTCTGAATGTTAACATACAGAGATGTCTGCGTGGCCAGCTCCCGGGGTGGTGAGCATATTTTTCTCTTTGATGAAATAAGCTCGCTCCTCTTAGGTTTGTGATCAGGGAGTGGGAGGGGTGGGGGAGGACAGTCACCCGGCTAGACGCTGGTTTTGGATGGTTGCCTAGCAACCGCAGCCTTGCTCTCGACGTGAACTGCGATTCATGACAGACAAACATCTGAGCCTCGCTACTAGTGCGACGTATTGCGAGTGGAACCTTTTTGTAATTTTAAAGGTAACAGGTCCAACCTTACACCAACCACTTCATTTGAGATGAGGGTTTTCCAGCTCCTGAGGAGACTGTACCTTGCCAGTTGTGACTTTAGTGTTTGATAAAAACACAGAAATTGGAAATCATCCCGACACCCGCAGTAGATATGAAGTTTCACGAAGTAAATGCCGAAAGACTTAAGTAATAGAGTAGATTCAAGTCCGAAGACATGGAGGTCTATGCAGCAATACAGAAACTTGTCTTGATTGAAAACATGGCGCCGACATGCGATCACCAAAATCACTGCGCCCTTGAGGGTTGTTAAAAAAAAATACGAAACAAAAATAAAAAATAAATTAACGCAGAAATGGGAGCGTTTCTGAAAGGGCTGTGGCCATCCCGAATGTAAATACGATACGGTCACAGTTACACGGTGTCAGGGGCAACGACCTCACCTATTGAGGATCACCAGCCATGCGTGCAGCTGCAGCCACAGCAGATCATCTCATCCGCGCCTGGCACAGGATTATAGCGCTTACGTGACAAAGGAACACGGACAGGTTTCCTGTGACGGGATCTGGGCAGATAGACCGTTTCATGAGGTTATCGAAGCTCATAAACACTCATAATGTTACCGACACCGATGTATGGAAGTTAACCAAGAGAAACTCGCAGTTCAAAAAGTCAGCTTCTTTCCTAGGGGGAAAAATGGTTCCACTCAGATAACGCGGTGAGAAGTTGCGCTATATGTGCGGCTTTAGTTGCAAGTGAAAATTGCATTTCCTCTTCGGCGACTGAAAAAGAAAGACTGATCAGCCTTTACCAAGACTTGTTTAAACGGTTCATCCAGACTAAGCAGATGGGTGCTGCTGCCAAAATCGGCGCTGACCTGCAGCGACCAAGCGTGCAGACTGCAGAGGGCTTTTGAGGAGTGATTCACACAAAAACAGCGCTCACCAAATAAATTTAATCCTAATATTATTATTATTCTGTAGAACGTTCTCCCTTAAGAAAGTTCCCTTTTACAGTTAACTTGGTAATATTTGAATGTTTCATGTGTTTAATGCGCCTGCAGCTTTCCCTGTTACATTTAGGATTATGATAATGGTAAAGTTTGTTCTCTGTGTGTGTGTGTGCCGCACTGCCCTAATTACCGGGAGTTGTGTGACGCGCTACACGCGTCGCCATGGCAACCAAAGCCTGGCGTCACGTGGGACACCTCTCCTACCACGTAACGGTCACGTGAATATCTCACAGTTCCAGTAAGGATCCGGTCACACAGTGCATGGAACCGCCGCGCCGGGTCGTGTGAAAGCTACATGCATCCCCATACACTAGTAGACTTGTGACTAGTACTGGCTCCAGGGAAGGGCCTGGAGATGAGCCGGCACTCCTCCCTTCCTCTGCTCTCAGTACCCTGCTAGTGCTCAGCTGTGATAAGCACTACGCAGTGGATCCCACAACGCCCCGTACAGGAGTGTGCAGCATTGTGCACCCCCCCACATCGCCTCAGCTGTGATAAGCACTACGCAGTGGATCCCACAGCGCCCCGTACAGGAGTGTGCAGCATTGTGGACTCCCCCACTCCCCCACATCGCCACAGCTGTGATAAGCACTACGCAGTGGATCCCACAACGCCCCGTACAGGAGTGTGCAGCATTGTGCACTCCCCCACATCGCCTCAGCTGTGATAAGCACTACGCAGTGGATCCCACAGCGCCCCGTACAGGAGTGTGCAGCATTGTGGACTCCCCCACTCCCCCACATCGCCACAGCTGTGATAAGCACTACGCAGTGGATCCCACAGCGCCCCGTACAGGAGTGTGCAGCATTGTGCACTCCCCCACATCGCCTCAGCTGTGATAAGCACTACGCAGTGGATCCCACAGCGCCCCGTACAGGAGTGTGCAGCATTGTGGACTCCCCCACTTCCCCACTCCCCCACATCGCCACAGCTGTGATAAGCACTACGCAGTGGATCCCACAGCGCCCCGTACAGGAGTGTGCAGCATTGTGCACTCCCCCACATCGCCTCAGCTGTGATAAGCACTACGCAGTGGATCCCACAGCGCCCCGTACAGGAGTGTGCAGCATTGTGCACTCCCCCACATCGCCTCAGCTGTGATAAGCACTACGCAGTGGATCCCACAGCGCCCCGTACAGGAGTGTGCAGCATTGTGCACTCCCCCACATCGCCTCAGCTGTGATAAGCACTACGCAGTGGATCCCACAGCGCCCCGTACAGGAGTGTGCAGCATTGTGGACTCCCCCACTCCCCCACATCGCCACAGCTGTGATAAGCACTACGCAGTGGATCCCACAGCGCCCCGTACAGGAGTGTGCAGCATTGTGGACTCCCCCACTCCCCCACATCGCCACAGCTGTGATAAGCACTACGCAGTGGATCCCACAGCGCCCCGTACAGGAGTGTGCAGCATTGTGGACTCCCCCACTCCCCCACATCGCCACAGCTGTGATAAGCACTACGCAGTGGATCCCACAGCGCCCCGTACAGGAGTGTGCAGCATTGTGGACTCCCCCACTCCCCCACATCGCCACAGCTGTGATAAGCACTACGCAGTGGATCCCACAGCGCCCCGTACAGGAGTGTGCAGCATTGTGGACTCCCCCACTCCCCCACATCGCCACAGCTGTGATAAGCACTACGCAGTGGATCCCACAGCGCCCCGTACAGGAGTGTGCAGCATTGTGGACTCCCCCACTCCCCCACATCGCCACAGCTGTGATAAGCACTACGCAGTGGATCCCACAGCGCCCCGTACAGGAGTGTGCAGCATTGTGGACTCCCCCACTCCCCCACATCGCCACAGCTGTGATAAGCACTACGCAGTGGATCCCACAGCGCCCCGTACAGGAGTGTGCAGCATTGTGGACTCCCCCACTCCCCCACATCGCCACAGCTGTGATAAGCACTACGCAGTGGATCCCACAGCGCCCCGTAAAGGAGTGTGCAGCATTGTGCACTCCCCCACATCGCCTCAGCTTTCCGTATGAAATGCAAGCATCTTACCAACGAAGTTATAATACAGAGGAGTAGAAACCAGCTTACGGCATTCATACATACTTTGGGACGCAGTAGTCCACAATCCTGTCAACAATTTAAAAATCATGTTCTTACGTGTGAAATCCTGCATTTTCCATTATGCTTTTCGACACCCAATAATTACACATGCCATAATGTCTTAAAATAATGCCTTTTACTTTTAAAAAATGTCAAAATTACCGATTAAAAGATTTATAATGCGTGCGCATAATGTTCGCCCAGGAATAAATATATATATATATTTTTTTATGTATTTATTTATTTGAGAAAACTACAGCTTTATAAAAGTAATTACAATGGTGTTCTTAAAATTAATATAAGCCAAAATTGTTTCTTCTATTTAAAATTATAGAGATATAATAATAATTTGATCAGTATGCTGAGCTAGTATTGATATATAACACAAAATAGAAAAGACAAATCTAACAAGAAAAGATACTCGTATATCTACGCTCGTCCACAGACATTATAAGTCAATGCATTTTATCAACTGAGCATCGACCGAACAGGAAGCTTGGTCTTCGCTACAAAGCGCCAGTTACTAACAAGCAATATCCAATTGCTGTAAGGCTGGATGGACCTTTAGTAATGATAGAAATCCACGAATCTGGATCACTTTGTTTCATATTAAGGATTCGTCTCTGCGCTGCGTGTCCACTAGGAGGAGGGTGTGAGTGTGGGGTGTTGCTGTCTATACTGGCGGTCCCCTGACAGGTGACAGCTGGGCGTCGTGACGTCGTGGCGCGATGACGTCAGACGCGGGAGGATGGACGATGTGCGTGACCTTTCACTGTTCAGCGGACTATTTATAGAACACGAAATGCTGAATGTCTATTCTCGGTGAATGGGGAAGGAAATTCCGTAATTATAATGGCACCCTCCTCCCCTCTATGTAATCTATAATATGAGTTCCAAAGATATTAAAATATCATATATGTAAAACTGAATAAGTGCCATGTTAAGCTAATATGGGTTTTCAGATAAAACGCACATTTTTAGCCCATTTTCTACAAGAAGTTTGCCACATAGTGAGCTCATGTGAGCACTTCTTTGTCATAAGTTCACTTACCATGAGAAGTTACTCGCAATAAAATGTTTTATCTACGATTTCTCAAAAAAGGTGACGATATTCACCTTTTTGTGACGATATTCATAATAAATGTATGAAAGTATTAAACCGACAGGGATCGCACACTCCGATGGGTATAATACGGAGCAGAAACCCTTATGGATCAGCCTATAAGGAGGACCAACGGAGACTGTGCGTCTGCAGTGGCTGGTCCCAGTAGCTGGAGTCTGTTGCCATCAGATGTCCGAGGGTCAAGGACAGTTCATGACCTCAAGAAGAGGATGAAGGCACATCTAAGCGAACATTTTTTTTACTATAAGGGTGGTCAGCCTTGTAAGAATAAAAAATAGGGATAATAATAAACAATTAAGTTACAAAACAGATCAGCCGGCATTTTCCTCAGGTCCTCGAAGACTTCTGTCACATCGTCCCGAGCCACAACCTGCACCTGCAAGCTCTGCCTTATCTTCACATCTATGATGTCTTGGACCAAGTGTCTCTGGCGCGCGGGAAGCCCCGTGAAGTGCTTGGTTTACAACAACTTGAAGAGTCAGGAGGGCGTAACGCTGGCGACCCAGGCACAGGAAAGCGCGGTGCATTACGCCCCCGCAGTGTAGGGAGGGGGAGGGGGAGGGGGAGAGCATTGCGGCAACTCATCTCGATCGCGTAAATTCAATAAATGTATGGAAGGTTACAACAGCGCCCCTATTTATCCAATTTACACGGTCGAGGGGAATTTACGCGATGTTATATACTTGGGGTACAAGAGCCTCACACTCTTCCTCCTACCTCCTTCAGTTAGAGATCTGAATGCAACAAGATGACACGCTAACTCAAGAGGTGAGGGGAACAGAGCCAAGGTACCAGCAGGGAGAGCCAGAGGTAGGAGCGGCTGACGATGGATGTAATGCTTGAATAGCATATTGTTAGTTGTTACCGATATTGAGGTATGAAGGTGTGAAGCATGGACTATAAGTGACGATGGATGTAATGCTTGAATAGCATATTGTTAGTTGTTACCGATATTGAGGTATGAAGGTGTGAAGCATGGACTATAAGTGACGATGGATGTAATGCTTGAATAGCATATTGTTAGTTGTTACCGATATTGAGGTATGAAGGTGTGAAGCATGGACTATAAGTGACGATGGAATGAGTAAGATGCGCACGGTGAAAATGAAGCATTTGGGAAAAACGCTAAGAGATAGAGTTATGAGCGCTCTGTACCCTAAGCAGGCGTGTTTATGTGTGAATAGTTCTTGAGAAAATATGAAAAACAGAAACCACTCTATTCATTTTCTTGAAAACAGCTTTTCCATATTTTCTTAATTATTCACATTATCAATATATTATATATATTATTATAATATATTATTTAAAATTAATGGAATGAATGTTGATGTCGTAAATGAGTTTGTATATTTGGGAAGTAAGTTTGAAAAAGATGGAAGAATGGCCGGTGAATTTGAAAGAAGAATAATGAAAGGCAGGTGTGTACTGGGTGCGACCGCTTGCATCGCCAGGAACCAAAATCTCTCAAAAAATATTAGATTGGCGGTGCACGGTGGTATACTAGTGCCAACCTTGATGTATGGAAGTGAAGCCTGGACGGTGAGTGAAAGGGAAATTAGTAAAGTCCATACAGTAGAAATGGACTATCTAAGAAGTATGATTGGGAAAAAACGAAGTGACAGGGTGAGAAATGATTTTGTAAGAGAAGAATGTGGTGTAAGGGAAAGTGTGAAAGTGAAGATTAAAAGAAGTATGTTAAGATGGTTCGGGCATTTGGAGAGAATGAGTGATGAAAGATTGACGAAGAAAGTATATGTTGCTAGAATAGATGGATGTCGTGGTAGAGGAAGACCGAGAAAAGTATGGAAGGATCAAATCTCTGAAATAGCGAATGACTGGGATATCCAGAGTCATAATAAAAGGAGGATTTGTATGAAAAAGGTTATGACTCTGGATGAAATGAAAGAAGTATGCAAGGACAGGAAGAAGTGGCGGCTAATTTGCAATGTTGATTTCTAATGTTGGTGTATTCATTTGCTACATTTTTTGCATAGGAAATTTTTGACTTTTTTTGTATAGATTTCTTTGTAAGGTTTTGTTCTTTTTTATATTTAAATGTAATTTATTATTCATATTCCTTGACTTATAGGTTGATATTATGGAAAAGAGAAGAATACAAGTGATGTGCGTGACTGAAATAAAAATGATCGGGGATGGAGAAAAGGTATTGAAGAATGAGGAGTATTTTATTTGGAGTGGAATTAAGGATGGATATAAGAGACAAGGCGTGGGAGTAATTTTGAGCGAACGGGCTAAAATGTGTGTAAGTAATTATGAAAGAATATGTCCTAGGATTCTGTTGGTAAGAATGAGATTAGGACGTGTGAAAATTCTAATGGTAGCGTGTTATGCTCCAGTAGAATCTGATAGCAGAGAAGAAAGAGATGAATTCTGGGAGAGTGTAAATAATGTACTAAGAATGAAAGATGAGAATGAACGAATTATCTTATTAGGAGATATGAACGGATGGATTGGTATGAAACGAGATGATTGCGGAATGGTTGTGGGTCCGAGTGGTAGAGGAAGGATGAATAATAATGGACGAAAGCTTGTCAATACATGTATAGAACACAGACTTTTTGCAACAAACACCTGGTTTAAACACCAAGACTTGCATCTCTATACATGGCAAAATAGGGCAGGCAATCGAACAATTATTGATTATATATGCGTAGATGAAAGAATGAGAGGATATGTGAGAGATGCAAGAGTGTACCGTGGAGCTGAACTCAGCACAGACCACTATTTGTTATGCGCGAGAATAATGGTAGGGGATTGTAAGAAAGGAAAGAAAAAAATATTGTTAAGAATGAAAAGAATAAAAGTGGAAAATTTGAACGATGACAATGTGCAAGATGAATATCAAAGTGAGATTGCCAAAAGATTAAATATGGATGAACTACAAAAAATGAAAGATGAAGGATGTGTGGAAAAAGTGTGGCAAATGATGAAGAAAGAACTGACCGAATCTGCTAGGATGACATGCGGAGAAACAAATGTTGGTAAGAAAAAAGGTGATGCCTGGTGGAATGATGGAGTGAAAGAAGCAGTAGAGCAAAAGAAGGAAGCGTATATGAGATGGTTGAAAGATAAAGGTAATTTAAATTTGGAAATGATGTATAAAAGGGCAAAAATGAATACTAAAAAGCTTGTGTATGAAAGTAAGATGGAATTAGAGAAGAAAAATAATGAAAAGGCACAGCAGGACTTCCACACCAACAAAAAAATGTTCTGGAGTTGGGTTCGGAATAATAACGAAAGTGTGGGAGCAACAACTCCGGGCATAAAGAATGCGCAGGGAGTCTTGCTGTGGGATGAAGATGATGTATGTAATAGATGGAAAGAATACTTTGAAGAAATATTAGGACAGGGTGAAAGAAATTTATATGAATGTGACCCTACAAATGAAAGTAATGAGGATATTTTGAAAGAGGAAATAAAAGCAAGCATAAAAGAGCTGAAGAATGGAAAGGCTGCAAGTATGGATGGATTGAATGCTGAGATGTTAAAGGCAGGAGGAGAATATGTGGTAGAGTGGATGTTTGAATTATGCAAGATGTGTATGAAAGACAGGGTAGTACCGATGGACTGGAGAAAGGCGGTCATTGTCCCTATTTACAAGGGTAAAGGGGACAAGAAAGACTGCCGTAACTTCAGGCCCATTAGTCTCCTTAGTATACCTGGGAAAGTCTTATGCAAAATTGTCATAAAAAAAGTGAGAATGGCCACCGATCACAGGGTCTCTGATATTCAATCTGGCTTTATGCCAGGACGAGGTTGTGTGGACCAAATCTTTACTCTCAGACAGATTGTTGAAAAACATCTGGCTGTGGGGAGGGTGGTCTACGCAGCATTCGTAGATCTTGAGAGGGCCTTTGACTCGGTGGACAGATGTATGCTGTGGAATGTTCTCAGGAAGTACGGTGTGAATGATAATCTTCTGAATGTGATACGTGCCATCTATGAAAATAGTTCGGCATGTGTAAGAGTGGATGGGAGATATAGTGACTGGTTTGATGTATATAAGGGAGTGAGGCAAGGCTGCGTGATGAGTCCATGGTTGTTTAATATAATCATGGACAGTTGCATAAAAGAAGCTGGAATATCAGAGAGCGGAGTGAAAGTGGGTGAAACAAGAGTTGGAGTACTTCTTTATGCTGATGATGCTATAGTTTTAGCTGACTCGGCGGAGGAACTCCAAACGATGTTAACCAAACTAAATGATGCATTTTGTAAGAATAGCTTGAAAGTAAATGCGAATAAGACAAAAGTATTAGTTTTTGACAGGAATGAAGTATGTGAGGAACTTACAATTAATTTGAATGGAATAAAAGTTGAAGTAGTGAATGAGTTTGACTATTTAGGAAGTAAGTTTGAGGCGAGTGGTAAGATGACGAAAGAATTAGAGAAGCGTGCCAGCAAAGGAAGATGCGTGATAGGAGCGTTTGGTAGAATAGCGAAGAATAAAAGGATACCAAAGAAAATGAAAATGGCGGTACACAATTGTATTTTGTTGCCGACCCTGATGTATGGAAGCGAGTCATGGACGTTGAATGAAAGAGAAGTAAATAAGGTATGCACCGTAGAAATGGCCCATCTGAGAAGTATGACAGGAAAAACACTGAAAGATAGAGTGAGAAACGAATGGGTTCTAAATGAATGCGGAGTAAAAGAAAGCGTGAAAGTGAAAGTTCAAAGAAGTGTGATGCGATGGTTTGGACATATTGAAAGGATGAATGAAGACCGACTGACAAAAAGAGTGTATAAAGGGAATGTAACAGGTAAGCGTGGAAGGGGAAGACCTAGGAAACAATGGATTGATCAGATAAATGAGATTGCGAATGAATGGAATCTACAGAGTGGAAACAAGAGAAGAGCATGCATGAAAAGAGTGATGAAATTAGATGAGATGAAAGAAGTATGCAAGGACAGAGTCAAGTGGAGGCACTTGTGTGGAGGTACTGGCCACCCCTAGAGGAAAGGCGGCAGGATACAAGACAAGACAAATAGGTTGGTATGAGGCTGACCACCCATACTGTAAAAAATGGTTCACTTTGCCAATGTCACCCCTGTTTCAGGGAAGGTCGGCAAAAGTTGTGGGGCTTATGTTCATTTGAGGTTTGGATTTTATTTGTAAGTACACATTCAGCATTTGTAAGCGCGAACTACACTTGTTGGTTTGTGGGCATACATCTGAGAGCTTTAAATGAATATATCCTTGCAACTTAGATTATAGATTATAGATTATTATAGATCAAAAATCGGCTTCTTGTAAGACTAAATGAATGCATAACTTTGTAATTAAAGAGTTTTTTTTTTTTAATATTTTACTGTGGCGACACTTTAAAAGTTATACTTTTTTGTAATTCAGATAAATATTCAATAAACACGCCTGATTTCTTTCATTTCTGTCACTCCTGTACTAAGACCATAAAGATTCAGAAATATATTTTAAAACACGGCGATTTTTGGTGAAGAACCGTCTTAAGAGTGAGTGGGTAAAAGAGAAGTGCAAACTGAAAGAATATGAAAGTAAAGGTACTTTCACATCCTCTTCCTCTAAGAAGAAAAGAAAGACCGGGAACGGCGGATCAAATAAGCGAGATTGCAAATGACTGGAATCTGCTGGGAGAGAAAGAGAAGAGCATGCAAGAAAACGAAAGAGATGAAAGAAGTACTGACTACCCCTAACGGTATGGCTGCTGTATAAGAGAACAATTACAGACTACCCCTAACGGTATGGCTGCTGTATAAGAGAACAATTACAGACTACCCCTAACGGTATGGCTGCTGTATAAGAGAACAATTACAGACTACCCCTAACGGTATGGCTGCTGTATAAGAGAACAATTACAGACTACCCCTAACGGTATGGCTGCTGTATAAGAGAACAATTACAGACTACCCCTAACGGTATGGCTGCTGTATAAGAGAACAATTACAGACTACCCCTAACGGTATGGCTGCTGTATAAGAGAACAATTACAGAACCGCGAAACTGCGCCGTGATGTTTTCTTAACGAAGTTAATTCTGTGTTGCAAGTACAAGCAACAAGGATGATAAGAAGTCTTACAAGAAGCGACACAGGGGAGCGAGGGGAGCGGGTGGTGGTGTGTGTGTGTGAGAGAGAGAGAGTGAGCTGTTATGTAATTAAAGGGAGCGGGATGTGACGTCAGAGAAATGGCTTCCACCCTGCTGCACAAAGGGTTGGATTACAAAGACATCATGTCAGGAAGAAAGCAAACCTTGCTGGACAAACGCATCATACGAGTAGATGGCGAGCTGTGCTTTACATTGTAATGTTGAATTCCTGGAACAGCGAATGACTGATATGTTCAGTCACAATAAAAGGAGAGCTCGCAGGAAAAAGGCTGTGACTGGTTGTGACTCTGGACGAAAAGAACGCAATATGCAAGGACAGAAAACATAGCGGTTGCTATGTGATATTAACTGTTCATCTTCATTGTTATTTTGTGTTCCACAGATTTTCTTCATTTATTGACTGGTTTTTTTTTATTGTAAATAATGTATTTTATAATTTTTGTTCCCTGACTTATAGGTTGGGGATGAGGCTGACCACCCATACTGTTAAAAGTGGTTCACTTTGGCAATAATAATATTAGGATGATTTATTTGGTGAGCGCTGTTTTTGTGTGTATCACACCTCAAGAGCCCTCTGCGAGCTTGGTCGTCGCTGTATCTAATCTAATCTAATCTAATCTAAGTTGCAAAGATATGTTACATTGGAGATTCACATTACATGCATTCTCACAACCAGACACGTACAAGTTCGCGCTTGCACATGCCTCATGTGAACCTACAACATAAAAACCAAATCTCAAATGGACATACACCCTGCAACTCTTGCCGTCCTTCCCTGAGACAGGGGTGACATTGGCAATGTCGTCGCTGTAAAAAGCGCCAATTCTCAAGCAAGACCCAGTTGTTGTAAGGTTGGATGGACCTTTCAGTGATCGGTTTTTGGTAAAGGTTTATGAATTTTTCAACTCAGCGAAGAGCACATTCGAAATATAAATGGTATATTTTTGTGCTCCGCTGGGATCCGAATCCGCAACCTTCCATTTACGAGTCCGAAGTGTTGCCATTGGACTACGGACCGGTCCAAGATGCCAACGACACGCGATGTACCTGAGCGGTAACCCATCCAAGTACTATCCGCGCCCAATGTTGGTTAACTTCGGTGATCGGACGAGAACCGGTGCTTCCAACATGGTATAGTCGTTGGCAATGCCTTCCCTATTTCAGGAAAGACGAGAAAAGTCACAGGTTTTATGTTCATCTGAGGTTTGCGAACACATGCGACAGGTGTAAGCGATATTAATATATCGCTACCTTAAAAGTCAAACTAAATAAGTGCTGATTTGTGAAATCTTGGATAAAACATGTTATTAGGTGTAACTTCTCATACTCATTATAAGGCACTCCTGTAGAAAATAGGAAAAAGGTGCATTTTCCTAAGAAAGCAATGCTAGCTTAATATGCTGGAGTGATGTTTTCCGGGATCTGTTGCCGTGGTCTGTGGGAGCTGGAGCTAAAGGACGTCAAGCCCATTTCTACGATGGGCTTCTTCAGCGTGAAGTATGATGATGATGAAGATCTTGATGAGAACTGTGATGTCAGTGTGTGTGCAATGAGGGTTTATATGTCTACCATCTTGCTTCTAAAGCGTGTGTTTGTTGTACAGTTTGTTACACAGACCACGGCAACAGATCCCGGAAAACTTCACTCCAACATCATCAGCCGGCCGTGTAAGCCTAAAACTCTTAGCTTAATATGTCACTTATTCAATCTTCGCAACTTAGATTATACATAGATGGTTAAGGTTTGTTGTTGTTGTCGGCCAACAGCTTAACCTCTGCCCTCTGCCGCTGCAGACAACATCTCCCTGGTCCACGTCGACAGCGGATACGTTTGTACCTCAAGGCAAGTCCTACAGTGGCGGCTCTTCATTAGGGGACAGTGGGGAATATCCCTATGAATGAAATTGGAAACATATAATTTTATGTGAAGAAGAAACTGAAAAATCTCAAAAAAAGAGTGTAAGCGAAGTATTTTCTGAACAATTTTACTGACCGAAGAGGCTAAAATATTTCATAATAAAACGTCGCACGCAGCGAGAAACTTTTTTCTTGTCTTTATTCTTGTTGATATAAAAATAATAATATTTGGTAAAACTAAAGGTCCATATTATTGTTTTGCATGTATGTATGAAATATGAGGCCCTCTTCATTCTTTCCCCGTGCCTCGTTCCCTGCACAAACACAATATAAACATGTTAAAACGAAGTGGTTCGGGCTGGTTCGGGTGAGAGGTGATCTTTAGATTTTCCCCACTGGTGTTTTTGATTTATGTGTACATGAGAGCCTGTAAGTATGACGTAATGTACAATACATAAACTGTTGGCGCCTGTGTACGTATTGGTTTCCCATAGATCGTCTGTAGGGACTTTTCGGGCTATACCTCACGAACAACGGTATGACGCGTTGAGACATAAACATGATGATATTATAAATGAATGAATGAGATTATTCTTTTCGGAAATTCCTCGATCCAGTATTTCACAAGGAGCTGCTATCATAATATTACACAAATAAAAAATATATTGTTCTTTGGCTAAAAGTTAGTTCTGGCGCGTATTTTGCCATGGAAAGATCGAAATAACAGAAGTGCTTCCCTTAATCGGAAATATTTGTGAAACATTTTTTTTTTCATTTTAAGATTACATTTAAATAACCTCTGCTTGGAAACTGTGAAAATCCAGTAAGAGGCACGATGAACAAAGTGATTCTTTAAAAGCAAGTGTATTTATTTCCATTTGAAATTACTGTGTGAACAGGATATTAAATTTTAGGACTATTTTGATAATTCGCCATCTTTTAAAGAAACATCCAAAACAGACTAAGGTAAGCAAGCAGTGGCGTGACTACCTTACAAGCTAAAAAGCTAAGCATGCGTACGAAATGAAAATAATGAATATTTTTGAGTAGATTAAAGATATACATCAATGTTCCTGCTACAGCCATCTGTGAGGTAAAGTGGGATATTAATATTAGTCATTGCCGAACGAAACTCTGTTCTTCAAACGTGATTGAGAATTGTATGCCTGTCTTTGTTTAACGTATGAAAAAGCTTGACCTCTGTAAGTTTGTATGAAGATGGTCGCTTAAGATCTTTTAATTCTAGATGAAAACACACATTCACAGATATTGCTTGGAGTTGTGGCTTGGAGTACGCATGATAATAATATTCAGATAAGCTAAGCTTTTCGTCCATTAAATTTTACGATTTCAGACTGAAGCTGTTTACAGATTTATGAATGACTTATGTATTGTGTTTTGAAAACACTGTCGCGTCAGGTTCAAATATCATAATAAATAACTTATTGCTTGTCTGCGATCGAGATTCCGGTTTTTATAGTAAACAATGAATTCCTGTGAAAATATAGTTGTACTCAGTAAGGATCTTAAGTATGTAAAGATTTATTAATTAATCCAAAATCGAAGTCTGAAGAGATTAAGAAACACTGAGGAAAGAAACAAAGGGGTAAGATTTATTATTTGTGATTTCGTGCAACTTTAATTATCCAGCATGCGCATGACAGAAACCGTAGGCACGCCACTGTAAGCAAGTACTTGCTTATTGTAGTGGTTTTTTCAACCTAATTATTGTCTTATTTACAACAATTCAACAACAAAAATCAATCAATTACAAACTGACGTACACATTTTCAAATGCAACGTATTTTTAAAAATAAAAAAGTTAAAATTCTAAAAAAATCAGAGGTGAAGTACATTTAACGAATTTTACTAAACAAGCGCTTGGGTTAGATTTTTAGGTAACAATTCGTTGGTGTACGCTACGTGAAGTGCTAAAGGGTGGACATCAAACTATTTTCCAAATTCATCCCCTCTCCCGGTTTTAGCTAGAGCCGCTGCTGAGTCCAGATATGTGTCGTTTGCCCGATCCAATCTCCGCATTCGTATCAGCGTATCACGTACCAAGCCTCGATTTGCTCCGTATCTTCAAAATAGTCACGATCGCGTTTCAAGTTGCCAGTTCTCCTCCAGTCATGCTCCATTTTTTTTTCTTCAATTCATCAACTTTACACTCCATTTCAACGGAGAATTCTTCCCAGGCCTCCTGCTTCAGATTCCTGTTGTAATAGCTTTTGTGGCTGGGTTCCCATAATGCGTGCTTTTCTTTATAGGCCTCGATATACTTAAGTTACATTTTCATTGCTCCAATTCATTGCTTTTACGTCACGTTGTTTTTACTTCACTTGCAAGGACTGAATAAAAAATGATGCGCACGCGCAACCGCACCGAGCGTGCAACGCAAGTGAGTGATGAAGGCGTCCAAGACTGACCGACGTGACGCCCGTATCTGTATCACCTTTGATGATCGGACAAAACGGACACGACATGGGACGGGCCGTATCATAACGGCGCGGCGTATCGAGATCAGTATCATGATACGCGTATCATCACCCGTCCACATGGGCGATACGGACACGGTGATCGGATCGAGCAAGAGATACATATCTGGACCCGCCTTCAGATGAAGGCCCAGCAGCGCGCACTGCAGTCTTGTACAGTATATATAGCATCGTACACACGCGCAGTGTTGTCCCCGTGAACTCGGCGAACCCGCGACCTACATTACCGCGAGCAAGCACTGAGCAGAGGAGCGCGGTGCGTCACCTCAGCCAACTGAATACATGTGCACGCGCAAGCTGAGCAGGCATTTCTACCTGTAATCTAAGTTGCAAACATAAATCAACATGGATCATCATCATCACCGAACTTAATCTTCGCTGCCAACTGAATAAGTCAAATACAGATGCACGTGTATAAGCTAAGTCGGTGTTATGGCCGAGGGGGCCAAGTGGGCTGATATTTCTAGCGTGTTTGGAATAGAACAACGCTGGTTCGATCCCCGCCTGAGTCATTTGACCATAACTTTGACCCTGGTTCAACAGATGTTATTGGGTAATTATTAATAAATAATGCATTCAAATAAAAAACAATGAATTATTCATTGATGATATTAATACCTGTTTCTGGCCAGGCATAATAGGTTGGTGAATTGCATTCCTCTTCACAAATCTATTTTTTTGAAAGAAAAAAAAAATACTCAATTCTCAAAAAAAAATAGCTGAACTCAATTAAGGCCCTATAATATATGTTGCACAGATACATTAACATGGATCATTACCATCACCAAACTAAGCCTTCGCAAGAAATGTCCTTGGCATATAAACAGAGCAGTACATTTAGTTTTTATGCATTTCCTATAAAGTCAATAGAGCAGTGCTCGTGAACTTTGTCAGTTATGTCGTGCAGGGTTGCCACTTCATCATCAATACGTGAAAACTAATGCAGTCGGTAGGTACGTATTTGCGCGGATGTTCCAAATTTGAAACATTTTCGACGGACAAACGTCATACGGCTTACGACTGAGGTCCTAGCAACCAATATTATACAGAGCCCGTAGGTTTTTTTACTTCAGCCCAGTTATTGACTCTGTATAAATCCCAAATCCGCCCCATTATCGAGTATGGCAGCCATCTCTGGTGTGGTGTGTCCAAGAAGTTGAGTGACCAACTTGATTCTGTGCAAAGGAGGGCAGTGAGGTTGATCAATGATCCTTCTCTGACATCCGATCTGCAGCCGCTGCAGCACAGAAGAAAAGTTGGAATGCTCAGTCTTTTTTGTCGATATTACCACGGAGCTTGTTCTAATGAGCTCCATTCATTAATCCCTCCCCCTCTCATTTCAGAAAGGGAAACTCGTAGTACGGCTCTCATTCATCCCTTTGCAGTCGATCTCAAAACTATGAGAACTTGGCGTTTTCATGACTCATTCCTTTGCCAAACTGCCCGTTTATGGAATGGTCTACCAGTATCTGTGTTACCTTCCCAATTTAATCCGGTTTTATTCAAAACCAACATCAATCACCACTTCCTTGCAGCGCCTCACGACAGAACCAAGAACTCAAGCAACACCTCTGCGGCACCCTTCCAGGGTGACATAGACCCCCAAGACTCTCAAGAATTGGGGAGCCTCCCGCACAGGATTCCTTAGAAAAAAAAAAAATATATATTAGTTAGACTTTGTCCTAGTAACCCAGCCATGTGATGTCACAACTTTTTGATGTTTTAGGAATAAAAAAGTACGATATCTACGAATACAAATAACTACGAATCCAAGCCCAAAATATTGCGTAGTCAAAACCGACTAGAAATGATATCTCCAGTATTTTTTTATCTTCTTAGGTAAATATGCGGCCGACCGCCCATGCTGTAAAAAATGGTTCACTTAGCCAATGTCACCCCTGTTTCAGGGAAGGACGGCAAGAGTTGCAGGGTGTATGTCCATTTGTGATTTGGGTTTTTATGTTGTAGGTTCACATGCGGCATGAGCAAGCGTGAACTTGTACGTGTCTGCTTGTGAGAATGCATATAATGTGGATCCCCAATGTTACATAGTGTGGCGACCCTGTTTGCATGTGCATGGTAGTTCAGGTTTGCGTGACGCCCTGGCTCTGCATGTTGTATTCCCATACTAGTATTCTGTGAAGTTCACTGCGTATATTACCCACTGGGTTCGTTTATTGCCGGCAAAGAATGGATTGATATAATTCGGTTTAACTTAATATTTATACCCGGCAATAGAGGCCCTAAATTACATCGATGATTTGCAACATAAAGGATAATTATATCAAAGGTAAGTTATCCCATTTTACCCACAACGCATTCTGCATTGTCTATGCCCTATGACTAGGGACTGGAAAAAAATGGTGTTATTTTTTGCGAAATTCGCGTTATTTTTGATCAAAAACAGGGAAATTCGCGTTATTTTCCATGATAAACGGGGAGATTCGGTGTAATTTTTAGGGTTGATTTGATCGAAATAAAAGTTTATGTAATTGCAAAACTATAGATATTACTAATATTTACAATTTATTATATAAACAACAATATGTACCTTCAAAAACAATGAATAAACAACATCTGAATCAATACGAGTTACAACTACAAAAAACCATTGATTAAAAAAAATATTATATTTTAATGACACTCCGAATACCCTGCAATATCCTTTTAAAATATTTCATTTTTGTGCATTTAGTCTCTAGATGAGGGTTATCTAATTTTTTTGAGGGATGTTGGCTTTTATGAAAGCCTCAATTTGTGCTCTTGGCTAATCCAGCAACAGCTTCACTCCTTGATGTATTTTCCTTCATTGATGTCACGATTCAAGTCTGTTTGGATGTCCAGGACAGTTCTGCTTATCATTTATTTGTTTAATAAAATAGATTTGTGAATAGGAATGCAATTCACTAACCTACTCTGCCTGGCCAGAAACAGGTATTAATATCATTAATGAAAAATTCATTACGAGTATTGTTTATTTTAATTTATAATTACCCAATTACATTTGTTGAACCAGGGTCAAATTTATGGTGGTCAAATGACCCAGGCGGGGATCGAACCCCGCGTCTAGCGTTCTAGCGTGTTTCAACGTTGAAAGATCAGCCCACTTAGCCCCCTCGACTATAACACCGACCATTTTTTCTGTGCTTTGCACCTTGCAAAGGGTTTTCACAGGAATCTTTTCTTTCCCAAAAAATAGTTGCGTTGCAGAAGCGACACATAACAACTTTTTCGCACAATTTCTACAATTCGCGATATTTGCGTTAAACCTCAAATTTCGCGTTATTCGCGTAAAAACATCAAAATTCGTTTTATTGCGATCGCGAAATTTTCCAGTCCCTACCTATGACCAGAGGCGGTTCGCCAATAAAGTGCATTCGTTCACTGCACTGCCTACTGTAACTGTAACTCTGTCGCCATTCCGCTAGGGGTGGCCAGAGCCTCTGCAGAGTTGCCTCCATTTTTTCCTATCCTGACATACCTCTTTCAATTCCTTCATATCCATCACCTTTTTCATGCATTTTCTTCTTTTACGCTCACTTTGTATATCCCATTCTTTCACAATCTCCTCAATCTGATCACTCCATACTTTTCTCGGTCGTCCCTTCCCTCTTTTTCCTTTCACACTTTCTTTGTATACATACTTTGTCAGTCTATCATCTTTCATTCTTTCCACATGCCCAAACCATCTCATCACATTATTTTGTACTTTAACTTTCACATCCTCTTTCAAATTACATTCTTTTTTTACCCATTCATTCCTAGCTCTATCCCTCAAAGTTTTTCCTGTCATACTTCTCAAATATTTCATTTCCACCGTACATACTTTACTCATTTCGCTATCATTCACTGTCCATGCTTTACTTCCATACATCAAAGTCGGTAACAATATGCCATTGTGTACCGCCATTCTCAGATCCATCGTCAATCGCTTGTTCTTTGCTATTCTTCCTATTGCACCGACCACTTGCTTTCCCTTGCACACCCTATTCTCAAGTTCTATTGTCATCTTTCCATTCTTTTCAAACGTACTTCCCAAGTATCTAAATTCATCCACAATTTCAACTTTCGTACCATTCAACATGAACGTGCATTCTTCAGTTTCATCCCTTCTGTCAAAAATCAGTACTTTCGTCTTACTTGCATTAATTTTCAACTTGCTTGCACACAGAGCATGGTTCAAACTAGAGAGCATTGTCTGGAGTTCCGCTGCTGAATCAGCAATTAATACTGCGTCATCAGCATAAAGCAGAACTCCGACTTTTCTCTCTCCAATTTGTATGCCATGTTCTTCCAGATTCGCTTGTTTAACACAATGATCCATGATTATATTGAATAACCATGGGCTCATTATGCAAGCCAGTCTCACACCTTTGTACACATTAAAATACTCGCTGTATTCTCCATCCACCCTGACACACGCCCTGCTATTTACATAGATGGCGCGTATCGCATTCAAAAGTGCTTTGTTTACACCATACTTCTCTAGCACACACCACATCATACTTCTATCCACCGAGTCGAAGGCTTTCTCAAGATCTACGAAAGCCGCGTAGACCTTTTTATTTACGGCCAGCTGTTTTTCAACTATCTGTCGAAGCGCGAATATCTGGTCTACGCAACCTCTTTCTGGCATAAAGCCAGATTGTATATCTGAGACCTTCTCCTGGGTGGATAATCTTACCCTATGGATAAGAATCTTGCATAGCACTTTACCTGGCACACTAAGAAGGCGGATCGGTATGTAGTTACGGCAGTCTTTTTTTGTAATAATTGTAGCAAAAAAGGCAGCCTAGATTTTGTAATAATTGTAGCAAAAAAAGTACACACTTTTTATTAAAATGTATCGTGTGGAAGATGTTTTAAAAGATCGCCGAAGTATACCGACATAATTATACGAAGCGCCTGATAAGCAAGCGAAATGTACCGCCGCCATACATAATATTATAGTATAATTATTATACATGGCGGGGCATATCGCTCAATGCACAGATACCTTGAAAAAATTAGATAAATATTATGAAAAACTGTCAAAACCGTGGCTTTGAGCGAGAAAGCAGATCATCATAGCTTTGCAACGCGGTAGACAAGGATGGCAAATGCCACGGTGGAGTAGCCTCGTTCAACGCCCAAATATTATGAAGGAGTCTTCGATGATATTATGAGGAGTTTTTGTGCGTTGACATATGAACAATGAACAATGAAAGTCTCACAAGTTTTAAAGAAAACATTTGTACACCGTTGATTAAATAATATTTGCCAAATGGGAATCTGGATGACTCACATCCTTTCCGTTGCCAGTTGACTTCCAGATGTACAGTCATCGGTTGTACTTTTATTTCCCGGGAATATTTTTTCCATTATTTTGAAAATCTATGTTCTAATCTATGTAAATCTATGTTCGAAAATCTATAATCTAAGGACTATGAATTTCCATAAAGTAAACGTGGACTTAATCAAGAAAAATCGTACTTCTGTGCGTAAATCGTGAGTATGTGATACCTTTAAATTGATAAGGCCAAATAGATCTTCGACACTGGCTTGATGTTGGTTATAGAGAATCAATCAAAAAGTTTAATGATAAAGTGCGTCAGAACACATTAATTATATCTAGAATTATTCATTGTGTTAAATATTGTGCTGCTTTTGAGTGCGGATGGATTTTCATTTCAAATAATTGTAAGTACGCGCTTAAATACATTTATTCATTATGCAGCCAAACGGGTTTAGGTACGTGCTCGTGTATAGCTTAATAAAACATTATATATGTACGTATTTCTTACAATTTCCATTCAAAGCAAAATGGAAAAGAAAAGTAAAACTGAAATTATGAACAGCCAACATTTTTAGTGAGGAGCCGCCTCTGCCTATGACATATGTAGATAAACTGATACAATATATTTGCTTTCGTCAGGGGAAAAAAACCTCCGTGGATCATAGGGCACACTGTGTGAAAGCTTTCATACATCTCCACACAATACTAATTTAAATAAAATACAGGCGCCAGATATGAAAAACAAGAACGCAGACGAACCGGGCGGAACACGTCTAGCGTGTAATGGCTGAAAGACCAGTGGGGAAGTTGACAGGGACATCTTCTTCTTCTAATGTATTAAGTCAAACAGATGAATGTATGTTTGTCCTGTATGGACTCCTAAACTACTGAATAGATGGCGATGAAACTTACATGAGTAATTCTTTACATGCCAACATAGTATTCTGTATATAAAAAATGGATCAATAAATGAAATGAGAGCAGAAATATGCTAGAGCTATTTTCACCTCATGACAGGGGAGTTTTTAGGCTAAAATAAGTGTGCAAGGACACACCACGATGATAACAGTAGCTAGACGAACCACCACAAGGGGTGGCAGGGTACAGCTGGTATTTACATAAAATAACGCCGATGTTAGGGCTTGTAGGCGTTGAAGTCGACATTAAAAGTTGTATAGTTGGTCACGGGCAGCGCTAGCGGTGTATGCACAGCCTGTGACCTCCTTCTGGGGTCACGCTCTGCTACAGGGGGAGGGGGAGCTCATGTGAGAGATGCGGGGCACCCTGCGCGCTGCACTCCCAACAGAGGTGCGCTAGGCAGGGATGCTTATCAACACGGTCAACACAGGAGATGTTGGGCGGCAGACACTTCTGGCAGGACCATGTCACAACGCTGCAAGCCTTGGCGTGTGTAGCCTGTGACTACTGTAAGCTGTGATGATACTAACAAAGCCGGAACAATGTTTACGATATAGGATCTTCACAAGTTCATACACGTGTCTGCTTGTGGATATTTTCCCTTTGTTCACTAAATAAGTTTGTGAAGGGGAATGCGATTCACCAACCTCTTTGGTCTGCCCAGAAACAGGTAGGCATTGCGTCAGCACATCATGTGTGTGCAGCAGCTTGTCCCCTCCGACACTTTCACTCTCGCTTCTCCCAAATCCATTTCACTTTTTACCGAGACAACAATGAGCGCCGCGTCCATCCAAATGTGAGCACACATATTTCAAATTTTGTGCGTTACACAGCCTATCAAACTTTATCCAGCTCCGTTCTTTTCATCTTTTCTACATGGATCGCGAATTTTTTTTACTTAACACATCCTTGACTTATAGATTGGTATGAGGCTGATCACCTATACGGTAAAAAATAGTTTACTTTGAAAATGTCACCCCTGTTTCAGGGATGGTCGACAAGAGTTGCCGGGCTTGTGATCATTTGGGATTAAGTTTTATATTATCTAGGTTTTTGGCAGTTACTTCGTGAAAGTTCATCCCCCCCTCCCCCTCAGTAATTCAAATCCTCACGTCATAATGTATTGTATTTGTATGTTAGTTTATATTTACACCTGAAGATGGGAGGTATTGCTTCTCCCGAAACCGGTAGTGTTTAAAAAATAATAAAAGCTCATGTGAATTGTAACAAAGAAGTTTTTATTTTAATCTATTAAGTTTTATGTTTGTAAGTTCACGTGCAGCATGTCTATACGCGAACTTATACATCTCTGCTTGTGCAAATGCATTTTATACGGTTCTCAAATGTTAAGATATCTTTGCAACTTAAATCACAGTTTATAGGAACCAAAACGCACTACGCTGCAGAAATAAAGCAAATTTTCACCGCGTTGACACCGAAGGGGTTGCTTGTGACGTGTGGAACCTCTGTATTTTTACAGGTGGAGGGTAAAGCCTTACGACATTTCATTTGAAATGCGGGTCCTCTAGCTCGCAAGTGGGGTTTATTCTCATATCTAGTGAAAGCTAAGAACCTCAAGAGGATGGCAAGAAGTATACTGGGGATCATCAGTGAGACATTTCTAGTGAAAGCTGAAGACCTCAAGAGGATGGCAAGAAGTATACTGGGGATCATCAGTGAGACATTTCTAGTGAAAGCTGAAGACCTCAAGAGGATGGCAAGAAGTATACTGGGGATCATCAGTGAGACATTTCTAGTGAAAGCTGAAGACCTCAAGAGGATGGCAAGAAGTATACTGGGGATCATAATAATAATATCTATAATCTATAATCTAAGTTGCAAGGATATATTCATTTAAAGCTCTCAGATGTATGCCCACAAACCAACAAGTGTAGTTCGCGCTTACAAATGCTGAATGTGTACTTACAAATAAAATCCAAACCTCAAATGAACATAAGCCCCACAACTTTTGCCGACCTTCCCTGAAACAGGGGTGACATTGGCAAAGTGAACCATTTTTTACAGTATGGGTGGTCAGCCTCATACCAACCTATAAGTCAAGGAGTATGAATAATAAATTACATTTAAATATAAAAAAAGAACAAAACCTTACAAAGAAATCTATACAAAAAAAGTCAAAAATTTCCTATGCAAAAAATGTAGCAAATGAATACACCAACATTAGAAATCAACATTGCAGATTAGCCGCCACTTCTTCCTGTCCTTGCATACTTCTTTCATTTCATCCAGAGTCATAACCTTTTTCATACAAGTCCTCCTTTTATTATGACTCTGGATATCCCATTCATTCGCTATTTCAGAGATTTGATCCTTCCATACTTTTCTCGGTCTTCCTCTACCACGACATCCATCTATTCTAGCAACATTGAGTGATCATCAGTGAGACATTTCTAGTGAAAGCTGAAGACCTCAAGAGGATGGCAAGAAGTATACTGGGGATCATCAGTGAGACATTTCTAGTGAAAGCTGAAGACCTCAAGAGGATGGCAAGAAGTATACTGGGGATCATCAGTGAGACATTTCTAGTGAAAGCTGAAGACCTCAAGAGGATGGCAAGAAGTATACTGGGGATCATCAGTGAGACATTTCTAGTGAAAGCTGAAGACCTCAAGAGGATGGCAAGAAGTATACTGGGGATCATCAGTGAGACATTTCTAGTGAAAGCTGAAGACCTCAAGAGGATGGCAAGAAGTATACTGGGGATCATCAGCGAGACATTTCTAGTGAAAGCTGAAGACCTCAAGAGGATGGCAAGAAGTATACTGGGGATCATCAGTGAGACATTTTGAGAATCAGTGAAGAATAACGTGAATGTAAAATCACTAAAATAACACAATTAAATTCCCATACTTGCTCTCGCATACCTGCACTCGCCACCAGCAATGCCTTACACCAACTCTCCCATGCTTACATTCGTTGTTTTCACAAAAACTACAACTAAGCTACATATACAGTCTTACCGCGTTGCTCCCGAAGGAGTCACATGGGCAGCCTTACATCAATCACTTTTCTTTTTTGTGTATTTTTTTGTGAACGCTTTCACTTCTGAGAAAATCACAATTGTTTATTTTTTTCATATGGCAACTCATAGACGCCGATTAGCAAGAATGTTGCCATAACTAAATTTGGTAAGAATGTATCAAGAAATTTGCATACTGAAAATTAAAAAAAAATCGTTGGAGCCGTTTTCGAGAAAATCGCATTTGAAATTTTCAGCTGTTCGGAAGCCATCTTAAAATTTCTAAATAGTGAAAAAAAAAATATTTTGCAAATAAGCATACAAAATTTTCTTTCTTGTGAACGTAAAACAAGTTTTAAAAAATCGCGTATTTTTGGGCTTTTTTAATATTTACGATAAAAAAATTGAGATCGTGTAAACGGTACTTTAAGTCTTTTTTTTTAAAGTGTTGTTTAGTTTTTTGTAGAAATTTATATTGCGCGTAATATTGTAGAACATTATTTTTTAGTCAACTCAGCCATTTCCAAGACAATCCCAATCGTTTTTTTCTTTCATATGGCAACCCATAGACGCAGATTAGCAAGCGTGTTGCTATAACTAATTTTCTTAGTGGCAATTTAAGCAACGACCACACTGAAATTTTAAAGAAAATCGTTAGAGCCGTTTTTGAGAAAAGTGCAATTTTATGTTTTTTTTGTATGGCAGCCATCTTGAATTTTCAGGTTGCAGCCATGCCAGTCGGCCCATCAAAATCTGTAGTGGTCAATTCTCTAAATCCAAAAATTGGTGTCTTTGCGATCAGTAGTTCCGGCTGGGACATACATACATCCATACGGACGGACGGACGGATGGACGGACGGACGGACGGACGGATGGACGGACGGACGGACGCAACTCGCAACTAAGCTACACATATAGTGTAACTTCTTGCCGCGTTATCCCCGAAGGGGTCGCATGTGGCGAGTTGAACCTATTTATTTTTACAGGTAAGGGGGCCGGCCTTACGCCAACCACTTCAGTTGAAGTGGGAATTTCCCAGCTCCCGAGGGGGCTGGTACTCATTTCTTGTAAAGGCTGAGTAAACCTCGCCGGTATTTATATTATGGGGTTTGAAATACACACCGAAATTGGAAATCATTTCTGACACCCTCCTCGGTGGGATTCGAACCCGAGCTCACGGGGTAGAATGCAAGCACTCTACCAACTGAGCTATCGACCGGACATAAACCAACTGAGCTATCGACCGGACAGGTTCGACAAATTAGGTTTTTTTGCATGTCCTGGTGCAGGACAACTCATTTCCGTTGAAACCTCGAATTTATTTTTTCGGACGAATACAATACTTTATAACAGTTCCTTCGGACTGCTATTTAAAGTAAAAATGTATAATTAATATTTTCAGTTGATTAAAATTCCTCGAGCAAGGTCGACTTCGGATTCCACCTCAGATAAAATAATCGCTGGAGTTATTTGAATGGTTGCATCCAACGCGGCACAAGTACCGAAGTGCTTGCACCGAGAACATGAGGAGAACATGAAGGGAAGGTGGGATGTATTCATCAGCTGTTGCTGCGTACAAAATCAACAGACTACCCTCAACCCTGTTTACGCAGCTCACATGACGCCCTCATCACTTACACACTTTAACTAACTGTCGTTTACCGTCGTGGTATTTGAAATTTCAATAAATACTGAACTGATTTTTTTAACGAGCCCCGTTTTTTGTGAATTGCATCTCAGCAGCCTCTCCCAGCTTATTCGTCGCTATGGAAAGCGTCAACTACACAAGCGAGACCCATTCGCTGTGAAGCTAAATGGTAACCGGTCTTTGGTAAAGGATAATGAATTTTGCGACCAGGGCCCAGGATTACGAGTCAGTAGTGTTAACCACCAGACTACGCACCAGGGTCTCGTTTTATTTTCAAAATCCAACTCGCAGTATTAAATTCGTTATTAACCCTTTCAACCCTATTGGGAGAATGCGTCCCAGAACACATTTGAAAAAATCTCTTGGGCGTTCTACTTAACATATTCCAATAGGATTTGAAGCGTTCAGTAGTTTATGGACTTGGCTATCATCTGTGACTCACTTCACACACATTTAGTGGATTTTTTGAGCGGGAAACGCTATCGGCACAAGACCTGGCAAAATTGTTAAAAGTTGTTTTTGAGTTTATTGGTGAACATTATCACGAAAGTACAATTTTTATCACTTATTTTTATTATTTCGTTGTCATGGAAGTGCTGTGTTTGAAAATTGATGTGAATTATTGCTTATTTTCAAAAATATTTGGTGATTTTGTTTATTGGGATTATACGTCCCATTAGGGTTGTTGGACACAGAATTTTGGTAACATATATCCCAACAGTGTTTCATGGCATGGAGTTTGCGGAAAAATTAGTGGAATTCGGTAAAGAAAAATCGGCTATAAAAAAAAGAGGCCCTTCAGTTACAGCCAAAAGGTTACGGGATGTTGGGGATTATTTGCCTCTGAAGTTGGACCAGAGACGAAGGTGTGTCAGGTGTGCCAAGAATAAATGTGGGAAACCAAAAGACAAGAGGACTAATTTTGTGTGCAAAAGCTGTGGAATAGCTCTTTGTTTCAACTGTTTCGGTCCTTATCATTCTTAGGCAGTATAATATAACGACTGTAATTTACTTTAGCGTAGTTTTTATACTATTATTTTGTAATAATTGCTCATTTAGTCCCATTTTGTCAAGTCCATAAAACACGGCTGGGACGTATTATCCCAGGCCATAAAAGGAAATCGGAAAATAGGAAAAATTTTAATGCATAATTTTTAACTTAATTGAATTGGAAAGAATAAATCCTGATAGTTAAAAAGCTATAAAATTCATCAGCCTAAAGTCGGGTTGAAAGGGTTAAAGCTTTAAAAGGTTCTTACGGTCTCGGGTCGTATTTAATTAGCTTGCTTGTCTTACACAAAGATTATTGAAAAGGTGAAGGATATGGATGAATTGCAAGAGATATGCAAGGATAGGAAGACCTGGAGGCAGCTCTGTACATCCAGGCGGAATGCCAACACAGGAACCTACAGCTCATACAACCTAATCATTCAAATTGAACATTTCGGTACTTAGTGCCTTATTGTAATCAAGCATCGATTTAATGTTTTTTGTTGCTGTAATTAACACTTCACAGGTGAGAGAATATTGCTCATTAAGATTCCGTTGGCGCTCTCCACGCATGAGAACTCTTCCTCCGGTTCAGAGACAGCCTTGGCCCGTGCTGTACTTTAAATTACTAATCTAAAATCATTTACAAAATTTATGCGGTTACTGAGTGACTCGCAGTGCTCTGCATTTAGGAAAACATAATATGCTGGAATAAATTATTTGGCCTTTGCATTCACGCCAACATTAATTTTCCCATAATATGAAGCTGGCCTTATCATTTTCCCTCCATTTTTTAAATCGAGTGCGTTTCCTCCCCTCCTCCCCGGTCCAATATTTTTCTTTTGATGAAGAATTTGTCTTGCTAGTATTTCTCTTCTTGCACGCACGAGGGGAATTCCCGCGAACTTTAAAACTTGGAGGAAAGAGAGTTGTTTTTATTATTTGATGAATAAATAGTCAAAAAAAATACACGTGTGAATAACCACATATAAACAAGCTGTCGGTTTAAATCCCGGGCCGACCTTGCCAAAACTGGTAAACGTACTTCATTATAAATATACAATGTCACAGGTAGGAGGAATGCGGCCGAATCTGCATAAAACATACCGCTCTATATTGATTTATGCGACATCGTCTTGGCAAGCGAGATTATCTCTTACAGCGACAGCTTTAGAGACCATCAGGCTGGCATCGCTTGATACAGTATTAGTTTCGTGTGACCATTGCATAACCTTATATGCAAACACATTTGTAGTGCTATTGATTTTTTGTTTATCAACAGAACATGCTACACCGAGTGGGCACACAAAATTTAGAAATATTTGTTGGACTAATTCCTGTTGTATTGTTTGTAGGAACAGAACTCTAACTTGCTCGCCTTGTGCACCGGAATCTACCAATTGGATATTAGAAGCGGATATGCCAAAGAATAACAGAATTGAAGATGGACTGAAAACCAGGAAATCAGAACATCTTTGCCTTTGTGCTCTAATATGGCAGGCATGTCAACCCCCTGTATGGACCTACACGGCTTCAACTGAACGAAGGTGACAAATGATGCAGATCGTTAACGTGATGCTAGGGCCTATAAACAATAAACTGATAAAATCAATTGCTAAATTATTATTGTAGTTCTTTTACAAATTACTCCTCTAACTTTAACCACACAGCTTAATTCACGTTGAACTATCAAAAGTGACGTTTTACACGATGGCGACTGTAGTTCCGATTTTCACCAAGTTCACTATAACATGATAATTTATAGGTGGAGGAAGGTTTCAAGGCTAACAAATCGCCAACCGAATATCTTTGGACACTGGTTGCTCGTTATTAAAATTAATACACTTTTCTATAGCGCTTTTCTCGACCGAAGTCATTTCAAAGGCGCTTGGTGCGATCCCATGAACAATACCCTCTTCCTAAAGCCAGCCTTGAAAGATGCACAAGTTTCAGGTACCTGGGATGTGTGGTCAGCGAAAAGTGGGACATGTCAAGAAGTCAGAAGCAGACTAGAGCAAGCCCGAAATGTCTTCGCTAAAATGAGCAAATTACTGTTGTGCCAAAATTTAAGCCTTGAACTCCGGAAGCGCATAGTGAGGTGCTACGTTTTCCCAATCGCTCTGTATGGTATGGAGGGATGGACTCTCACGCACGCACTGGAGAGACGTATTGAAGCATTCGAGATGTGTCTATACCGAAAAATGCTTCGGATCTCTTGGCGTGATCGAGTCGCCAATGAAGAAGTCCTTCAACGAATGCGCACTACAAAGGAGCTCCTGCCTACCATTAAGCAGAGAAAGCTAATGTACTTCGGTCACATTATGAGAAATGAGAAGTACCGTCTCCTTCATCTTATCATTCAGGGTAAGATTGAGGGGAGAAGATCTCAGGGACGCCGAAGGACATCGTGGCTGAAGAACCTGCGATAGTGGTTCGGCAGAAGCACCAAGTCCCTATTTCGAGCCGCAGCATCAAAAATCAAAATAGCTATGATGATCGCCGATCTTCGTTAGAAGTGGCACAAGAAGAAGAAGAAGAAAGCCAGCCTCAGTGGGAGACCCTCAGGCATGCAGGCAACGAGTTCTAGGGCAGCGGTGGCGCCATGCTAAAAGCACTATCTCCAAATACTGTCTTGGCCGATCATTTCGGTATTTGGAGGAGAGTCTTGCTCGAGTTTTATGACTGGAGAGTCATTGTAGCATGAAAAAGTAAGTGTAGGTACGTGCCGGTGGAGTCGTCCTCCGTGTACTGCACGATGACAGCCGGAGTGACCGACGGGAATGAAAAGTGTAGGTCGTTAATGTGTGGGAGAAAGAGTGTCGGAGACAGGACAGAACCTTGTGGGACACCGGAGTTGATGGATAGCTGACCTCTATGGCCGTGACTTGGGCTTGGTCGGTGTGCTGCGTTGTCGCGCACATGTCTGGCGATGAGGATAAGATAAGTGAGTGTACCTGGAACATGTCGGTGGAGTCGTCCTCCGTGTACTCCACGATGACGGCCTGGTTGCGCGACAGCGTGTAGGAGATGGAGTGCTGGTTGGCGTCCAGGATGGCCTGCGAGGAGTGCGGCGTCTTCACCACGTAGTGCTTGGACCTGCGCACGCCGTTGGGCGCGGCGCGCCGCTGCAGCACGAACTTAGAGCGCCGCCGGCCGCGGTCCCCCTGCGGCAGCAGACCGTTGTACCTGCAACGAGACATGCCAATTAGTGATAAGTCAGAAAGACATTTGTTAGAGAGAAAAGTGCGGAATTCTGAATTTTGAAAATTTGAGGAAAGCGAATGAACAGAGAAAGATTGATGAAAAAATGAACAGAAGTTTCACCGACAGTAGGAAGGAATTCTGGAGGTGGGTCAGTGCTAATAGGAATAAAGATTCCGCATTGACCGCCCCAGGAGTCAAAAGTGCTGTCGGTGAGATGGTATGGGAGAATGATGGTATGGTATGAAGTATGTAAGAGATGGAATGAATACTTTGAAGGGATTTTTGGTCGGGGCGAAAGAATTTTGTTTTCAAAAGTGACAGAAGAGAATGGATTTAGAATTTTGAAAGAAGAAATAAAAGTATCTATTTAATGTTTGAAGAATGGAAAGTCTGCTGGGTTTGATGGAATAAATGGTGAAATGTTGAAAGCAGGTGGCGAATGTGTTGTAGAATGGATGTATGAACTATGTAAGATTTGTGTAAATGCAGGAGTGGTACCGTTGGACTGGAGGAAAGCAGTCATTGTTCCTATTTACAAAGGTAAAGGGGACAAAAAAGACTGTCAGAACTTCAGACCAATCAGTCTACTCAGTATACCAGGGAAAGTCTTCTGTAAGGTTATTATTAAGAATGTGATTCTGACTACTAGTGAAAGGATTTCCGATATACAGTCCGGTTTTATGGCCGGTAGAGGCTGTATTGATCAGATTTTTACTCTACGACAACTTGTTGAACAACAATTGTCGGTGAGGGGAAAGCTGTTTACAGCCTTTGTGGATCTGGAGAAAGCTTTTGACTCAGTAGACAGAGGTATGTTGTGGGATGTCTTGAAAGCATATGGAGTGAATGGGGCTCTCTTGAATGCGGTACATGCTAACTATGAAAATAGTATGGCATGTGTTCGTATTGATGATGAGTATAGTGAATGGTTTGAAGTTTTTAAGGGTGTAAGGCAAGGATGTGTGATGAGCCCATGGCTATTTAACATAGTCATGGACAAGTGTGTTTGAGATGCTAGACTTGATGATTGTGGATTAATGATAGGAGAGAGCAAAGTGAGTGTTCTACTGTATGCGGATGATGCAGTCCTTGTATCTGATTCAGCAGTAGAATTGCAAACAATGCTCTCTAGATTGAACGAAGCTCTGATAGGTAATTATTTGAAGTTGAATGCAAGTAAGACGAAAGTTTTGGTTTTTGAAAGAAATGAAGAAAATACGGACTATTTAGAATCAATGGATTGCACGTTGATGTGGTAAATTAGTTTGTATACTTGGGATGTAAGTTTGAAAAAGATGGAAGAATGACAGGCGAACTTGAAAGAAGAATAATGAAGGGCAGGTGTGTACTGGGTGCCACAGCTTGTATCGCCAAAAATCAAAACATATCTAAAAATGCTCGATTGGCGGTACACAGTGGCATACTTTTACCCACCTTGATGTATGGAGGTGAAGCCTGGACGGTGAGTGAAAGTGAAATTAGTAAGGTCCATACTGTTGAAATGGACTTTCTAAGAAGTATGATTGGGAAAAAACGGAGTGACAGGGTGAGGAATGATTTTGTAAGAGAAGAATGTGGTGCAAGAGAAAGTGTGAAAGTGAAGATTAAAAGAAGTTTGTTAAGATGGTTTGGGCATATGGAGAGAATGAATGAGGAAAGACTGACGAAGAAAGTATATGTTGGTAGAATAGATGGATGTCGTGGTAGAGGAAGACCGAGAAAGGTATGGATGGACCAAATATCCGAAATTGCGAATGAATGGAATATCCAGAGTCATAATAAAAGAAGAGCTTGCATGAAGAAGGTTATGACTCTGGAGGAAATGAAAGAAGTATGTAAGGACAGAAAGAAATGGCGGTTGATCTGTAATGTTGGCGGCTAGGGTTTATTAAAATGAAATTTCTTTTATGTTTTAAGTTTTTGATGTCCATGTATATTATTATTTATTGATTTAAAAAATGTAATCTGTCGTGTATATTCCTTGACTTATAGGTTGGTATGCGGCTGACCACCCATGCTGTAAAAATGGTTCACTTTGCCAATGTCACCCCTGTTACAGGGAAGGACGGTAAGAGTTGCAGGGTGTATGTCCATTTGAGATTGGTTTTTATGTTGTAGGCTCACATGAGGCACGTGCAAGCGCGAACTTGTACATGTCTGGTTGTGGGAATGCATGTAATGTGAATCTCCAATGTAACATATCTTTGCAACTTAGATTAGATTAGATTAGATTAGAGGAAACTATTAGAGAAAACAAGGTGTCGGCAGGAAGCACATCTCGAGGCTTCATAACATACAATATTGGACGAGGATAAGAACAGGGGAAGACCTGTTTCGACTCTTGCGCCGCAAGAGATAGGGAGACATTCTCGCAGATCAACGAAGTGATCGTTGACGTGGGGAGGGACTGACTGGAAGTATGGTCGAGGGGCGCGTGTTTAGTCGTTCAGCGTCTTGAAGCTCCTCAGCTCTCCGTTCAAACGATCAGAAAAGCCCTATCTATTTATTGTATGATCTAAGATCGAAGAAATTAAGAAAGGAATAAGTTAAAGTCCGATAGCGCTTAGGCAATTTAACTCAAAAAATGTGAAAATAAAACTGTCGTATCAAAAAAAGTTATTTTAAATAAATTAACACAGTTTTAATTCACTTTTTACAATTTTATTGTTGTCTAGTACTTTCGCCTATAAGGCATCCATGATGAAGATGCCTTATACTATAAGGCATCTTCATCACTATACTACATAATAAGGCTTATAGGGAAAGTACTAGACAACAATAAAATTGTAAAAAGTGAATTAAAACTGTGTTAATTTATTTAATTTACAATGGACTTTCACTGTGTAAACCAGCAAACTATTAAAAATATCAAAAAAGTTACTTTAAATTTAAATTAAAAATGAATTTTCACTCCGTAAATGCACAAATCTTTGAAAATTGATCTAAAATCTGTCTACTAGACCGCCGACCCAAAAGATGGAAGAACAGTTAGTCTTCTGCATCACAGGAGGGAGTTCCGTAGGAAACAGAGCTCAGGCCTAACACAAGAAGAAGAAGTAGAGGTTTGCTACTACTGGCCGCATTCGCATCGTGGGTCGTTCAGGAACCCCTATTTATGCATGTTGCAGCGCTCCTGGTATAGCCGGTACTGTTTTCCATAGTACAGGCGGTCAACCTCATACCGCGCTACCAATTACAGGACACATTAGGCCGCGTGATGAATAGAGGTCAGTGCAGAGGCGATAAGCGCCGATGGTGAAGTTTAGCGTTTAGTCTCCGCGCATACATTTACATCTATCCAGGTCAGCGCCAGGCATTGGCCCGCACACACAACTGTCCAATTGCTCAACCAAAACAATCGTGAACTACGCGGATTTATTAATCGGCGAGTGCCTGCTTTTGTGTGAAAACAAATACATTGTTTTGGATACGTATATGACAACACTGGATAACGGAATCTGAAAATACAGGTAGGTTTTCGTTAAGAGGTAATGTGAAACGGATAGCCAAGGAAAGAAAGGGGTGGATCGTACACGCAAAATTAAGAAAGCAAGGGATCATCATCATCATCCTAATGAGCTCGGCAGCCTGGGTGGGCTTAAGCTGAATTCAGGATTGTCTTCCAGCCTTGCCTGTTCATCGCGTTTGATTGCAAGCTATGTGTGTCTATCTTGGCTGCATCTGTGTTGACACCGTCCATCCATCGCATTGTATTCCCGGGCCTGCAGACATCATATCGTATATATTGGAAGATAGCACAGCTACAGCTGATCCCTGTACGTATGTTTTCCATTTGAAATGTATGCCTTGTGCTGCTGCGGAAAATGAAACGCCCAATGATTGGCGGAAAATAGCCTAATTCCCTAGAGACCATTCGCATTACTCTGAAATCTGAATTCGATTCCTTTGTCTTTGAATTTATAAATGCTTTTATTTTATTTTATTTATTTTAGAAATTTCATTAAATTTATAATATAAGCAGGAAAGGTATTTATTAACATTAAGAAGTTTCATATTGAATGCACAAATCATTATTTTAAATGGTTTATTTTGTGTGTTTAACTCAGGGGTGTCCAACTCAAAATCGTGGCGGGCCGGATTTAGTAATTTTGTAATCGTGGCGGGCCAGAATTTTTTGTTTTGATCCATAAAAAAATTATCGACAGAGGTCGCGCCACCCCAATTTGAAAAGTCCTCCAGATCAGAGGCTATTGCATGACTCTAAGGAACCCCCCCTCCCCCGAATTTCGATGTTACTGAAGCTAATGTGCCTGACGGGAAAGCCTCCCTGACGGGTATTTCGCGAGGAGCCATCTGCGCTCAGCGCAGTATATCAGTGTGTATGGGAAATATAGGTATAGATACTTATAAATGTAATAGATAGATATTAAATATATAGTTAGATAGTGAGAGGGCTACTGGCGTCCTCTGGCCGGTCTAGAGCTCGCAGTTGCGGACTCATGGTACGACTGACAGAAGCGCCTAAATGCAGTATAGTTGGCTCTATTGGCTATGAGATCAGAGTATCCGACCGGTCCTGACGCCGGTCGTACCGCGTCAAGGAGCGTTTCCCGTTGGGAGTGTTGTAGAGGGCATTCCCATAGTATGTGCCGCACATCCTGGGTAATGGCTCCACACGGACACTCCCCTCCCCCCCGGATGACGCCCCGCTGAAAAAGATAATGGGCAAAGTGTCCGTGGCCAGTAAGAAACTGGCTGGTGAAGTGGTCTGGGAAAAAGGAAAAAAATAGGTTTGTCGCAGGATGAGGCGACCCAGTTACCTTGCTACTGTGTAACTTGCCACTGTGTTACTTGCCACATAACTAGATGTCGTCGCGGGCCGGATGACAGGCTTACGCGGGCCGTATGTTGGCCAAGCCTGAAGTGCAATTCTCGATGTTCGGTTGCACTAAAGATATTAGTTGCCGGTGGAGATTAATAGCCCTTGCGAAAGAGTTCCTTTGCCGTTTTGCGATTCTCGTTCCCACCGACCTTCCGACTATCCTTACAAGGGACAGCAATGGGTTTTTTAAGTTTTTTCTCGATTGGCCAGACTGACGGATGATCGATGTGATAATCGTCCGACAGGTGCCAGCTCAAAGGGTAAATTTCCCCATATATTTAAAAAAAAATACTAAAACTTCATCAAAAAGTAGTAAAACAATAATAAGTGCAAATAAGTACGTAACAACTGAATGAAAATACATAAAACTACATTACAATGTAATGAAAAACTCAGTTCTCAACAATACAATGTTTGGTGAAAACTATTTTTTATATTGTACTTTTACTCCTTCAACTTGTTAAAACTAGCCCAATTTATTTTAATTAAAAAAATTAAGGTGATTTGCTTATTTCAAATATGCTAAAATTAGGAAATAATTATAAATAACCTTTTATATGAAATTATTTTTCCTTGGATTTTGGGGGCAATTCTCATAGTTCACAGCTCTCGTATATCAGGTTAGCATATCAGGCTAACTTCACGCCTGCTGTCAACTGACATTTGACATTAAATCTATGCTTAAATCTTTTAAATTGAGCGTTATAATGATTGGAAATCACTTGTAAATAATTATGTTTACAATTTATCACAAATAAAGATGAAATTATGAAAAAATAACGCAATTTCTTGATGCAAATTTACTGTTGTCAAAAGCATAATTATTATCTGCATGACGTACTTACCGACGCGCATATTATGCCGTTCAGAATGCCAATTTTCGTAAGATCGTAATTCCTATTCTACGTCATAATTTTCTATAATAATGTCACGTGGGTCACAAATAAACATAAGGAATGAGTTTGCGAATACATTTATTTAGGTCATTAAAGAAAATAAGTCATATATTTGTAATAATCTACTGACAATTTCTGTCCTTCGCTGTACGGCGGGGTAAATCGGCCGCGCTATATTTTGACAGTTCCGGGAGATTCCTCACCTTTATAAGAAATAGCCTTCAGCCAAATTTTCAAACGAGAATCACAATTCACCTTTCATTCGGCAACGAATCGGTATCAGTCGCCTTCGGCCTCGCCTTAGACATCCAGAATAGCCCTTCTGGTTTAACTGATTCCCTAGAACACGCGAGCAACCGCAGGGAACCAACAAAACAAACAAATAAGCATATTATTATGATGATGATGATGATACTACGCGCCCTATTTCTGAAGCGCCGGGACAGAAATAAAGCCCAGCTGGTGCAGCAACGTGGCGAGCATTGGCCGTTGCTTACTTGCGCTATCAACGTTAATGCACTCAATGCATTTTTGGAAATTTTAACGGTAAGGTGAGCGTGTTGAATATCGGAGTAGGCACTGTTTTAACTACAGTTACAAAGGTGAATATCAGATCGATGTTTGTTCTTATAATATTTAGAATAATGAACTCATAACACTTTCATCGCCATTATCATCATCATCTTCACGCTGGAGAAGCCTATCGCAGACATGGGTGAAACGTCCGGAATCTCCAGCTCCAATAGACCACGGCAACAGCTTGGAAAGCTACTCTCCAGTGCCAAAAGCCAGCCGCGTAAGCCTAAAACTCCGATTCTAAATTTTTTTCGTGTTTCACCAGGAATCGAACCCACAATATCCCTAATTCATAGCGTTAACCACTTAACTACGGTCATTTTTTAAATGCCTTTTTCTATCGAAGACCGGCAATCATTATGACATGCTGTCCCAACTCCCGATTACGAATCCGTAGCGTTAACGGTCTGCTTGAGAGTATGAGCACTAGTTGGTGAGAGCAGAGAGAGTATAGTTACCCCAGGATGACCAGCTCCCCGTACTTGACGAGCGGCTTGCTAAGGCTTGAGAGTATGAGCACTAGTTGGTGAGAGCAGAGAGTATAGTTACCCCAGGATGACCAGCTCCCCGTACTTGACGAGCGGCTTGCTAAGGCTTGAGAGTATGAGCACTAGTTGGTGAGAGCAGAGAGTATAGTTACCCCAGGATGACCAGCTCCCCGTACTTGACGAGCGGCTTGGCCTTCTGCTCCCCGCCCGCCTCCTCCAGGATGGGCGAGTCCGCGCTGTCCGCCGAACTGGAACAACAAACAACCATTACTGACATGTTAGTGCAGCACAACGGACTTCTTATCACTCGGCCAGGATAATAATACTAGGCTGATTTATTTAGTGAGTGTTGTTCTTGTGTGAATCACACCTCAAGAGTATTCTGCACGCTTGGTCGTCGCTGTAGAAATCACCAATTTTCTAGCAAGACCCGATTGCCAAATGCTGCATATGCACTTACAAAGTACGGACACAAATCTCAAATGAATATAAGCCCTGCAACTTTAGTAAACCCTCCTTGAAACAAGGTTGACATGGGCAATGTTAGCTTTTTTTAAAGTACAGGTTCAGCCTCTATCAATTCAATCCAGGTAATCAAGAGAGATAGATGGTACACAAAGCCCCGCCACCAAGGGATGATAATGAGTGGAATTAAGAAGGTAGTTTCTCTAACATTTAAGTAGTATGTATTTGTTTTCTGTAAAGCTATTTTCTGTAAAGACTGACGAAGAAAGTATAAGTTGGATAGTAGAATAGATGGATGTCGTGGTAGAGGAAGACCGCGAAAAGTATGGATGGACCAAATATCCGAAATTGCGAATGAATGGAATATCCAGAGTCATAATAAAAGAAGAGCTTGTATCAAGAAGGTTATGACTCTGGAGGAAATGAAAGAAGTATGTAAGGATAGAAAGAAATGGCGGTCGATCTGTAATGTTGGCGGCTAGGGTTTATTAAAGTGAAATTGGTTTTATGATTTAGTTTTTTTTAGTGTCCATGTTTATATTATTGTTTATTGATTTAAAAAATGTAATTTGCGATGTTTGATCCTTGACTTATATGTTGGTATGCGGCTGACCACCCATACTGTAAAAAATGGTTCACTTTGCCAATGTCACCCCTGTTTCAGGGAAGGACGGCAAGAGTTGCAGAGCTTATGTTCATTTGAGATAGGATTTTTATATTGTAGGTCCACATGCGGTATGTGTTAGCGCGAAATTATACATGTCTGCTTGCATTAGATTAGATATGGGTAAGTTTGCGTTTTAATGACCATATTAATATTTTACACGTTTTAAGGAATTCCCATTGTGAGTCGGGCTGTACTAAAATATAAATAAAACTGAGAATTCCCTGATAAGGTTTATACTTTCTTTGTCAGCGAGGAATGCGGGCATTCCGGGGAGAGATTACTGTTTATGGGGCGCATTCTCCAGACAGGCAAGCAGCTTATAACTTGTTTCGTTCCTATTGATTTCTTTTCTATGAAGCATAATCCAATTTCAATATTTCATTCGTAAGATTCAATGTCTCAGTTCATAGAATGCTTTTGACTTGTAGGCCAGAGGGCTCGGGTTCGATCCTTACCAAGCATGTCAGAAATAATTTCCCGTCTTGGCGTTTATTTTCAAACCCAAAATAACAATACAGATTTTAGAAAAAGGCGACAGGAGTTGCACGGTTTATGTTCAATTGAGATCAAGGTTTTTCATTTGCTACTACACATGCAGTATATGTATGTAAGTATATGTCACTTTGTGTCTACTTGTGGCCGTGCATGAAATATACATCTTAAATATTAATATATATATTTTTGCAACTTAGATTATAATAATAAAATAAACATTTGTATAGCGCCTTTTCGTGACTGAATCACTGCAAAGGCGCTTTGTAGGAGTCTTTGAAAAAGTATGTTTTGAGCCCTTTGCAAAAAGCTGCCTCAGTCTTCAGCTACCTGAGGGTCGCAGGAAGAGAATTCCATTATAGATGTAGATAGCACTTTTTAAACGAAAATATATACATGAAAGAAGTCCGAATGCAGGCGGAAGAGGGAAGAACAACGTGATTTTAGGTCGTCCTCGCTGCGGCAGGGTTAGACGGAATGAAAGTTTATTTTCACAGATTTAGACCCCCGCATAGAGCAGACCACATGCGACCCATGGAGTCTCGTGCAAGGTACGTACAATGAGGTTAATAGCATTGTCAAGACACACTGTTGAATAAAAATATCGCTGTCTAAATAAGCAGCGCCTGCCTGTCTGTGCTTCACTTCTCAAGAGTTTCGATTTCGCCATTTCGCAGTTTCAATGAAGGGAGTAATGCTGGCATCCAACTCATCTGACATGATATTCAGCTTCAGGAGACCTTGGAGCGCAACGCATACTTTTGTACTAGCACAGTTTTCTACTATAAATTAAAATCTGTGCTTCCGGATATCGGAAACTCCATATTGCTGCATACCCACGGCTAAAACGCTATGCACGTCCCTGCTAACTCGATATCGCTGGAAAAGGGATGGATGTGTTTAGAGTAAGTAAGTACGAGTGAGACAAATCCTAAAACGAGGAGTTTTCACGATGGATTTATTGTTTAGTGTGCATTCGCAGTTTGTAGAAAGGTTAAACAATGGAGTGTCACGGACTGTGCAACAAATTGCCACCTTAGAGGCAAAACTGAATAATTGTTGATTCACTCCATTGCTCGCAGCGCCTCACGACAGAACCAAGAACTCAAGCAACACCTCTGCGGCACCCTTCCAGGGTGACATAGACCCCCCAAGACTCTCATGAATTGGGGAGCCTCCCGCGCAGGATTCCTTAAAAAAAAAAAATTTTGAGAAATCGTGGATAACATATTTTATTTGGTGTAACTTCCCATAGTAAGTGAACTAATAATAAGGCAGTGCTCATGAAAAGCTTCTGAACTACAGGATTTTCAAACGTTTTTTAGTACCTACTTTCTCTCTAGAAAATAGGGCGTTATCGAAATAGTGCCCCGGGAACATTTCCTTGGTCTTTTCCCGCGCACATCTTCGACACACTGATGAGATCCGGTCACAGAGTGTCGGGCGATTTAATGTATCGCTTCCCCACATGCATATTCAGTCGGCGCTTCCACAGATAAGGTCGCCGTGTCTCTGCTTGGCGTATCGGCTGAATTAATATTCCGTTTGGTAAACAACAGATACTATCTGCGAGCTGGAAAACAACTCACGAAAAAACCGCTTCACTGGTGGAGCAGAAAATAGAAATAATCAATACCAGGGCAGCCCAATACCTATAGGTGGCGATGGGCAGCCCCGAGCACAGAAGCCGATCCGCAACCTTCCACACACGTGGATCTGGGCGGACATAACAAATCTATAATTATTTACTTAATGCAAATCAAATAAATTCCTACAGGAAGAAACGCCTACACTCGGGAGTCAGGACAACGTAGCTGGAGTCCTGTGGCGTTCTGAAAGTTTAAATTCTATCAGCTCCATTTATTTTCCAACAAATCAAAAAATAATCGAATTAGATACGGTTCGATCCACGCGGAGGGTGTTCGAAATTTTTCCCATATTGGTGTCTCTCTCAATCTCAAATCAAAGGTTTACATGGACAAGAAATGACAAGCTGATTGGGTGCAGGGAAACCTCCACTCCAAGGAAAGTGGTTGGCGCAAGGACGGCCCGCTTCCTTGCGAAAATAAACAAACGGTTCCACTACCACAAGCCAAACCATGATTCACTAATTAACTTGATGCACATCTATATATAGGTAATCTATAATCTAAGTTGCAAGGATATATTCATTCACAGCTCTCAGATGTATGCCCACAAACAAACACGTGTAGTTTGCACTTACAAATGCTGATTGTGTACTTACAAATAAAATTCAAACCTCAAATGAACATAAGTCAATATGAACTGCAACTCTTGCCGACATTCCCTGAAACAGGGGTGACATTGGCAAAGTGAACCATTTTTTACAGTATGGGTGGTCAACCTCATACCAACCTATAAGTCAAGGAATACGAGTAATAAATAACATTTAAGTATAAGAAAACAACAAAACCTTAAAAATAAATCTATACAAAAAAAGTCAAAAATGTCTTATGCAAAAAATGTAGCAAGCTAATAAACCAACATTACAAATCAGCATTGCAGATTAGCCGCTACTTCTTCCTGTCCTTGCATACTTCTTTCATTTCATCCAGAGTCATAACTTTTTTCATACAAGCTCTCCTTTTATTATGATTAACCATAATGACCGCCAACATTATATTAGATACATGTATATATTCGCAACTTTTCACTGAAGAGGTACAATAAGAAGGAAGCCGCTACACCCGAGGGAAAAGTGCTAGGAAGTTACCATTAACTGCGTAGTGCCAATAACCGCCGGACACTCGTGTATGTACCGGCAGTTGTAAAACAAGATTCTCCACTTACAGGTGGGAGACCGGGTATCCACCAGTCCCCCCGGAGCCATCCATCATGCTCAACCTGCCTGTCACCCGGGCCATTGTCTATGCTCACTACCACCATGGGCTGCGCACCCAGCTCTGTATTGATGGAACGTCTCATAACGATGCCATCTATAGTGTTATGTTATTTTACTAAATAACATATAAAAGAGCATTCTCGAAGCGTGCAGTGTGTTTTGTGGGCCAAACGGAGCCGAACGGTCACGGAAGCGGCCGAACTGTGCCGTGTGACCTAATGGCCGTCGGTCATCAGTTCCCGGCAAGATGTCAACCGATTCAGACGTCGACGACCAAGCACCAAGCGGTGCAAGAGGGGGCATTACAATGGAGCTCCCTCCTCCCCATCTACTTGGATTTCCTGCCAGCAAGGCACCCGCCTTGTGGACCAGAGGCATAGGAGACATAGTGCATAGGAGCGCCCACCCAGGGGCTCCAACGTGTGGAGGCGTCCGCCTCGTGAGGCACCGCTAGCCTGGGGCGCTGTTCCAGGCCATTCAGTTCGGAACTCCAGTCAACAGAGTAGGAAGTGTTTTAGTGACGAATTGCAGGTCGAGCCATTCCTTTATTTCCCCTTTTTCCCCCATATTACTAAAGTAAAAAAACCCTTATTTGTTCATGTTAAACTTATCTTTTCATATACAACCTTCCCAAAATACAAGTAAGCAACCCAAAGAAAGAACCCCACGCCCTGAGAGTGATGCTGATGAGAGCTAGCCGGATGTAAGTATCCTGTAGGTACATCCTGGAGATACCTTTCCATCTAAACATAACAATAGCAACACCACCTACCCAAGGACACTGCTCCGTGAGTTGGTGTGTGGGGGCACATCTTCAAGCACTACCTACTAGAAATGAAGGCGTTCTACATTGTCCCTAATCTTGCGGAATACCTGATGATTTATTTTTCTTGTCTTTCTCTTGATTCAGAGATTTCATAAGTCAGGTTGGCATGCGCTGTTCCTCTGTGAGCGTTGTGCGGGCACCAGGGCCGCGTACACAATAGCCGGCGCCGCCGAGCACTGGACTACATACCACTTCCAGCAAGGCCGCCACGGACAACCAGATATGCATGACATGGTTGCGTGTCTCACCAGGCGCCTTCACTGGGTACAGTCCCCCCAAATTACACAGACTTAGCTGATTCCATAACCAATTTATTTACTTTTGAGCGATTTTTCGTTTGATTTTGCCAAAGTGCATCCTCAGCGGATTCGCAGGAATCGTTTGTCTTCCTATTATTATTACAATTCAATTATTCTTCACGCTACCCGTGATCTAGCAACAATCCCACAATGAGCGCCACCTGAGGTATGCTATTAGCTTCAGTAACATCAAACCACTTACTATAAGAGTCACGGACACGCCATCTCAACTAGAGGTTCTTGTTTTGTCATGCCGTTGCTTTTAACTTCACAGGAAGATCTTCCGCTACTTGAGAAAAAAAATGAAGCTTTGTATGAGATCACATAGACCAGTAACGTTTGCCTAACGAAAAGAAATTCAATTTTCATACCAAGTTCATTGATGAGATTAATTTCAAACGGTGTTTTTACACACAGCAAAGCCATGGCTCATCTCCTGCCTACACTGAAGTATCCATACAAAAAATCGATGATCAGTAGATCAGCTATGGATGAAATGGTTTGAGAATAACAGTGAAATACAATGTATCGAGGCTGAGGTGAATGCTAAGCTTGCACAAGCAAGGCTCGCCTGTAATGCTGCTGTGGTGCACCCAAGTTGCGGCGTGTGCGGCGCGCGACCGGATAACGCTCAACACAATCATTACTACTAGGGGCTCCGCCCTTAACCCCTTAACATTAGGAAATGTCTATATTGCACATAGTTTTCTAGCGTTAAAATTTGTTATATTAGAAAACATGTAAAATAAAAATGCAGTTTTTGTAAAATAAAGTCTTTTAACAAAAGAAAGAAAACTAAAAGCGAATAAAAAAAAACGAAACCGGCTTTAATTTGCTCCATCATAGTCCTTGACTTATATGTTGGTATGAGGCTGACCACCCAAACTGTTAAAAAATGTTGCACTTTGCCAATGTCACCCAACAAAAGAAGAGCCTGTATGAAGAAGGTTATTACTCTGGAGGAAATGAAAGAAGTATGTAGGGACAGAAAGAAATGGCGGTTGATCTGTAATGTTGGCGGCTATCTATCTATAATCTATAATCTAAGCTGCAAAGATATGCTTACATTTAAGGCTCATGCATGCCCACAGACAGGCACATGTAGGTTCGCGCCTACACATCTATACTTATAAAACCAAAAAAGCGTTCGTTGGTAATGCGATAAAATGGTGAAGGACTAAACGGTTTTGGCTGTCTTTCGTTTCAGAATAAAGTACGTAATCTGGGAAAGGTTATAGCGTACAAAAAAGTTGATAAAATAACGCAGAACATGTTTAAATTTGTGAAATGCTGAACGTCGTTTTTACATGGGAATTGATCATTTCCAACTTCATCTAATTGACAGATTTTTGTTTCATATTCAAATTTCATAAAAATGTGTTCGGTTTGAAATATTGTAAAGGCTAAAGAAATCAAATTAATAAAATAAACAGGTAGGTACAAAATTTGAAAATGGAATAAAAAATCATATTATTCATCAACAGCCTTTACCAAACAGAACTCCTTTTTAAAAAATGGAATTTAGCTTTTCAACTGTCAAAGTCATGAAAAGCGTTCAAGATTAAATAAATAAGTCTTTAATCTCAGTTACAAATATATGCACACATTTAAGGTTCATATTGAATGGATGCCCAAAAGGAAACACATGTTAGTTTGTGCATACACATAATGCATGTATATTTTCAAAATAAGACCCAACTGCAAATCCCAAATAACAACGGTGCAATTTATGCTGACTTAACTTTAAACAGGCAGAAGTGAAAAAATTTGTACACCAACTTACAAGTCGAGGATTTATAATCTAAGTTGCATAAAAACATATGGTGGCTCTTTCAACATTTCTTAGATCCGTCTAATCTAATCTAATCTAAGTTGCAAAGATATGTTACATTGGAGATTCACATTACATGCATTCTCACAACCAGACACGTAAAGTTCGCGCTTGCACATGCCTCATGTGAACCTACAACATAAAAACCAAATTTCAAATGGGCATACACCCTGCAACTCTTGCCATCCTTCCCTGAAACAGGGGTGACATTGGCAAATTGAACCATTTTCACAGCATGGGTGGTCAGCCGCATACCAACCTATAAGTCAAGGAACATACACGACAAATTACATTTCAAAACATATAATCTAAGTTGCAAAGATATTTTGTCATTTTAGACTCATATTAAATACATGCCCAAAAGTAAGCACATTGTAAGTACATGCTTACACATGCTGCATGTGTACATAAACTTTGAAACTCCTGCCACTTTCGCTGAAACCGGGGGGGCATTGGCAAAAGTGAACCAAGTTTTACTACATACTCGATCTTCTTACTTCATATTCAATTTTCTATATGCTAACTTGAGCTCGAATCGTCCATACGAGGTAACAAATCAAAGCTAACATGAAGAAAATATGAATTTTGTATAATCAATAGATCGCGAAAAAAGGAATTAATTTTTTCCGAATATAAGTGGCAAAGGTATTGGGGATTCATAAAATATGCATTCTCACAAGCACACATGTATAATTTCGCGCTAACACATGCCGCATGTGGACCTACAATTTAAAAACCCAATCTCAAATGAACATGAACCATTTTTTACAGTTTGGGTGGTCAGCCGCATATCAACCTATAAGTTTAGGAGCATAAACACAATGATCTAAATCTAAGTTGCAAAGATATGTATCATTTAAGATTCACATTGAATGCATTCCCACAAGCAGACATGCATAATTTCACACTAACGCATGCCGCATGTGGACCTACAATATAAAAACCTAATCCGTCATTTGTCATGTATGTTCCTTGACTTATAGGTTGTCATGCGGCTGACCACCCATACTGTACAAAATTGGTTCACTTTGCCAATGTCACCCCTGTTTCAGGGAAGGACGGCAAGAGTTGCAAGGCTTATGTTCATTTGAGATTGGGTTTTTATATTGTAGGTCCACATGCGGCATGTGTTAGCGCGAAATTTTACATATCTGCTTGTGGGAATGCATTTAATATAAATCTTAAATGATATATATCTTTGCAGCTTAGATTAGATTAGATCCGAAATGAACATAAGCCCAACAACTCTTGCCGACCTTCCCTGAAACAGGTGTGCCATTGGCAAAGTGAATCATTTTCTGCAGCATGGGTGGTCAGCCGCAAACCAACCTATAAGTCAAGGAACATACACAATAAATTATGTTTTTAAAATCAATAAACAATAATATGGATATCCAAAACAATGATCTATGTACCCTAAATTATCTTATTGGTTTTATTTCTTCTAATATCAATCAATATGTATACACTATACATCAACGATTGCAACTAGCTTTATTTAAAGCATCATTAAAACCTATAAATGATAATTTAATTATTTTTGAGATGTACACAGAAAACGTTTCCTTCTGCCCAATAGAACGACAGCATTCTTTTATTGGTATTAAGCAATGAAATTATGGTTGAAATACCAATTACAGTGTGAAAATGACAAAAGATATACAAAAGATAAAAAAAGCCGAAGCAACTTTCAACAACGAAACGAAAACGTCGTTTACAAAACGATTGAAAAAATGTAGCGCGCTTTTTCAACGTTGCTTGTACTATACAAGCAACGTTGAAAAAGCGCGCTACATTTTTTCAATCGTTTTGTAAACGACGTTTTCGTTTCGTTTTAAACGAAAGTTGCTTCGGCTTTTTTTATCCGCTTTTTCAAACGCTAATGGCGTGTTATAACTTATAAAGCTAAATCTGCCGTTTTTGTTTCTTACACTTTATGGTCTTAGCAAAATAGTTACAGTAATGAAAAAAATCAAGCATGTTTATTAATTTTTTTTCTTAATTATAAAGCTTAAACAAAATATATAACTTAAGAATTGCCACCACAAAAAAATATTTCAAAAAACGCGTTTTTTTTACATTTTTAGCTTTTTTTTCGTGTGTGCTGTATTTTGGATTTTTTTTTTTGCTTTTAACTTACAGAACTATACATTGTTTAGGTTTAATACTCAAATTTTTTTCAATAATGTCAATAGTTTTTGAGTAAATAAGGAAAAACTGAAACTGCTAAATGAATTAAATTTTATATTTACAATAAACCCAAAAAACGAAAAAACGCTTTTTAAGCTGCTTTTTTTAAAAAGCGTAAGCGTTTTTTCGTTTTTTTTACTAAGCCGTTTTTTCCATCTCTAGTTACAATGATCACTTCAAAATAAGATTTCTTCGCTCATCTTTTCCATTTTCTGAAGAACAGCCATTCCCAAATTTACAAATCCACAAAACTATTGAATCTCATTTTTAAAAAAAAAGGCAGGATAAAATCTGCGGGGTCAGCTAGTACATCTATAATAATCTATAATCTAAGTTGCAAGGATATATTTATTCAAAGCTCTCAGATGTATGCCCACAAACAAACACGTATAGTTCGCGCTTACAAATGCTGATTGTGTACTTACAAATAAAATTCAAACCAAAAATGAACATAAGCCCCACAACTTTTGCCGACCTTCCCTGAAACAGGGGTGACACTGGCAAAGTGAACCATTTTTTACAGTATGGGTGGTCAGCCTCATACCAACCTATAAGTCAAGGAATATGAATAATTAATTACATTTAAGTATAAAAAATAAATCTATACAAAAAAAAGTCAAACATTTCTTATGCAAAAAATGTAGCAAACTAATAAACCAACATTACAAATCAGCATTGCAGATTAGCCGCCACTTCTTCCTGTCCTTGCATACTTCTTTCATTTCGTCCAGAGTCATAACCTTTTTCATACAAGCTATCCTTTTATTATGACTCTGGATATCCCATTCACTCGCTATTTCGAAAATTTGGTCCATCCATACCTTTCTCGGTCTTCCTCTTCCACGACATCCATCAATTAATGCATGTATGCATATATCAATACATGCATACAAATAAACAAAACCTCACGTGACCATAAACCTTGCAACTCCTGCCGCCGTTCCCTGAACCGGAGTGGCATTGGTAAAAGTGAATCAATTTTTACAGCATGGGTGGTCAGCCTCACATAGACCTATAAGTCAAAGAGCACAAAAAAATATAAATCTATAATCTAAGTTGCGAGGATATATTCATTCAAAGCTCTCAGATGTATGCCCACAAACAAACACGTGTAGTTCGCGCTTTCAAATGCTGATTGTGCACTTACAAATAAAATCCAAACCTCAAATGAACATAAGCCCTGCAACTCTTGCCGACATTCCCTGAAACAGGGGTGACATTGGCAAAGTGAACCATTTTTCACAGTATGGGTGGTCAACCTCATACCAACCTATAAGTCAAGGAATACGAGTGATAAATAACATTTAAGTATAAGAAAACAACAAAACCTTAAAAATAAATCTATACAAATAAAGTCAAAAATGTCTTATGCAAAAAATGTAGCAAGCTAATAAACCAACATTACAAATCAGCATTGCAGATTAGCCGCCACTTCTTTCTGTCCTTGCATACTTCTTTCATTTCATCCAGAGTCATAACTTTTTTCATACAAGCTCTCCTTTTATTATGACTCTGGATATCCCATTCACTCGCTATTTCGAAAATTTGATCCATCCATACCTTTCTCGGTCTTCCTCTTCCACGACATCCATCAATTCTTGCAGCATATACTTTCTTCGTCAATCTTTCATCACTCATTCTCTCCATGTGCCCGAACCATCTTAACATACTGTAACGAGATGGATTTGTTTGTTAGGTAAAATGGAACATGAGATTTGAATTTGAATGAAAAGGAAAACAAAAGAATATAGAAAAGGGAAAAAAGCTTGCCAGGCGGGATAGCCACAAGCCTGTGTAATTAAGAATAAAGAATATTATTGTGCTGTGGTTAATTGTGTATACATTGTGAAAGAAATAAAAGTAAACATATTAAAGTGTGTATGTTATATTATTAATTGCGTCAATCAGCAGGAGAGAAGAAAAACCCTCACATTTTGGCGCCCAACGTAAAAGAAAAAATCTGTACATGAAATTCCTATGAAGAAAATTTTTCACAAACAAAAACAAATGACAGTCAATTTCAACAAATGACATTGAAAACAATACAATATATGAAATGATTAAAATTGGACAGATTTATGGTTGTGAAAGCATCAACACGTTTAAAAGCTAGTGAAGACATCGACTTATACAATTAACAACAAGAAATTACAAGATTTGAAACGCTGTTTGAAAATATTGAAGGTGAGAGAATTCAAACTACCTACATTACGTTCAGAAGAATGGAAATTCAAAAATCGAACGTCGCGGGAGAATGAAGAATGGATATGAACCAGTTTGTTTCAAATCAGTTTAGATAAATATATATAGATGGTGTTATATTTCATTTGTATGAAAAAAATTTTTTCAATGAAATGATTTTTAATTGCATTATAATTTGCATCATAATTGATTTTTTTTAATTGCATAAATTGAAAATATACAGCAAATGACGAAATCTAAAAAAATAAATAATAAAAAGGATTTAGAAAGTAACACAATGGAGTCCATAAATTTTGATCCTCTCAAATTAAAAATATCTTTTAATGGTGAAAGTGAACCAAATGAATTTATAATAAGGTTAGAAGAATTAGCCAAAGTCTACAAATTAAAATTAGATTATTTGGTAGAGTGTATGCCTATATTTTTAACAGATTTTCCGTTAACTTGGTACAGAGCAATTAACTGTGAATTTGATTGGAAAATTTTTAAAACCAAATTCTTACAACAATTTGAAAAATATGACTTTCAAAGGAATCTTAAGTTAGAAATTTTAAATATGGTACAAGGTCATGATAATGCATCTGTTTATATTTTAAAGGTAAAATCAAAAAATAATTTATTAAATAAAAGAATGCACGATAAAGAACTTATGGACATAATAATTCATGGATTGTCAGAAAAATATGCAACTTTACTGACAACATCTGAAATTAAAAATACAGAGGAATTATCTACAATATGTAGCAAGTTTGAATCATTTATAAAATTTAATGAATGTAAAAATTTAAATGTAATGAATGACACAGAAGAGAAAAATGTAATGCAAAAATGCAATTTTTGTAATAAATTAGGACATGATAAAATACATTGTTGGACTAAAAATAGAAAATTAGATTACATACAAAATAAATGTAGAAGTTTCACAAATAATATAGTATGCTACTTTTGTAATAAAAGAGGACATGTGGAAAGAAATTGTTTTATAAAAAATGGAAATTTTAAAAAACACACAGTAATCTGTTACTCATGTAAGCGTACAGGACATGTACAAAAAGATTGTTTTGTTAAAAATAAAAAAAGTGATTATACAGACAAAACAAAAATGAACAGAAATATAAATATACAAAACAGAACAAATACGACATACAATAGTAATTCAAAAAACTTGTAGATAGTCGGCCTTCAGTACAAAAACAAAAATCAGAAATGAAGAGCTGGCTTAATTTCATTCAAATTTTTAATAAAAATTATCAAATTGCACCACTCATTTTTGCTAAACAATTTGATAAAAGACCATTTTTAACAGTAAATATTGAGAACAAAAATTTTACAGGTTTACTAGATTCAGGTGCATCTATTTCTGCAATCAATGAAAAAACATTTGATTATTTTTTACAAAGAAATTACAAAATTATAAAAGCCCATGATAATATCTCGTTAGCAAATGGTAAAAATATAAAAATACTTGGTAAAATAAATTTAGAGGTAAAATGTGACAATCAAATAAAACATGTAGATTTTTATGTTTTACAAGGTTTACAACAAGACTTAATTTTTGGAATAGATTTTTGGATAAAATTTGAATTAGAACCGAGTTTAATAAGTAAAATTACATATTCAAATAGCAAAAATATTAGTGAATTAGGTAAAATTACAAATAGAACTAAATTAACAGATAACCAATTACAGCAATTAAAAACAATAGAAAATTATTTCAAGGACATCTCTTATGAAAAAATAGGCTTAGGATGCACAAACCTCATTGAACACAGAATTCAGACAGAAGGTCCTCCAATAAAACAAAAGTATTATCCACTCAGTCCAGCAAGACAGAGACAGGTTAACACAGAGTTAGATAAAATGTTAAAAGAAGGTATAGTTGAACAATCCAAATCTTCGTGGTCCAGTCCTGTTGTGATTGTAATTAAAAAGGATGGAACGCCTAGATTTTGTTTGGACTCTAGAAGACTCAATGAAGTAACAAAACGAGATAACTATCCCATTCCAAATTTAAATCAAGTTTTAGCAAATTTACGAAATGCCAAATATATCTCTTCAATAGATTTAAGCAAGGCGTTTTGGCAAATTCCACTAGAAGAATCGTCCAAAGAAAAAACTGCCTTCGTCGTACCAAATAGAGGGTTGTTTCAATTCACAAAAATGCCGTTCGGTTTAAAAAATTCAAGTTCTGAAACACAGCGTTTATTAGACAAATTATTTGGACCTAAATTTGATACTAACATATTTTGTTATATCGATGACTTAATTATTATTAACGAAGATTTCAATTCACATTTAAATTTATTAAAACAAGTTAAAAATATATTACAAGAAGCAGGGTTAACGGTAAAATTTTCAAAATGTGAATTTTGCAAAGATAGTTTAAAATATTTGGGATACATTATTGATGAAAATGGATTAAGGCCAGATTCAAATAAAGTCAAGATTATAGAGGAATATCCTTCACCGAAAAATGTAAAACAACTACGAATGTTTTTAGGTTTGGTAGGATTTTATAGAAAAGTTATACGAAACTGCAGTGAGATATCATATCCACTAAATAAATTATTGAGAGGTAAAAAAGGTCAGAACAATTTTAATTGGTCAAAAGAATCTGAGGATGCATTTAATAATTTAAAATTAGCCTTAAGCACAGCCCCTGTATTAATATGTCCGGATTTCACAAAAGATTTTTTTTTACACACTGATGCCAGTAAAAATCAAGTAGCTTCAGTATTAAACCAAAATATCAATGGGTCCGAAAAGCCAATAGCATATTTTTCAAGAAGTTTGACAGTTAGAGAACAAAACTATTCGACATCAGAACGTGAGCTTCTTGCCATTGTAGAGTCAATTGAACATTTTCGATCTTATCTAGATGGGATGAAATTCAAGGTAATAACTGATCATATGGCATTAAAATTCTTGAATAAAATATCAAATCCAACAGGTAGATTAGCAAGATGGGCCATGAGACTTTCACAGTATGAATTTGAGATTGAGCATAGAAAAGGGAAAGAACATACAGTGCCAGATGTATTATCTAGGATTCCTGGTACTAAAGAAATGGAAGTAATAAATTCAAATATTGCAGATCCTTGGTATAATAATATCGCAGAAGGATGTACAAAAACACCATACAAATACAAAAAATTCAAAATGGTAGATAATAAATTATTTAAACTAATAAATGATGATAATCCTTTCACAGAGGAATATAATTGGAAAGAGATACCTATTATAGACAATAGATTAACTATAATAAAGAATCATCATGATAATGGACATGTAGGTATTTTTAAAACTTATAAATACATATCAAGATGTTACTATTCGAAAAATATGTATGCAGATATAAAAAGTTTTATAAATAAATGTCAAAAATGTAAAATGTATAAGCCGAATAATTTACCTCCAGCAGGAAAAATGGAAAATAGAAAAAGAGTGGATAGACCGTTAAAAATGTTGAGTATTGATTTGATAGGACCATTACCAAAATCAAGTACGGGCTATATACATATATTATCAATAATAGATGTTTTTACCAAATATTGTTGGTTATTTCCTTTAAGAAGAGCTACTACAGAAGAAATAGTAAAATTAATAGAAAATAAAATATTTTTAACAGAAGGAGTACCGCAAACGATAATAACAGATAATGGAAAGAATTTAAAGTCTAATGCATTTAAAGATTTTATGTACTCATATGGAGTACAGAAAATATTTTATACAACTTTATATACTCCCATGTGCAATAATGTAGAGACATATAATAGAACAATAGGATACACATTAGCTATTTTTGTTGAAAATGAACAAAGAAAATGGGATACTTTTTTAGATTCAGTACAAAGCATAATAAATAATACAGTCAATTTAGCAACAGGATACACACCTAATGTATTAGCAAGAGGTAGGGAGATTGTACTAAATGGTGAAATTCATGGTGAAATAGTAAATGATGAAATAGAATCAAAGGAAGAATTAGATAAATATAGAGATATGCATAAAGATAAAATGAAGGAATTAAACACATTATACAAAATTGTAACAGAAAATTTATGGGATGCATATAATAAAAATGCAAATTATTATAATAAAGGTAGATCAAATCGTGTCTATGATCAAGGGGATATTGTATGGCGTAAAAATTTCATACAATCAAATGCAGGGAAATACTTCTGTACAAAGTTGGCTCCAAAATTTGTCAAAGCCAGAATAGAAAAGAAAGTTAGCAAGATAGTCTATGTATTAAAAGATATAGACACAAATGTTATAAATAAATATCACATCAAGGACATAATCAAATTAGATTAAAAAAAAAAAAAAAAAAAAAACATATTTTCATGTGTATGAAAAATTTGAGGTGATGAATGATACGGTGAAAGTTGATATAAAAGTGATCAGTGAAAGAATGAATTATGAAACATTGCATGAATGAAGGTATGAAACATAAATTAAACAAAGTATTACATATGAAGGTAAAGTTTTTTAAAAAAAAAAAAATTGATGGACTGATAAATTTATTAATGAAAAATAAATTTGAAATAAATTTAAATATTGGGAAAGATGTGATACATGTTTAAAAGAAAAAAAGTTATTTTAATGAATTGATTAATAAACTGGTGAATGTTTATTATGTATTGTTATTTGATTATTTTGAATTGTTGAATTAAGTATTTAAAAAAAAAACAAATATTTGTTTATAATATTGAATATGAAATTTGTGTTAAAAAAAAATTATATTAATTTTAGTATGAAAATAATTGGTATTGTTAAAAAAGGTATTAATGACTGAATAATGTATCAGAAACAGGTTTTTTTTTATTTTCATATTTTTGAAATTTATCCTTAAAATAAAACAAAATATGTGGCGCCGGCTGAGCATTATGATACATTATTTACTCATTGTAAAAGAAAAAAAAAAAATTGGGAATGTTTTTTTTTATGAGAGGAAGGAGGTGTATTGTAACGAGATGGATTTGTTTGTTAGGTAAAATGGAACATGAGATTTGAATTTGAATGAAAAGGAAAACAAAAGAATATAGAAAAGGGAAAAAAGCTTGCCAGGCGGGATAGCCACAAGCCTGTGTAATTAAGAATAAAGAATATTATTGTGCTGTGGTTAATTGTGTATACATTGTGAAAGAAATAAAAGTAAACATATTAAAGTGTGTATGTTATATTATTAATTGTGTCAATCAGCAGGAGAGAAGAAAAACCCTCACAATACTTCTTTTAATCTTCACTTTCACACTTTCCCTTACACCACATTCTTCTCTTACAAAGTCATTCCTCACCCTGTCACTTCGTTTTTTCCCAATCACACTTCTTAGATAGTCCATTTCTACTGTATGGACTTTACTAATTTCCCTTTCACTCACCGTCCAGGCTTCACTTCCATACATCAAGGTGGGCACTAGTATACCACCGTGCACCGCCAATCTAACATTTTTTGAGAGATTTTGGTTCCTGGCGATGCAAGCGGTCGCACCCAGTACACACCTGCCTTTCATTATTCTTCTCTCAAATTCACCGGACATTCATTCTTCCATCTTTTTCAAACTTACTTCCCAGATATACAAACTCATTTACGACAATAACATTCATTCCATTAATTTTAAATTCATAATTCATACTTTCATCATCTCTTTCAAAAATCAATACTTTCGTCTTACTTGCATTCAACTTCAAATGGTTACCTCATAAAGCTTCATTCAATCTAGAGAGCATTGTTTGCAATTCTACTGCTGAATCAGATACAAGAACTGCATCATCTGCATACAGTAGAACACTCACTTTGCTCTCTCCTATCATCAATCCACAATCATTAAGTCTAGCATCCCTGACACACTTGTCCATAACTATGTTAAATAGCCATGGACTCATCACACATCCTTGCCTCACACCCTTATACACTTCAAACCACTCACTATACTCACCATCAATACGGACACATGCCTTACTATTTTCATAGTTTGCATGCACCGCACCTAGGAGAGCCCCATTCACTCCGTATGCTTTCAAAACATCCCATAACATACCTCTGTCTGCTGAGTCAAAAGCCTTTTCCAGATCTACAAAGGCCGTGAACAGCTTCCGCCTCACCGACAATTGTTTTTCAACAAGTTGTCGTAGAGTAAAAATCTGATCAACACAGCCTCTACCGGCCATAAAGCCGGACTTAAATGACTTACAAAAATTCTTAATTACTTATATACACAACAGATCCAAATTAAAATAAAGTAAAATTAGACTTAATATTTAACATTAAATTGGAATTTGTTTTGTTTTTAGTTTTGATGTCCATACATATTATACGCATTATTTGTTGATTAAAAAAATGTAGATGTTCCTTGACTTATAGGTTGGTATGCGGCTGACCACCCATGCTGTAAAAATGGTTCACTTTGCCAATGTCACCACTGTTTCAGGGAACGACGGCAAAAGTTGCAGGGCTTACGTTCATTTGCGATTGGGTTTTTATATTGTAGGTCCACATGCGGCATGTGTTAGCGCGAAATTATACATGTCTGCTTGTGGCAATGCATTTAATATAAATATTAAATGATATATACCTTTGCAGCTTAGATTAGATTAGACCCCTGTTCCAGGGAAGGTTGGCAAAAGTTACAAGGAAAAGTTTGTATATGGGCATGCATTGTATATGAGCTTTGAATCTATATATATCCCTGCAACTTAGATTAAAGACCTCTGTGTCAGGGAAGGTCGGCAAAAGTTGTTGGGTTTATGTTCATTTGAGGTTTGGATTTTATATGTAAGTACACATTCAGCATTTGAAAGCGCGAACTACTCGTGTTTGTTTATGGGTATGCATCTGAGAGCTGTAAATGAATATATCCTTGCAACTTAGATTATATAGTATAGATTATATTTTAGTATCTGTAAACCGACATAATATCCTTAGATTGGGTTTTTATGCTGTAGGTACGTCCATATGGGGCATGTGTAAGTGCGAACTTATACGTGTCTGCTTGTGGGAATGCTGATATATATTTTTTCTACTCCCATTTGGTAATTTACTAATTACAAAACGGCTAACGCAATCACAATGCCATACATTTCTACACCCGTTGCATAATGTTACATTATGCAACCGGTAACCGGTAACCGCGCATTGTCAGAATTGGAACCATTTTTTAATTTCAAATGTCAACCTTGTATGGGGGTATGAAGACCTGTCAATCCAAGATGGCCGCAAGCGATCAGCTGATTAGGCTTCATACAATATTACTGATATTCGGTAGGTAGGAATTACCGTGGTGATGAGACTTTCAGCCCTGTTCAGATGAAAATAAATAAGTATATTTTATGTGTAGAGTCAAATAAAAATTGTTAATAGTGCTAAAATTTATCGAATTTATTTATCGGATTGCTCCAAATAAAGCTTTCCTTTTTTCAATGGAAAATAAAAGGCTTGAAAGGAAAACAATACAAAAAATTTCACCGCAAAAAATAAACAAACTCAAAAAGTTACTTGGTTAATAGGTGAGTATGAGGTTGATCACCTATGCTGTACAAATTTGGTTCACCTGCCAATACAACTGCAGGGCATATGTTTATTTGAGTTTTGGGTTTGAATGTTTAAGCTTATATGCAGGATGTAAAAGCGCGACCTTATACATATGTGTCGGCTTGTGGGCATGAGTTCAATATGAAACCTAAATATAATTTATTTTTACAACTTAGGTTAGATTAGATAATCGAAGGGAATGATAAATCACACGTTTTGACAAAGGTAAGGTTTTAATTTCTTCAAATGGACGAGTACATTATAATGACTATTATTCACTATTTTGTTAATTCTCTCATGGTCGTAGAAAAAGTATTGTATGCCACTGCACGTAATTAGTCTTTGTAACACTCGTGCTTTCTATTGTACCATTCGGCTGCGCCTCATGGCACAAACTAGCACTCGTGTTAAAAAGACTATCATTACTTGGCAGTGGCATAAATAACTATTTGCAATTAAGATTACAGATTTAAATCCATTTTTATTTTGTTTGGTTTTTTTTTTCATTTGTATAAAATAAAATAAAATATCGTAAAAAAAAAATTACTTTCCAATTTTGCCGCTAGATGTCTATATATTCTTTTAACATTTTCCATACATTTTCAAACATTTTTATACATTTCAATACAAAACAAAAAGAGGTCTAAAAAATTGAGGAAGCTTTTTTAATAATAGTTTTTCAGAAATTATAATTACTTCTACTAAAAACTACTGTTTTACGAAAAAAAAAATTTTTTTTTTTGTAAATATTGGAAGAAGTTACATGATAGGTATTATAAGTGTCTTGGATCTGCTTCTCAAACACATACGCGAATCGTACTGTTTTGCAGCATATATACAAAATTTGATTTGCCTTACACTGGGAATGTATTTCATCTGCTGTGATGGCATTAATTTTTAAAATCGAAACTCCAAGCGAATGACGACGGCCTGAAGTAATATAATAAAGGATTACTAGAGTTGCTGGGAAAACATTACATTTTAACCCAGCTCGTGATGGTTCCCGCGCGCTTTCAGATTTCTGTACTTGGAGCTTGGCATTCAATCGCCCGCAATTAAATAAAAGTCAACCCACATTTAAAAAAATCAACAAGCATGAATCAGTAGTAAGGAATAAGTGGCGGAATTGATTTAAAAAGAAACGCTGATGCAAATGTGGTTAAAAAAATCATTTTTTCCTATGACGCCATGTATCGCAAGAAAGTAGATAAGACCTAAGTAGGAAATCAAACATGGTCTAATGCAGTGGCTCCCAACCTGGGGGCGATTTGGGCCCCATAGGAGGGCGAAAATTACGTAGGGGGCGATAGACCCCTGAAACCTGTACCAGCCCCGTCGACGGTTATTCCCAACAAATGAAAGGCGATTCTACTCCTCCCCCGGCCTACGATTTTCATTTACTCGTAAGGGAGCGATGGGCTTATGTATTTACAAATAAAGGGGCGATGGGCGAAAAAAGGTTAGGAAACACTGGTCTGATCTATAATCTAAGCTGCAAGGATATGTTAACATTTAAGGCTCATATGAAATGCATGCCTACAGACAGGCACATGTAGGTACGCGCCTACACATTCTGCATGTGTGCATACAAATAAAGAAAACCTCACATGGACATAAACCTTGCAACTCCTGCCGCCGTTCCCTGAACCGGAGTGGCATTGGCAAAAGTGAACCGATTTTTACAGCACGGGTGGTCAGCCTCGTACCAACCTATCAGTCAAGGAGCTGATCAAACAACATAACTAAGTGTAGGTTGGAAATGATTTCCCGGTTCGGTGTTTATTTCAAACCCAAAATAAAAAACCGGTAAGGTTCACTCAGCCTTCAATAGAAATGAGTACGAGTCGGGAGTTGGAAAACTTTCACTTCAACTGTAAAGCCGGCCCCTTTACTTATAAAAATAATCAGGTTTTATTCGCTACATGCGACCCCTTCGGAAAAAACGCGTCAAGAAGAAGTTCCACTAGATCCATGGCCCTTGCTGAAGCGCCGTGAAGGTGGTGGTGGTGGTGAGGAGACAGCTGATCCCTGATCCTGGGTAGCAGGCAGAGCCGCACAGTGTGCTGATCCTGGGTAGCAGGCAGAGCCGCACAGTGTGCTGCTCCTGTGTTGGGACGCAGAGAGGACGTGGCCATTGAATCAGAAAATAATACAGGAAGTAAGAACAAAGCCATCCTTCTCACGGATAAACTCAATTCAAAGCGTCCCCCAATAATAATTATTAAGGGAACCTGTGCAACAGTTTTGCAATCTGTGGAGTGTGGTGTATATGGGAGTCAAGGAGGAGAGACACCTAGCTGAGCCTCACCCAGCATGCAACAGCGATCACTTGTAGAGGTAGTAAAACAGAGCAGATATTCCTCCACCGTTTAGCTGCATCTTCCAGCGTGGACTCCCCATAGACTGCGCGCTAGTTAGCTACGATTTGTTGGATGACTGCGGCAGAATGGAGCGGCAGATTTCATGGTCGGATCTGTGATTTGAATTGCAGATGGTTCCGGCCATGGTCCGTCTGGTCCGCGATATTTTTGGACGCGGCGCTAATCGCCATGGACTTTCCCAGACTTTGAGCGATGATGATGATGATGTGGTGCCTTGGACAGTTCCGCATGACTGCAGAGCGCTTTTTCTTACTTCCTTCTGATGGCTTTTTAACTGTGGTAAGTTTACTTTTAAGAATGTCTTTCATGGCAGTGCAGTGCGGAGGTGTGGTTATTTTTTTATATTTTTTGGCTGCATGATATGTTAGATGTTTACAGTGATTTCTCAATAATCCGGCCTTAGCACTGCCAGATTACTGTAAATCACAAGATAACAATAATGATCTAAGTTGCAAAGATATACCAGCATTTTAGATACATATGCAGCAAGTTCTTAAAAAACATAAACACAAATCTCAAATGAACCTAAACCCTGCAACTCAGCCACACACCAACCTATAAGACAACACCTACAGACAGCACAAGACATTTGTTGATATTATGTAATTCATCGCTTGAGCACATTCACCTTTCCCCCGAGGTGATCACATGTCTGCAGAAGGCTGGTCTCCTCCCTCATCATCATCATCATCATTATACGCTGCACAGTAACAGTGCAGAGTTGTGGAGGGGCTGTGTCGCCCGAGGTCACGCTACTTTTTGGCCGCATTCCTCTTCATGGTGCACGCTCCTGCTCCGTGTACTCGGTCAAAAGGTATGGCGCAGTGATTACCATTGTTCTCCACGCTATAAAGACGGCTGTTTACGCGGCGGGGCCCGAGGCAGACACTTGCAACACAGGCGATGCTCACAAGTCAGGGGTTTCAAATAGACCAGACAAAATTCCGCCATGATGATCGCTAATCTTAACTGACGAGGCACAGGAAGGGAAGAATAAGGGAGTTTCCTTCCTTTCTGCAGATCACAAGCCTTGCACGTTCAGGGTCTCCCGCACAGCAACCCTCCACGATTCTGTCACGAGCCGCCTCCCTGGACATATTGTCAGCCCAAGGCATGCAGTGACGTCAGACTGCTCCAACACGGGAGGGGGCAGCAGTCAAAGGAAGGAGATTGGAGTTAACGCAATGCACAGTACTTGGGGTACCTACATGTATTAATTTTCGTCAACAACTGCGCTAATATAACCATGCAAGTAACTTTAACATTTTTAATCATTTGACATCAGTAAGAATCGAATCCAGAAGCGCTATTTTGCTGACTTCCTTACGACCTTAAGGCGCGAGATAGCGATTCGTGACCAAAAATAAGGTGTACTTTGATTTTTTATGTATGGAGTTCTTTCGCAAGCGTTAGCAAACTCCGACTTGGATTAATATCCAAAGTGTAAGGAATTTAGCAGAACAGGGCTTCAGGATCTTCCTGTATAAGAATGCCACTCACGTGCAGCAGCCTGAGCGGGCTTACAGCCCGTTCCCACTGGTCGGGTGTCGGATCCGTATATTAATCGGAGGTTCCAGTGGTAGAACATTATGTATGGAGCTATTCACACTTGTCGGAAACCGATTTAGTCCGAAATGTTCTGCAACTGGAACCTCCGATGAATATACGGATCCGACACCCGACAAGTGGGAACGGGCTCTTAGAGAGCAGAAAAGAAGGTGAGAGCGTTTGCAGAAGAACAAGAGGTTGCCAACATCTGCTGAGCATTAAGAGAGGAGTGTATACTCGAGTTTTTTTAAGTAATTATCGTAAAAACAGTTCAGACCGTGTAGCTTTGTTGCTGGAGTTGTCTTCATTTATCATCTCAGATGGGCACGATGGGCACGTCGCGTCGGTACAACAAGTCAGTCTTCATCTCCCCGCCAATACCAGACACACTGTAGGTACTCGGCACATATCTGTATCATTATGGTTTTAGAACGCACAACCATTGCAGAAATGTAAGTCGTATAAAACCAAAGGCGGCAATCCAGGATTTTATTTTTAAATTGTATTAATAAATGCAAAGAATTGTCTTTGTTTCCACATTTCATTCATCCTAAAAAAACCTTTGATTCTTTACGACTCAAATATTGGATTTTAATATATTATGAGGAACAATAAAAAGAAGAAAAACGTATCGTGGAACACTATCTTTCTTCTTTAATCTAAGTTGCAAGGATATATTCATTCAAAGCTCTCAGATGTATGCCCACAAACAAACACGTGTAGTTCGCGCTTACAAATGCTGATTGTGTACTTACAAATAAAATCCAAACCTCAAATGAACATAAGCCCTGCAACTCTTGCCGACATTTCCTGAAACAGGGGTGACATTGGCAAAGTGAACCATTTTTTACAGTATGGGTGGTCAGCCTCATACCAACCTATAAGTCAAGGAATACGAGTAATAAATAACATTGAAGTATAAGAAAACAACAAAACCTTAAAAATAAATCTATACAAAAAAAGTAAAAAATGTCTTATGCAAAAAATGTAGCAAGCCAATAAAACAACATTAAAAATCAGCATTGCAGATTAGCCGCCACTTCTTCCTGTCCTTGCATACTTCTTTCATTTCATCCAGAGTCATAACTTTTTTCATACAAGCTCTCCTTTTATTATGACTCTGGATATCCCATTCACTCGCTATTTCGAAAATTTGGTCCATCCATACCTTTCTCGGTCTTCCTCTTCCACGACATCCATCAATTCTTGCAGCATATACTTTCTTCGTCATTCTTTCCTCATTCATTCTCTCCAAATGTCCAAACCATCTAAGTATACTTCTTTTAATCTTTACTTTCACACTTTCTCTTACACCGCATTCCTCTCTAACAAAATCATTCCTCACCCTATCACTCCGTCTTTTTCCAATCATACTTCTTAAGTAATCCATTTCTACCGTATGGACTTTACTAATCTCACTTTCACTCACCGTCCAGGCTTCACTTCCATACATCAGAGTGGGCACTAGTATACCACCGTGCTCCGCCAGTCGAACATTTTTTGAAAGATTCTGGTTTTTGGCGATGCTAGCGGTAGCACCCAGTACGCACCTGCCTTTCATTATTCTTCTTTCAAATTCACCGGTCATTCTTCCATCTTTTTATTCTTTTTCTTACTATCGTATTTGCTAAAACATGATTGTTGAAAGAAAACATAAAACCCAAAATAAACATAAATGTGGTCTGAGAGTAATTGAACAAATGCAGATACACATCCATACAACTCGAATATTCAAACAAATTACATTGTCTTTTTGTAGATTTTTAGCGCAGTATTGAATAACGTAAACAGTGTACAGAGGGAGAGCTCAGTACCCTTAGTACGAGGTGCAAAACTTGAGAAAAGTAAAGTTTACGGAAAATATTAAAGAGCGATTTCTCCCAAAATCTGCCGTTTTTGTTTCTTACACTTTATGGTCTTAGCAAAAGAGTTACAGTGATGAAGAAAATCAAGTTCAAACAAACAAAAATGGCAGATTTTGGGGGAAATCACTCTTTAATCATTGCCGTAAACTTTACATTACTCAAGTTTTGCAACTCGTATTAAGTGTACAGATATCAACAACAGGTTCCTGCAAAGCAACACACATTTGACACTCACAAAAGCAGAGATTTCACAAGGCCGGGAGCTACTGAATATTTTGTTACCGGTTGCTTGAGAGTTAGAACCATAGTTTTATACGCGTGTGATGTTAGCCACCGAGAAAAAATAAAATTTGGAACATCCGTGCTGAAAAAGATGACCGTAGTAGTGAGGGGGGATGTTAGGCGGTCACTGCAGGTGCCGAGCTGGAGGACCGCGGCCGTGGGCAGAGAGGCTGGGGCTGAGGTAACGGAGCCCAGGGGGGATGTTAGGCGGTCACTGCAGGTGCCGAGCTGGAGGACCGCGGCCGTGGGCAGAGAGGCTGGGGCTGAGGTAACGGAGCCCAGGGGGGATGTTAGGCGGTCACTGCAGGTGCCGAGCTGGAGGACCGCGGCCGTGGGCAGAGAGGCTGGGGCTGAGGTAACGGAGCCCAGGGGGGATGTTAGGCGGTCACTGCAGGTGCCGAGCTGGAGGACCGCGGCCGTGGGCAGAGAGGCTGGGGGCTGAGGTAACGGAGCCCAGGGGGGATGTTAGGCGGTCACTGCAGGTGCCGAGCTGGAGGACCGCGGCCGTGGGCAGAGAGGCTGGGGGCTGAGGTAACGGAGCCCAGGGGGGATGTTAGGCGGTCACTGCAGGTGCCGAGCTGGAGGACCGCGGCCGTGGGCAGAGAGGCTGGGGGTGAGGATAACGGAGCCCAGGGGAGATGTGGGCTGTGGAGACATTGAAGAAGAAGTAAGATCGCTAGACATGCTCAAAATTCGTCATGCGATTTTAAGTTTTAATCAGTTGATTATTGATGACGGTGCAACAACGGCGTCTACTGAAGAAGTTGGTTATGAAACCGACGAAACGTCGCGAATAAAAAAGTTCCCCAGGTAGCTCTTCATAAAATACTTAAAGTGTACGCAATTATTTTCTGCAATTTGATTCTCATTTTAAAATTCACGCATATTATTCACTTTGCAACGGATTGTTCATCATCTCATTGGAGTTTAACCAATTGAAAACAATAAAAACAACAATGGGCAGGGAGCAGTTAGTGCCGTGATTCATTAGGTACCTAGTTGTAATTTTAGAAACCCGGCGTGATGTTTTCTTTGTGGGCCGAGTATCGGCGGTTGCTCAAACTTTCTACGGGTCCAATGAAGCGTAAAGTGAAAGACCGATTATCAGATAATCCGACCGAGAAACTTTGAGAAGAGCGATACGAAACGGCGGTCAAATAAAGAAAGCAAAAAACGGGCAGTGCTTCGACAAATTCCGCTGCATGACTCCATTAGCAAATATTGATTAAAATAAAGCCTCAACTGTAACTGTAACTCTACCACCATTACATTATATTATACGCTTTTTAGTGGTCTTGCATAGAAGAGATATAAGGTAGCAGCAATAAGTCAAAAATAAATGCAAGCGATTGAAGGTGCATTCCCATATGTATTAAGTAAATTATAAATATATATTTATATATATATATATATATGAGTCGTATAAATGCAAACGCCGACAACTCCTTACGCGATGATTTTGAGGAAAATAAACTTGTGTTTTGAACGCAATTTTTTGTCAGTTGGAGATGACGGCATTTGAACGAAATCATACTTTTTCAATTAAAATTACGAAGGCTTAAGTGAGGTTTTCATCACATTGCACACAGGAAATGATTTGTTACACTACGCAGGATCAAATTCAATAATTATCTCAAAAATCATAAAATTTGGAGATGTTGACAATTATATTAATTTTCGGATATTTAACGAACCGTTCGGTGAGAACTTACATTATTCTCTACGTTTCGTCAGCGACGTAGCCGACGTCTTCAGGAGAACATCCTATCTGTACGGCGACTGAGGTGTTCATCCTCAGTCGCCGTACAGATAGGATGTTCTCCTGAAGACGTCGGCTACGTCGCTGACGAAACGTAGAGAATAATGTAAGTTCTCACCGAACGGTTCGTTAAATATCCGAAAATTAATATAATTGTCAAAATGTCAAACGACCGTAATTCTAACTTAAACCTAACTAAATTTGGAGATGACGGCGTTTGCAGTTATACGACTCGTATAAAGAGTATAAATATAAAAGATAAAACTTGGTAGAATATTCTGACATAGAAAACCGCAAAATAAAAAACTATGACAAACTCGTGGACAGTTGGCTGGGAACTGACAGTGACACTGCCCCACTAATGCCATAGGCCAACAGGATCCCTAGTGTAATACATCGCATGGAGAACTATCGATTGCGTAAATAGTCACCCACTGAGGGAGAGGTTGTTAGCGCGACTGATCGCACGATGTTAGGTTTAGAGGAGCGAGCATGGAGAGAGGGATGAATGTGGAGCAGATGAAACAAGACGCATATGCGGGGTCCTGGACACACTAACAGTGACTAAGATGGCCATTGCTTGTATTGCCCTCCGGGACTATCCTGGGAGAGCGCCCCTGCAGCTGTGGGCTCGTTATGTCGTGTCGCAGCTTCCGCCTGTGGACACAACGCCCGCTGCACTAGACAGGACAGCAGATGACGAGATAGATATAGACTTGCTAACGAGGTGTGCTGCTGCGTGACTAATCGTCCACATACATTGCTCTCGCGTGGGCAACTTGTTGAACCAACGTATTTAGTCAGGAAGCAACTATGCGCAGGCTCTGGCCACCCTTAGCGGAATGGCGACAGAGGTGCGGTTACATGATCACTTGATGTGTTTAGGAAGTAGTTCGGTGGATTTTCTAGTCAAAAAAAAAAATCCAGATACATAGTGCAACTCTTCTCGCGCTATCCCCCAAGGGATCACATTCGGCAAGTGGAACCTATTTGTTTGCTCGTTTAGGGGGCTCCCAAAGAAGCAGACAACCCCAATTAAGACTAAGTAAATTATTTAGGGATTTAGATTTTGGGTCTGAAATAAACACCGAAAACGAGTCATTTCTGAGACACGCTCGGTGGGATCGCAACACAAGCGGTGCAGTGGCGCGCCTACGATTTCTGCCATGGGCATGCTGGATAATCAAAGTTGCACTAAATCACAAAAAATAAATCTTACCCCTTTGTTTTTTTCCACAGTGTTTCTTAATCTCTTCAGACTTTGATTTTGGATAAATCAATAGATCTTCACATACTTAAGATCCTTACAAGGTACAACTTTATTTTCACAGGAATTCATTGTATACTATAAAAAACCGAATTCTCGATCGCAAACAAGGAATAAGTTATTTATTTTGATATTTGAACCTGACGCGACAGTGTTTTCAAAACACTGTACCTACATAAGTCATTCATAAATTTGTAAACAGCTTGGTCAGTCTGGAATCGTAAAATTTAATCGACGAAAAGCTTAGCATATCGTTTTATTATTATCATGCGTACTCCAAGCCACATCTCCAAGCACAATCAGTGAATGTACGTTTTTATTTAGAATTAAAAGAGCTTAAGCGACTATCTTCATACAAACTTACAGAGGTCAAGCTTTTTCATACGTTAAACAAAGACAGGTACATACATTTCTCAACCACGTTTAAAGAACAGAGACGTCACAGATGGCAGAAGCACGAATATTGATATACATATATCTTTAATCTACTCAAAAATATTCATTATTTTCATTTCTGAGGGTACGCATGCTTAGCTTTTTAGCTTGTAAGATGGTCACGCCACTGAAGCGGTGTACCAACTGAGCTGTCCACCAGATGGCAGAATACGTATAGTTAGCAACTGAAAATCATTTGCAATAATGTCATTTAAATTTAAACTATAACACAATTTTCATTCAATTACCGAAGTGATGTATGCAACGACAAATACGCATTGTGAGCTATATTATCTGTGTGCATGTGTGTATGCGTTATGTAATCATGTACTTGTGGGCAGAGCAATGCTTCTTCAAGTGACATCGCTACACAGTAAACAGCGCCTTCATTCATAGCGCGGTGTCTCACTTCCGCGTGTATAAACATATGAGAGAAGAAAAGAGATGCAAGTAGAATGTATAGGTGCAGTATCAATGCTGCAACTCCTTTGCTAATGACAGCGATACAAAACATTGAAATCAGTAGCTCATCAAGACAAAATTACATAAGTGAACAGAATTCACAAAACAAAAGTGGTCTACTTTGAAAGATCTACTGCAGAAGTCTACACATCTACCTCTAGGTAAACAGAAAGCGATAAAACATGGCCGCGCGTGATCAACCGATTAGGCTGTTAAATGATCTCCATTCAGTGTTTACATGAATTGTATATCATTTGACAACAAGATCAGCTGATGACGCGCGGCCATGTTTTATAGCGTTGTATCCACCTATATGATCGGTAGATATGTCGAGGCTGCTGGGGTAGATCTTTCACAGGAGACCACTTGTGTTGGGTTGTGAGAACTAAGTTTACATTTAAAAAAGTTTTTTTAACTTTCATGGTCGGCGTTAGATGACTAATTATTTTTTATAAATATTTAAAAATATAAATGGTAAAACATTGTTTTAATTCACTTTATTCTTTTTTTTTGCTCGAATATTTTCGCCTAATGAGGCATCTTCAAGAGCAGAATGGTTACAAATATATTTTTATAAAATAATTTTCAAAACAATTTTCAAAACAATTTTTTTCCAAAACAAAAGCAAAATTTTTAATAAATAATTTTCAATAATTTCAAAATAATTTTTAAGCATTATTTTTTAATTCTTCCAGGTAAGACCACGTTCTATTCGCAGCCTTTCTATCTGCCCACGTTTAGAAGCACTCTCAAGGCTGGTTATGACAGCGGTGTGGCGGTCTTCGCGTTTGCTCACTGTTGCTAACTGGCTAGAAGTATGAGGCAAACTCGTCCTGCTTTGCTTTAGAAAAGCTGCGAGAAGAGCACGGCCTAATCCGATATAATTCAATCAGTTCACATTTGTTGTTCTCCGCGGTCTAGAGACTTAAGGAGCCAAATGCCGCACGTGGCTCTAGAGCCGTACATTGTCGACCACTGGTGCAGAAGTATAACACCGCTAATAAGCTTGAGTAGGAGCTTGAGCAGAGTATGGCTGTGAGTGACGTCAGTGTACCTGTATGCGCGAGGTGCTGGGCTGTTGGCGCGCACACAGACACACTCGCGGTGTTATATTGTCAGCTGGTTGGGCGCTACCACGTGCCAAGTGACACGTGAGCGCATCGTGTTGATGAGAGGACAATGCGGCTGCAAGGAGTCGGCTAGCTACACCTTATTATGCCGAATGTTTACTGATCTATTTGGTGCCACGTATGAACACACATATGCATGACCGAGCATCTCACCAAGGTACTGGCACCTGCACCTATGAGGACGACGATGTATTGTTAAAGGCGCAAACATGTTATCATATCAATGCATAGCTGGCGCCCGAGTGGGCTTTTACAGTGATTTACAAATAATACATACACACAGTAATTACACACATAAATGAAAGCGATGTTTGAGTTACTCATCGTGGTGTTGAAAGTGCCCACATATTTCAAAGTTTTTTTTAAAGAAATCCTGTGCGGGAGACTCCCTAGATTCCAGAGATTTTAGGGGTCTATGACACTTGTTGTAGTGCCGCAGAGGTGTACGAGCTTGGTCGTCGCTACAAAGCGCCAATACTCAAGCAAGACCCAGTTGCTGTAAGGCTGGATGGACCTTTGGTAACTGGTCATTGGTAAAGGCATCATGCGCACTGTGCACACTGAGCACACTGCGCAGGTGATGGATTGTATTGGGAAAACAAACGCGTAGGTAAGCAGCACGCTGAGGGGGCTGGGCATTGTGCAATAAGACGTCAGAAACGCAATTTCCAAGTAGTTTTTAAGTATATTGTTTTGTTCAACTAAGTTTAAATTTGTGGGATTGTGATGGATAGGTGCGCAGAGGGATGAATGTTTGAAAATAATTGGTCCTGGTGGGAGAGGTGTAGTCAATGATAATGGGCGACATCTGATTGCTTTGTGTGCGGAGCACAGTCTTTTTGCATCGAATACTTGGTTTCGGCATAAGGATGTGCATCTGTACACGAGGCAGATTGTGGGAAGTCGCACAATCATTGACTACATCTGTGTGGATGAAAGATTGAGAGGAGCCGTAAGAGTTAGCCGTGTCTACCGGGGGCCTGAAATAGGCAGTGACCACTATATCTTAGTAGAAAAAAAAGTAGAAAGGCTGAATGAAGAAAATGTGAAAGAGAAGTATGTATCAGAGCTCTACAAAATTTTAAGTGTGAGTGAACTTGAGAAGAGTGTGTGTGGAAAAGATATTGAAAATATGTGGAAAGATCTGAAAGAAGGAATGACTGAATGCGCTAAAAAAGCATGTGGGGTAACGAAAGGTGGAAGATTGAAAGGAGATGCCTGGTGGAATGATAGAGTGAAAGAAGCTGTGAAAGTTAAGAAAAAGTGTTACGAAAATTGGCTGAATGATAGAAATGATAGAAAGCTAGAAGACGAATATAAGATAGCTAAGAGAATGGCGAAGACTATAATTTATGAAAGCAAGATGAATGAACAAAGAAAGATTGATGAAAGGATTAACAGAAGTTTCACCGACAGTAAGAAGGAATTTTGGAGGTGGATTAATGCGGATAGAAATAAATCTTCTGCATTGACCACTCCAGGAGTCAAAAGTGCTGCCGGTGAGATGGTATGGGAGAATGAAGAAGTATGCAGGAGATGGAAAAACTATTTTCAAGAAATTTTTGGTCAGGGTGAAAGAAGAATTTATAAACAGATAGATGAAGAGAATGAATTAAATATTTTAAAAGAAGAAATGAAAATGTCTATTTCACGTCTGAAGAATGGGAAGTCTGCTGGGTTTGATGGTATAAATGGTGAAATGTTGAAAGCAGGAGGTGAATGTGTGATAGATTGGATGTACGAATTATGTAAGCTTTGTGTGAATGCAGGAGTAGTACTGATGGATTGGAGAAAGGCAGTCATTGTTCCCATTTACAAAGGTAAAGGGGACAAAAAAGACTGTCAGAACTTCAAACCAATCAGTCTACTCAGTATACCAGGAAAAGTCTTCTGTAAGGTAATAAAAAATGTGATTCTGACTACTAGTGAAAGGATTTCCGATATACAGTCCGGCTTTATGGCCGGTAGAGGCTGTGTTGATCAGATTTTTACTCTACGACAACTTGTTGAAAAACAATTGTCGGTGAGGCGGAAGCTGTTGACGGCCTTTGTAGATCTGGAAAAGGCTTTTGACTCAGTAGATAGAGGTATGTTATGGGATGTTTTGAAAGCATACGGAGTGAATGGGGCTCTCTTAGGTGCGGTGCATTCAAACTATGAAAATAGTAAGGCATGTGTCCGTATTGATGGTGAGTATAGAGAGTGGTTTGAAGTTTATAAGGGTGTGAGGCAAGGATGTGTGATGAGTCCATGGCTATTTAACATAGTCATGGATAAGTGTGTCAGAGATGCTCGACTTAATGATTGTGGATTGACGATAGGAGAGAGCAAAGTGAGTGTTTTACTGTATGCAGATGACGCAGTTCTTGTTTCTGATTCAGCAGTAGAATTGCAAACAATGCTCTCTAGATTGAATGAAGCTTGTTAGGTCACCATTTGAAGTTGAATGCAAGTAAGACGAAAGTATTGATTTTTGGAAGAGATGATGAAAGTATGAATTATGAATTTCAAATTAATGGAATGAATGTTGATGTCGTAAATGAGTTTGTATACCTGGGAAGTAAGTTTGAAAAAGATGGAAGAATGACCGGTGAATTTGAAAGAAGAATAATGAAAGGCAGGTGCGTACTGGGTGCTACCGCTAGCATCGCCAGGAACCAGAATCTTTAAAAAAATGTTCGACTGGCGGTGCACGGTGATGTAGGGCAAGTGGTGTACCTCTGGACGCTGTGTACCTTTGGACACCATCATATCTCTGGAAATACAGAAGATTAAAAATCCTCACATAAACGGGGATATTACATTTTTGATAGCTCTTAATATTATTGTGTGTAACTTGTCATCACCTACAACACGTGCCCGTTTTTTACAATTCAAGTTTTCAACAACAAAAAGTAATTTTTTATGCATTTTTTAAACAGCTTTCATGGTGTGGTTATGAAATATTTTAGTCAAATGATAATACCAATTTAGGGTTTAGGGAGTGCTTAAAACGATAAAAGCATTCATTTGCCTTATTTTGAACCTCAAAATTATTTAATTTTGCAGTTGATGTTTTAATTTAGTATCATTTGTGTACCTCTGGACACATTTTTGCGTGTACCTATGGACGTCCAAAGGTACACGCCTTGTGTCCACAGGTACTCATAAAATAAAATGCTTTTTAGACTAATCTAATTCTTTTTTATATCCATCTTTTAGTTGGTCAAACGAATCAAAGTTGCTCATGTGATACCTTGAAAAAGTGATCAAATTCTCCTTATCATGGATAACCACAATTCCTATATAAAAATAAGTTATTTAAAAGCAAAATAATCCAGAGTTTTCATTTTAACTTTGCATCCTCACACTTTTCATAAAATGCAGCCCTTGGATAAAGTTGTTTTTGGATCAGATTCATACGATTCCGGAGAGATGTATGAGTTATACATGGAAAATAAAAAATATTTTTTATATTATTTGTTGTTATAAGGTAGGTTTTTCTAACACTATATATTACGTGTTTTTAATAATCGCTATCAAAATTTTTTGTTGTCATTTTTATAATAATAAGTTTGTGCAATTTTACCACCAATAAAATATAAAATAATACTATGTTTAATAATTTTTAAACTAATTTAATTTGTTGATGTCCAGAGGTACACATGCTGTCCCAAGGTACACTTACCCCTGTCCACAGGTACACACCCATAGGTGTACCTCTGGACAAAAATGCGATTTTTGGGGGAAAGGTCGTAACACAAAACAGGTCAATATTTTACAAAACTAAAAATAAGTTGGTTATGCACAATTAGACAATAAATACATAACATAAACAATCTTCTCTCTACCTTTCTTAACTTGCGAGAAAAAAAATATTCAGTTGAAAAAAAAGAGCTTGTCCATAGGTACACCACTTGCCCCACTGTGCCCACTCTGATGTATGGAAGTGAAGCCTGGACGGTGAGTGAAAGTGAGATTAGTAAAGTCCGTACAGTGGAAATGGACTACTTAAGAAGTATGATTTGAAAAAGACGGAGTGATAGGGTGAGGAATGATTTTGTTAGAGAGGAATGTGGTGTAAGAGAAAGTGTGAAAGTAAAGATTAAAAGAAGTATACTTAGATGGTTTGGACATTTGGAGAGAATGAATGAGGAAAGACTGACGAAGAAAGTAGATGCTGCAAGAATTGATGGATGTCGTGGAAGAGGAAGACCGAGAAAGGTATGGATGGACCAAATTTTCGAAATAGCGAGTGAATGGGATATCCAGAGTCATAATAAAAGGAGAGCTTGTATGAAAAAAGTTATGACTCTGGATGAAATGAAAGAAGTATGCAAGGACAGGAAGAAGTGGCGGCTAATCTGCAATGCTGATTTGTAATGTTGGTTTATTAGTTTGCTACATTTTTTGCATAAGAAATTTTTTACTTTTTTTGTATAGATTTCTTTTTAAGGTTTTGTTGTTTCACTTTGCAAAATGGTTCACTTTGCCAATGTCACCCCTGTTTCAGGGAATGTCGGCAAGAGTTGCAGGGCTTATGTTCATTTGAGGTTTGGATTTTATTTGTAAGTACACAATCAGCATTTGTAAGCGCGAACTACACGTGTTTGTTTGTATACATCTGAGAGCTTTGATTGAATATATCCTTGCAACTTAGATTATAGCTTATAGATTAACTGGTTCTAATGCTTAACTTTTGGATTCTGTACGATGGGGCCAACGAAAACCTTACTTCCAAAGTAAGGTTTTCGTTGGCCCCATTTGCACCATTATTTTGGAAGATGATCTTTACAGCCATGTTGATATGGAAAATTCTGGTAAAAATTGAAGTTAATTGCACATTCAGTTAGAGGTGGAATCAAAAGAAAATGCATCAAAAAGTTTAAATAGTAATATTAGGATGATTTATTTGGTGAGCGCTGTTTTTGTGTGTATCACACCTCAAGAGCCCTCTGCGAGCTTGGTCGTCGCTGTAGAAAGCGCCAATTCTCAAGCAAGACCCAGTTGTTGTAAGGTTGGATGGACCTTTCAGTGACCGGTCTTTGGTAAAGGTTTTATGAATTTTTCAACTCAGCGAAGAGCACATTCGAAATATAAATGGTACATTTTTGTGCTCCGCCGGGATCCGAATCCACAACCTTCCATTTACGAGTCCGAAGTGTTGCCACTACGGACTACGGACCGGTCCAAGATGCCAACGACACGCGGTGTACCTGAGCGGTCACCCATCCAAGTACTGTCCGCGCCCAATGTTGCTTAACTTTAAAAACAAGTGGAGGTACTGGCCGCCCCTAGCCACACGGTGGATGCATATAAGTAGGTACATCCGCTACCTCAAAAAGGCGAGTAAAATGAGTCTTCGGACAATTATTAACAGAATTATTTCAAATTTCATAATCACTGCTTCGGGATTGTGTTTTAGGGAAATTTAGTAAATTTTAAGGCAAAACACATGTCGCTGTAATTGTGTATCGACAAATATAATGATCGTCACCTTGGAGACAATCTGACAATATCGCATTAAAATTACAACAAGCCGACGATTATGCCAATAAATGTAAATTCGCAATGTTGCTAAACAGTTCCTTGTTATTGTACGCGTGGGCGGGGCTACAACACTGAGCACACCATGCACGATTAAGGTTGTGAGTATCTTTGACGTAAAAATCACGAACAAGCAATTACGTGTAGAGGTGGCCGTTTAAACGAAAAGCAGTTTAAAATAGCTGCTTTTTATTTTAAGCAACTAAGCGCGCTTACAATTTAAACGAAAAGTCGTTTTGAAAAAAAAGCGTATAAAAAGTTGCTTCTCGTGTTATAAAGCTAAATCTGCCGTTTTTGTTTCTTACACTTTATGGTCTTAGCAAAATAGTTACAGTAATGAAAAAAATCAAGCATGTTTATTAATTTTTTATCTTAATTACAAAGCTTAAACAAAATATATAACTTAAGAATTGCCACCACAAAAAAATATTTCAAAAAACGCGTTTTTTTTACATTTTTAGCTTTTTTTTCGTGTGTGCTGTATTTTGGATTTTTTTTTTTGCTTTTTACTTACAGAACTATACATTGTTTAGGTTCAATACTCAACATTTTTTCAATAATGTCAATCGTTTTTGAGTAAATATGGAAAAACTGTGTTCTTTGATTTAATTAAAATTTCATTCATTTAGTAGTTTCAGTTTTTCCATATTTACTCAAAAACTATTGACATTATTGAAAAAATTTTGAGTATTAAACCTAAACAATGTATAGTTCTGTAAGTTAAAAGCAAAAAAAAAAATCCAAAATACAGCACACACGAAAAAAAAGCTAAAAATGTAAAAAAAAACGCGTTTTTTGAAATATTTTTTTGTGGTGGCAATTCTTAAGTTATATATTTTGTTTAAGCTTTATAATTAAGATAAAAAATTAATAAACATGCTTGATTTTTTTCATAACTGTAACTATTTTTCTAAGACCATAAAGTGTAAGAAACAAAAATGGCAGATTTAGCTTTATAAGTTATAACACGCCATTAGCGTTTGAAAAAGCGGATAAAAAAAGCCGAAGCAACTTTCGTTTAAAACAGGCCTGGCCAACCCAAATTGCACCCCGGGCCGCATTGATGGCCTAAAATTTCCCCAAGGGCCACACACACAAACATTTTCCAAAAAAAAATTATATAAAAAAACGAAACCACAACCAGATGTGAAAAGAAAACACGCATTGAACCAACAACAAAAAATGTATTTTTCTACTCCCATTTGGTAATTTACTAATTACAAAACGGCTAACGCAATCACAATGCCATACATTTCTACACCCGTTGCATAATGTTACATTATGCAACCGGTAACCATGTTAAAATGAACATGTGCGCATGCGCATTGTCAGAATTGGAACCATTTTTTAATTTCAAATGTCAACCTTGTATGGGGGTATGAAGACCTGTCAATCCAAGATGGCCGCAAGCGATCAGCTGATTAGGCTTCATACAATATTAGTGATATTCGGTAGGTAGGAATTACCGTGGTGATGAGACTTTCAGCCCTGTTCAGATGAAAATAAATAAGTATATTTTATGTGTAGAGTCAAATAAAAATTGTTAATAGTGCTAAAATTTATCGAATTTATTTATCGGATTGCTCCAAATAAAGCTTTCCTTTTTTCAATGGAAAATAAAAGGCTTGAAAGGAAAACAATACAAAAAATTTCACCGCAAAAAATAAACAAACTCAAAAAGTTACTTGGTTAATAGGTGAGTATGAGGTTGATCACCTATGCTGTACAAATTTGGTTCACCTGCCAATACAACTGCAGGGCATATGTTTATTTGAGTTTTGGGTTTGAATGTTTAAGCTTATATGCAGGATGTAAAAGCGCGACCTTATACATATGTGTCGGCTTGTGGGCATGAATTCAATATGAAACCTAAATATAATTTATTTTTACAACTTAGGTTAGATTAGATAATCGAAGGGAATGATAAATCACACGTTTCGACAAAGGTAAGGTTTTAATTACTTCAAATGGACGAGTACATTATAATGACTATTATTCACTATTTTGTTAATTCTCTCATGGTCGTAGAAAAAGTATTGTATGCCACTGCACGTAATTAGTCTTTGTAGCACTCGTGCTTTCTATTGTGCCATTCGGCTGCGCCTCATGGCACAAACTAGCACTCGTGTTAAAAAGACTATCATTACTTGGCAGTGGCATAAATAACTATTATGTAGTAAACAACATAAAAAAAATTCAACAATAGAAAAATATTTTAACAATGAAAATTATTAATTAACCCTTAACTTCATAGAGGAAAAAATTCTTAATTTTTCATTTCAAAACAATATTACAAATAAAACCAATTATCAGGGACTTCTCCTTTCAGTGCAAGATTTGAGATTCTTTTCGCTTACTTAATTTTTCTAAATCTAGGTATTTCAATATTTGAAGTTACACACCTTAACTGGTTTTCCAGATTTACGTCTGTTATAGACGCCCTATTTTTATTTTTATTATATTTCATTTTTATTTTTCATCACACATGACCGCGGGCCGCACGTAAAGGCGCCGCGGGCCGCATGCGGCCCGCGGGCCGCGGGTTGGCCAGGCCTGGTTTAAAACGAAACGAAAACGTCGTTTACAAAACGGTTGAAAAAATGTAGCGCGCTTTTTCAACGTTGCTTGTATTGTTGAAAAAGCGCGCTACATTTTTTCAATCGTTTTGTAAACGACGTTTTCGTTTCGTTTTAAACGAAAGTTGCTTCGGCTTTTTTTATCCGCTTTTTCAAACGCTAATGGCGTGTTATAACTTATAAAGCTAAATCTGCCATTTTTGTTTCTTACACTTTATGGTCTTAGAAAAATAGTTAGTTATGAAAAAAATCAAGCATGTTTATTATTTTTTTTTCTTAATTCTAAAGCTTAAACAAAATATATAACTTAAGAATTGCCACCACAAAAAAATATTTCAAAAAACGCGTTTTTTTTACATTTTTAGCTTTTTTTTCGTGTGTGCTGTATTTTGGATTTTTTTTTTGCTTTTAACTTACAGAACTATACATTGTTTAGGTTTAATACTCAAAATTTTTTCAATAATGTCAATAGTTTTTGAGTAAATAAGGAAAAACTGAAACTACTAAATGAATTAAATTTTATATTTACAATAAACCCAAAAAACGAAAAAACGCTTTTTAAGCTGCTTTTTTTAAAAAGCGTAAGCGTTTTTTCGTTTTTTTTACTAAGCCGTTTTTTCCATCTCTAATTACGTGTGCTCTGGCGCATTATCGTGATATTATATGCATGACTAAAGTATAAACGAATTTTCCGAAACGATTCTACGAGTTTTTTTTTCTTTCTATTTCTATTGTCTAAGACCTAAGTTGCAAGGATATTGTTAATATCTATATATATTAACATTGAAGATTCATAACTACCGCATGATCACAAGCATCTTCTTCTTCTTCTTCCTGTGCCACTTCTAACGAAGATCGGCGATCATCATAGCTATTTTGACTTTTGATGCTGCGGCTCGAAATAGGGACTTGGTGCTTCCGCCGAACCACTGTCGCAAGTTCTTCAGCCACGATGTCCTTCGGCGTCCCTGAGATCTTCTCCCCTCAATCTTACCCTGAATGATAAGATGAAGGAGACGGTACTTCTCATTTCTCATAATGTGACCGAAGTACATTAGCTTTCTCTGCTTAATGGTAGGCAGGAGCTCCTTTGTAGTGCGCATTCGTTGAAGGACTTCTTCATTGGTGACTCGATCACGCCAAGAGATCCGAAGCATTTTTCGGTATAGACACATCTCGAATGCTTCAATACGTCTCTCCAGTGCCTGCGTGAGAGTCCATCCCTCCATACCATACAGAGCGATTGGGAAAACGTAGCACCTCACTATGCGCTTCCGGAGTTCAAGGCTTAAATTTCGGCACAACAGTAGTTTGCTCATTTTAGCGAAGACATTTCGGGCTTGCTCTAGTCTGCTTCTGACTTCTTGACACATGTCCCACTTTTCGTTGACCATACATCCCAGGTACCTGTAACTAGTGCATCTTTCAATGCTTTCGCCATCTAGTTCTACATGTACGGAGGCGTTTGTGTTTCTGCTGATAACCATGACCTTGGTCTTCTTAAAGTTAATGTTTATGCCAGCTTCTTTGCTAGCGACATTTATTCTGGTCAACAATGTTTGCAGATCCGCCTGAGTGTCAGCGAGTAGGACTGTGTCATCGGCATACCGCAGGTTGTTTACCAGCTGCCCGTTGACAACAATGCCTTCCCTAGCCTCATGAAGTGCTTGCGCCATGATCCTTTCTGAATATAGGTTAAAAAGTGTTGGTGACAGTACGCATCCCTGTCTAACTCCTCTTCTGATGGGTATTTGTCTGGTCTCTGAACTCTCTACAAGCACTGAAGCAGTTTGCTGCCAATATATATTAGCAATAATGCGAGTGTTTTTATCGTCTATCCCAATGTCTTTCAGTATACTTATCAGCTTGTCGTGTCTCACTCTGTCAAAGGCCTTTTCGTAGTCAATAAAGCAAACATAAACATCTTTATTCATATCGAGACAACGTTGCACTAAAACCTGTAATCCAAACAGAGCATCTCGTGTGCCAAAGCCGTTCCTAAAACCAAACTGTTCGGCTGATAACTGTTGGTCACACTGTTGGTATATTCTCTTTAGTATAATTTTCAGGAAAGATTTCATCACATGACTCATTAAGCTTATTGTTCGATGTTCTTCACATTTTTTAGCATTAATATGGTATAGTGATGAAGTAGGATTTTAACCAATCCTCTGGCAGATTACCACTTTCATACACTTTGTTGAATAGCAATGTAATCTTTTTGAGTGCATTTCCTTCTATTAACTTCAGAATCTCTCCGTGGATGTTGTCTGGACCGGGTGATTTCCCATTTTTTATATGCTTGATAGCATACTCAACCTCATCTTGTAGGATCTGGGAGCCGTCCATTGCTATTTCAACACCATGTCTCTCGTTACGTGTATCCATATATAGCTCTTCAACATATGTCTCCCATAGCACCTTTTTTTCATCTATGGTCACTGCTAAATTACCATTGTCATGCATTAGCTGTGTAAGGGGTCTTCCTCTACCCTGTTTTATTGATTCCTTGATCCTTTTATGGAGATTGAAGGAGTCGTGCCTGTTATCAAGGTCTTCCATTTCAGTGCATCGCTCCTCTTCCAGCTTTTGTTTTGCTTCTCGGATCTTTTTCTGGATTTCTTTGTGTACTTCCCTATATTTCTGACGATCCCTTGGTAACCATTTTCTTCTCTCCTCCATTAAGGATAAAATATCATCTGTGATCCATTCTTTGTGTGCTCGTTTTGCAGTCTTCAGATATTTTTCACTGGTCTTACACATAGTATCCTTTAAGCCATTCCACAATTGTTCCACCTCAGATACCTCAGATAGGTTTTGTATTCCGTTTTTCAGTTCATTTCGCACCTTTTCTTTGATGTTTTGTTCCTTGAGTAGTCTTGGGTCTGTTGCAATTTTCTTGACTTTTTTGGGTACTTTTTTCAGTTTTAGTAGAATTTTCCCCATTAGTAAACTATGGTCGGATCCAATATCAGCTCCAGGATATGTTTTTACAGACGTGATTGCATTTTTGAATCTTTTATTTATCAGCATGTAGTCAATCTGGTTGCGTACTATGTGCTCATCTTGATCCCTTGGTGACTTCCAAGTATATAGTCTTCTTGCTGGGAGCTGGTAGAAGGTGTTCATTATCATAAATCCCTCCTCTTGGCAGAAACGAATCATTCTTTCACCTCTCTCGTTTCTCTCACCCAGGCCCCATGCTCCCATAACATCATTGGGTACTCCTGCTCCTACTTTTGAGTTAAAATCTCCCATGACAATGGTGACCTCTTCACGCTTAGTCAGCTTTAGTACGCCAGTGACGTCTTCATAAAAGTACGCCAGTGACGTCTTCACAAGCATCACATGTAAGTAAGTACCTTACACATGCTACATGTCCACTTGCATGTTGCAATCCAAACCTCACATTAATATAAGGCTTGCAACCCTTGCCGCCCTTCCCAGAAACAGAGGTTACATTGGCAAAATAAACCATTTGATACAGTATGGGTGGTAAGCCTAATCTATAATCTAAGTTGTTGCGAATACATATATATTAACATTTAAGGCTCATACTTTATGCATACCCACAAGCACGCACTTGTAAGTTCGGGCTTACACATGCTGCATCTGTTCATACAAAATAAACCAAACCTCACATTAACATAAACTCTGCAACTCTTGCCGCCTTTCCCTGAAACCGGGGTGGTATTGGCAAAGGTGTTGTTGGCAAGTTTTTACAGAATGGGGTCAACCTTATCTAAATCTAAGCTGCAACAATGGCTGCAACGCAACTAAAACGCAACTAAGCTACACATATAGTGTAACTTTTTGCCTGCGTTTCCCCGAAGAGGTCGCATGTGGCGATTCGGGACCTATTTATTTTTACAGGTAAGGGGGCCGGTCTCACACCAACCACTTTCAGTTTAAGTGGGGGTTTCCCAGCTCCCAGGGGGGCTGGTTCTCATTTATTGTAAAGGCTGAGTAAACCTTGAGATCGACCATTGCTCTCGACATGGAATGCAAGCATTCTACCAATTGAGCTATCGACCTTTTTACGAGCTTGATCGTCGTTGCTACAATTCTCAATCAAGACCCAGTTGCTGTAAAGCTGGATGGACCTTTGGTGGCCGGTCATTGGTAAAGGTTTATGAATTTTTCAACCCAGCGAAAAGCAAATTTGAAAATATAAATGGTATAATTTTTGTGCTACGCCGGGAATCGAACCCACAACCTTCCCATTCAGAGTCCGAAGTGTTACCACTGAACTACGGACCGGTCCGTAGTTCTGCTGCAAAGATATATATCATTTAAGATTCATATTAAACGCATTCCCACAAGCAGACATGTATAAGTTAGCGCTAACACATGCCGCATGTGGACCTACAATATGAAAACCCAACTTCAAATGAACATAAGCCCTGCAACTCTTGCCGACCTTCCCTGAAACAGGGGTGACATTGGAAAAGTGAACCATTTTTTTACAGTATGGGTGGTCAGCCTCATACTAACCTATTGTAAGAAAAGAATGTGGTGCAAAAGAAAGTGTGAAAGTGAAGATTAAAAGAAGTTTGTTAAGATGGTTTGGGCATATGGAGAGAATGAATGAGGAAAGACTGACGAAGAAAGTATATGTTGGTAGAATAGATGGATGTCGTGGTAGAGGAAGACCGAGAAAGGTATGGATGGACCAAATATCCGAAATTGCGAATGAATGGAATATCCAGAGTCATAATAAAAGAAGAGCTTGTATGAAGAAGGTTATGACTCTGGAGGAAATGAAAGAAGTATGCAAGGATAGAAAGAAATGGCGGTTGATCTGTGATGTTGGCGGCTAGGGTTTGTTAAAGTGAATTTGGTTTTATGATTTAGTTTTTTATGTCCATGTATATATTGTTATTTTTATTCTTTGATTTTAAAAAATGTAATTTGTCATGTATGTTCCTTGACTTATAGGTTGTTATGCGGCTGACCACCCATAATATAAAAATTGGTTCACTTTGCCAATGTCACCCCTGTTTCAGGGAAGGACGGCAAGAGTTGCAAGGCTTATGTTCATTTGAGATTGGGTTTTTATATTGTAGGTCCACATGCGGCATGTGTTAGCGCGAAATTATACATATCTGCTTGTGGGAATGCATTTAGTATAAATCTTAAATGATATATATCTTTGCAGCTTAGATTAGATTAGATTAGATTAGTCAAGGAACTAAATGTATCACAGCCTAATATAATATATTCTGTGAGAGCTCTCGTCCTGGACATCCTAGGGCGTTTGTTCTCTCCAACATTCCCTCAATGCTGGTGTTGAAGAGACCTGCTGGCGTACTGCGTGTCCTACCCACCTCGCGCGCCTGTGCGGCAGCGCTGTGGCAGGCACCTTGCTCCTCCGATGCTTCGGAGAACCTCTTCCTGGTTATATGATCCTTAGAAATCTTCTGTACGCCACATCTCGAACACCTCCAGTCTGCTGTTTTATTTCTCAGGATATTATCGCGTATAAATCAATTTAAATGAAATTATTGTTTATTTCGCCTGCGCGGAGGTTTGTGGCCCCGCACATAATAACAGATCATTATATATTACGTAACAACACGAATATAATCTTTTAGCATTGATACTCCTACCTGTATCCCAGTCTACAACTTTTAAAACAAATGTACAAGATCTAAAACGCTCACTACAGGCGCTACTTTAGTATCCCCACATTTAGTTTTACTTAAAGCAGTTTGCACGTGAAGTTTTACACTTAGTAGTGGGTTATTATCGATCAGCTGTTACCTGCTTTACCATTATATATGCACTTCGTATGTGTAGAAAACAAGTTTGCTATTAATGCTATGAGTACAGAGTATAGACCACGATCCTTGGAGCTGAGTGAGTATAGCTCACAACAACAACTCCAATAAGTAGGCAGCGTTTTCCATTCTTGATTTTGAACTTGTGTACGAAGTTAATCACGGAATCATAAAATATTAACTATGAGCCGACCCGACGCATTTTCAATATGTTGGCACCGCAGAATGTTACGCTCACCGTGGACAGATATGCCAGCCACTCAAATGTGCTCCACAGAGCTATCACTGAGAGACATTGCTGACAAGTATCAGTCAGAAAGGTTCGTCCTTGGGAAATTTACTTCGAGTTCGAGGGGAAAAGTACGGACTGTCAAATATGATCCTTGGAGGAACGATGTGTGGGTCGGAAGCAAATCTCACAGCTCTGGAACATTGGTCGGGCATAAGAACAGTAGAAGACCCACGAGTATTTAGAGTTTCGAGAGACATGTCTGACATCTAAAAGATGGAAGAACAGCTGGTGCTGACTTCGCTGATACAATAAATTCCACGATCCATCCCAGCTTTTCTGTTCCCCGGCACTAGGGGGTGGTGGTATCAGGTGTCCGGGCCGCAGCAGCGCGAGAAGGTGTATCATTATCTAACCGGAGCGTTGACTCCGCTAGCCGCGCGGCGCCGAGACAAGTTCACTGAGGTATAATATGGCAGCAACGCCCGCGGCCAGGACACCTGCACCCAGCACATGCCCTCCTGATACCTGACAACGCTTGTAAACCAACAATCGCGCACCAAATTAACAATTCAAGACGAAATGGATGATGAATGAAATGATATATGTCACGTAAACGGGTGCGTCATGAAAAGTTTGACACGCGCGAGTTGCCACAGGTGAGAAGTTTCAGTAAACAGAAGAATAGAGTTGCGAGGCGCCTAGACGTATTCTGGCCGGTTTGTCTGTATCTGTTGGTTGGCATCCTCTTGAGCTGCGAATAGGAGGAGACATCCTTGAGTCTGCAAGGGTGAAGCTCTCGGGCGACCTCGTGTTCGTCTTCCCTAGACTTTTCCTTGTAGGTGTTGCTAAGAAAGGTGCTATATCCAAACAAGTCTCCTCCTAGTTTGGTTTTAATACTACTGGGGCAAGGGTTAATGTTATTTGGATTCGCAGCAAAGGTTCACGATGTGGAAGTTTTGAATGAAATTGTTAGGTTGTTTGAATGCCGCAGCCAAAGTTCAACTCCTAAGTTTCCCAGTCTGGGCGACCTCCAGCTGCAGCACATTGTCAGTTTAAATGCATTTAACATGCGCAATTATGAAGGAAAAAACACATTAAACTAAACACACGCTGACAAAAAATGCAAGCGTGCGTTTGAGTGGTTCAATGAAACGACACATGACAGAACGACTCATGACATAACAACACATGACATAACGACACATGGCAGAACGAAACATGATAGTACATCACATGACAAAACATAATTTCGTCGGGGTTATAGCCGCGGGGGCCAAGAGGGCTGATCTTACTAGCGTGTTTCGAATGGAACAACGTTGGTTCGATCCCCGCTTGGGTCACTTGACTTTAACTTTGACCCTGGTTCAACAGATGTTATTGGGTAATTATTATTTAATAATTCATTAATAATTAACAAGAATGAATTATTAAATGATGATATTAATACCTGTTTCTGGCCAGGCAGAATAGGTTGGTGAATTGCATTCCTCTTCACAAATCTATTTTTTTTTAATTAAATTTTTTTTTTTTTTTTTAATTAAATTAAATTATGTCAAAACATAATTATGTCAAAACATAATTATGTCAAAACATAACTATGACAAAACATCACAGAAAAGTAAATCACAATGACAAAACATCACCTGACAAAACACCACGTACCTAAAAGAAAACATACCATAAATGCACATGAACAAAACATCTCATGACAAAACACCACAAAACAGATAGCACAATAAACGACATGACAAAAAAGTGGCACCTGAGAAACATGAGAAAATGGAACCCCTGCATGTGTTATTTGGTAAAACTTATAAAAAAATAACGCCCCCGATTACCATTATTAAATTTTAAAAAACCTAACTGAAATGCACATAAAGAGCAACTTCTTACCACGTTAACCCCGAAGGAGTTGCTTATGGCGCGTGGAAGCAAAATAAAATGTTTGTGTTGTTTTTTTATGTGATGTTCTAACATGTGTCGTTCTGTGATGTGTCGTTTTGTCACTGCGCCGTTCTAGGCTGTCACCATTTGAGTGCATACGCTGGGGACCTGACGGCTGCCATGTACCTAGTACCTACATGGCATGTGAACACTGCACTGGTGCGTGGTGCATTGTTGAGCTGTGTACAACGACGCGACGTTTCAATATCTTACATTTCAAAATTGTGCGAATTGAGGTTTAATTTTATCTGACAAAAGCTTTTTTTTTTTTTAAGGAATCCTGTGCGGGAGGCTCCCCAATTCTTGTGAGTCTTGGGGGTCTATGTCACCCTGGAAGGGTGCCGCAGAGGTGTTGCTTGAGTTCTTGGTTCTGTCGTGAGGCGCTGCAAGGAAGTGGTGATTGATGTTGGTTTTGAATAAAACCGGATTAAATTGGAAAGGGAACACAGATACTGGTAGAACATTCCATAAACGGGCAGTTTGGCAAAGGAATGAGTCATGAAAACGCCAAGTTCTCATAGTTTTGAGATCGACTGCAAAGGGATGAATGAGAGTCGTACTACGAGTTTCCCTTTCTGAAATGCGAGGGGGAGGGATTAATGAATGGAGCTCATTAGAACAAGCTCCGTGGTAATATCGATAAAAAAGACTGAGCATTCCAACTTTTCTTCTGTGCTGGAGCGGCTGCAGATCGGATGTCAGAGAAGGATCATTGATCAACCTCACTGCCCTCTTTTGCACAGAATCAAGTTGGTCACTCAACTTCTTGGACATACCACACCAGAGATGGCTGCCATACTCGATAATGGGGCGGATTTGGGATTTATAGAGTCAATAACTGGGCTGAAGTAAAAAACCTACGGGCTCTGTATAATATGCCGAGTCGCCGGAAAGCGGAAGTTGTGCGAGACTCAATAGCATCATGGTATTTTAACTCTGATGACAGAGAAACACCAAGAAGATTTAAGTGTTCATGGTTAGAGAGGGAGACATTGTCGAAAGTTGGGAGATAGTTGTTTGGAATCCTCTTTAAGGATATCAGACATGCTTGAGTCTTTTTGACGTTGAACTCTACAAGGTTGTCAGTGCCCCAACGGCTGACAGCCCTGAGATCTGTATTGATCTTTGAAGCTAATGATTCACGAGCAATAGATATCGCTGAACTATTTGGGGGCTTTGTAAAAGAGAAACCGTCATGTATTGTACTGTCATCGGCATAGCAGTGGATAGGAGTGTTATGTACCTACCCTATTCTCTATTCTATATGTCTACACTATTATAAATGATAGCATTGCAACTTTAATTAATATGTACTTTTCCTTCATGATTCATTGATATATTGTTGTGATAGAAATTAAGTAACATATTTAACTAAGTAAAATTAAGTAATCTAATAAATCACACAGTAGCCTGACCACAAGTTCAATTTATTGTGTCATGGGAGAAAGCTTAGACTTTCATAAGAAATATTCCATATACGACATTAGTCGTCATCATTTCGATGTCATCATCTTTTATTTGAAGGGGCTTACGGCTATATTGTAAATGACATAAATAGCATTGCTTGAAATAATAACTTCACTTCTAGGTTGACCTAACTTCTAGGTTGATCCCTAACCTTAACTTCTAGCCTCGACGCTTTTTCAACTTCTAACCTTATTGTGATACTGTATTTCTTCATCATGTTGTAAGTCTTTGTTTGATTCATTTATACCTCTGGATAACACTGTCTGTCTCAATAAATTTCTGTATTGGAAACAACATTTCTTTTTCTCACGAAAAATTATGTACTTAATCCATAACAGAAAATTTTGGTGTCAGAAGTGGGATCCACTCCAACCCTTGTAATTTTTTAAAAAAAAAAGTTCGTAACTGGAGTAGTGAGACGGCATAACCATTCAGAGAAATCACCCTGTTGATGTCAACAGAACAACAGACCAACATTTAAGTCATCCCTAGAAGTCCTGCTGTTGAATTCGTAGGAGCTGGTACTGGACATCACGTACCACTCTTCAGCAGCAGTATTACGAACAATCATCATCACCGTGTTATTGTAAAGAAGAGACCATGGACCAAGGAAATCAAGATCACCAGGTTCGTGATATTTGTTAAAAAGTGTTTTATTCCTTTGGTGTAAAATTTATGGTTCTCTATTTATTATAATTGTTCTAATTTAAATGTTTTAAAATTTTTATCTCCAATATTTTTCTTAAAACAGTTTTTACTTAAAAAAAAAAAAAATTAAATATTAATTTATAAAAGCACGCTATCTAGGAGATAAAATTAATAATCAATAACACCGTGAATGAATGAACTTAGAATCAACTTGTATATTTGAGTAGGTAATGCAAAAACAAGTTTATTAAAAACAAATTTAAATTAAATATTTATTTAAATAAATAAATAAATGTATTAAATGAAATACGGTTTGTTATAAAATAAGGGTAGTTCAATTTCAATGAACTTTTAAAAAAAATATAAATATATAGGTATGTTAGATTTTTGTTAAGCTTTTATGATTGATTTGATAACAAACTCATTAGTAAAACGATTCTCCTCTCGAAGGAGATAATCAGTACTGAACGTGAACCTGTTATTCGAACACAGTAATTGTTTTAAATTTCTTACACTTTTTCATCAGATTCCGTTACCTATTTTAAAATAACTTATGTATCACATGACCCTTTATAAACCTTGAAATATTAATTAATAATTTGAACCTAACTACTCATTTAAAAAATTATAATATTTTCATTATCAAAATTTTAAATTTGATTATTTTAAACATCAGCATTACAATATGATGTTTCACGGAATTTTTAATTGCGTCAAAATTCCGTATTATTTAATATTTATTTATATAGAAATGGACTTCAAAAAGAAAAAGAGAATATTGTCGGGTTAATCAAAATCCGCAAGGTTACAACCTTGACGAGATTATCAATTTGTGCTATGCACACACCCAGTAAATCCAAAGTCATATTAAGTGTGCGCGAACATGCATCTATGTTTTGTTTTTAAGGGTTCACACTGTGAGGGAGTCTCACCAATTTAAAATTACCGACTTAAAGGTCTATGAAGTTCCATTATCAAGTTATGATGTAGACGCTGATCTGCACATATTTGGGTATAAGAGGCATTCTTAATGGCTGTCCATCCTAATTTATTGTATTTTTGAGATGATGTAGACGCTGATCTGCACATATTTGGGTATAAGAGGCATTCTTAATGGCTGTCCATCCTAATTTATTGTATTTTGAGATGATGTAGACGCTGATCTACACATATTTGGGTATAAGAGGCATTCTTAATGGCTGTCCATCCTAATTTATTGTATTTTTGAGATCTGGTGACTTTTTTGGAAATGTTCACATGCCTTGAGGACAGATCCGATATGCAATATAAATAAATACAAATACATAATATATAAAATACAAATAAAATAAAAAACCAATAAATAAAAAATAAAAATAAAAGATATATATTTAATAATAAATAAAAATCAAGAAATAAATTAAATTATAAAATATATGTACCATCGAGAACATAATGAAAAAAATAATAAAGGACATATGTAATAAAGATACATATTAACTCTTCGAGAAATTAATTTATTCGAAGAAGTTGTTGAAAAAATTTAGCTACTGATAAAATGTAGTATGGATATTAGAGACATTCTGTCTTTTTGTCAATTCTCAAAATTCTATTTCATAAATTCTAAATTAACTTAACTAAATAAAATAAAAATAATATAAATGGAGGAACAACTAGGTGACGAGCTATGTTGTTAACAAGGTAAACTGTTAATTCGAGGAAAAACAAAACTTCCTGAAACTTCCACGAAGGAATAAATAAAATAAAAATGTATTTATAATAATCTTGACTTCCTAGAAAGGAATCAATAAAATAAAACAACAAATCATAAAAAATAAATAAATACATAAGGTGAAAGCCATATATAAGAAACTATTAAAATTTATTGTTTAATTCTTAAATTTTCATTTTCCAAATTTCAAGTTTTAGAATATCTCTTCATTTTTGTATTTTCCAAGCTTTCAAATATTCTATAAAACAAAAACAAAAAGGTATTCAAATTTTGTCTGTCTTAAAATTAATCGATAGATCAATGTTTTCTTTATTCCCTATCATTAAAAGAAAGAATTACCATATATGGGAATATATAATATTTTATAACAAAATAATATCAATATGATAATAATTGATTATTACAGTCAAGTCATATTCAGTTTTTAAATTTTCTATAAATTCTTGTACTGATGAGAATTACTCGCATCTACGATCTTGATTGTAACTGGCCAGTACTAGTCAATGATTGGATGTTCGTATTTTTGCATCATGCATGGATGTTAGATAAAATTATTTGTATATTTTAATAATAATCGTTCAATTTCAAAACCCTCAATAAAAATAAAATGTTTACTCAAAACATAAAAAGAAACATAAAAAAAAAAAACAAATGAAAATAAAATGTTTTATTCAAATGATATTCCGAATTAATAAAAATAATGAAACAACGAAATAAATTTAATTGACCATATTAAATAAAAGCGAAAAGCAAGTTCAAGTTACAACTTGAAACTTTGAAGAAAATAAATGTTTTTAAATATTAAAAAAAATATATATAATATCATAATAAAATGATAAATAATAATAATATAATAAATAATGATAAAATAAAATAATTTTAAAAATAATAAAATAAATACTAAAAATAATTATAAATGAAGTAAAGGAGCAACTTAGGTTGTCAAAATAAAAAAATAAAAAGAAATATAAATAAAAATTTTATAATTAAGAATATGAATAAAAATATATATTTACGTAGACATACACAAATATAATTATACTCAAATAATTATATTAAAGTGTTCATATATGTATATTGATATATGTATGCAAATTGGTATAAAAATATATATATTTATATATTATCGCAAAATTGCTAATTTAAATAAAAGGAAACTATTAAGCCTTGAAATTAAAGTAATTAAATTAAAAAAAAAAAGATTTTATTCTACATGTTATTAAAGGTAGAATAAGTTAATATAAAATCAATTCAATGTGATGTGAAATTATTCAAATACGCGATTCATACAAGTTATAACATAAAATTATAAATATATATTGACACATACGTCGATACTACGATTTTTCTAAATAATAATCTTACTTTTATTAATCATCTGTTGCTTAATGTATAGCAAATCTAATAACAAAAATGATAATAATAAATACATATAAGACTTTACTTTCCGTACTAAGAAAATAAAAGATTATTAATGTAGGTAGATATCTATTTTGCATTTATAATAATAATGCACATGGAACAATTTATTAATTAAGCATTAAAATAATAAGAGATTTCGTTTGATATTTAAATAAAATGAAAGAAGATTTCATAAGACCTTTCCATTAAATTCAAGTATAGATATTTCATCAGTTAAAATTGATTACAACAGTTGTGTAGAGTTTGACGATAAACTTTCTTTTCACACGATTCACGTGCTATACACCGAATAACTATATCACGTCATACATTCCAGAAATTCATCAAGGAATTTTAAAACTTTTACACTTTACCTTTAACTGAAATGATAATTAAAATATTTATGTAAAAAAAAAAAAAAAAAAATTGATTTACTAAATTCATTCTCTTTTACTTGTTTTGTAAAATTATTAATTTTACCTACACTATTAACAATTCCATAATTCAAAACTACTTATGATTTTTAGATGATTCGGAAACAAAATTCTCCAATATATCTCATCGTTTTTCGAAATCTAATCTAAGAAAAGAAAAGTTTAAAAGAACGTAAAATAAATATAATATTAATAAAAAACTAAGAATGTTGAAAAAAAGGTGATTGGGTATATTTAATTAATAATAGAACTAAATTTAAATATTTCAGATACATAGTCCTTTAAAAATGAGGATAAAGATAAAAAAATAAAAATGTCAGAGTTAAAAAATCAAAATTGATAACGATAGGTATATTATTAGATACCTACAAAATTTTATACAATACTGTTTCAGATTTTTCGCCCTCATGCGTTGCAATTTGAAAACGAAAACGTCATCTACATTAATGTTTATAATTTAATGTCATTACACATTAAATTTCAAAATACTTTTGTTTCTATTCATCCAAATCAAAAATGTCTTAAAAATTTAATTATTCACTGTTACAAATTTTTGATAATTACCATTAGTAATAAACTAGTTATGTTTGTTAACAATTTCAAATGATTTATACGAGTCATACAAGACCAATATATAAAACCGAGCAAATCAATTATTAATCATAATAATAAAAATAAAATTTTGAAAATTGAAAATTGGAAATTTAAAATTTAAAGTATACGCTAAACGTATAAAACTATTACTCTATGTATAAAACACACTTGGATATTATTAAATAAATAATCTCCTATTCAACATTTCATAAACGTATTGTTTAATGAATTAAATATTTTATATTCATTTATAATTAAATGATATATTTATAATACTGAGCAAAGTATAGTTGTACTTATGTATTGTTGTAATTGACCATGATTGTTCTTAAAATTTTCAGCTAACTAACCATTTAAAATAAAAGTGATTGAAGTTAAAAGTGAAAATGGCCAATCAGTGAGAGTGATAATAAAAAAAAAACTTACTAACATAAAATTCTCATAATATTATAAAAAGTACTAGCTAAATATTTTATACATTTGTAAACTTATTTTCAGAAACATTTAAGATGATTTTGTATTCATTTTTGGGTTATCCTAAGCATTTTTTATATGAATCCTTCATCAATTTGATTAAACTTTGTTTCAACAAGATATTTCAAATATTGCATGGTTCAACATTATCTTAAATTATGTTGACAAAGAACATTCTAAAGAACCGAAATCTAAAAGGTATAAATTCAATATATTCATAAATACAACAAAAGGATTTAATGTTGTTAATTAAAAGTATAAAATAAAATATTACAGATTAAAAGAAACCTAACAATTTTTACACATGATATAATAATTGTTTAATGTCTTATTAACTGCAATTAAAGACTGAGACGAAACCTAATGTAATAAACTAAGTTATTTACCCTTAGTTTATTTTTATGAAGGGAGGTGTTATGTACCTACCCTATTCTCTATTCTATATGTCTACACTATTATAAATGATAGCATTGCAACTTTAATTAATATGTACTTTTCCTTCATGATTCATTGATATATTGTTGTGATAGAAATTAAGTAACATATTTAACTAAGTAAAATTAAGTAATCTAATAAATCACACAGTAGCCTGACCACAAGTTCAATTTATTGTGTCATGGGAGAAAGCTTAGACTTTCATAAGAAATATTCCATATACGACATTAGTCGTCATCATTTCGATGTCATCATCTTTTATTTGAAGGGGCTTACGGCTATATTGTAAATGACATAAATAGCATTGCTTGAAATAATAACTTCACTTCTAGGTTGACCTAACTTCTAGGTTGATCCCTAACCTTAACTTCTAGCCTCGACGCTTTTTCAACTTCTAACCTTATTGTGATACTGTATTTCTTCATCATGTTGTAAGTCTTTGTTTGATTCATTTATACCTCTGGATAACACTGTCTGTCTCAATAAATTTCTGTATTGGAAACAACATTTCTTTTTCTCACGAAAAATTATGTACTTAATCCATAACAGGAGCACAGAATAGTAAATCATTGATGTGCATAAGAAAAAGTGTCGGAGACAAGACGGATCCTTGGGGGACACCGGAATTGATTGGTAGCAGGGCTGATTTACTACCATCGATGACTGTTTGGAACTCTGAACTTGGAAGCTCTGAACTATACGGCCTGTACCAAGACGTTGGCGTGGTCCGACCAATAGAAGTCAGCGGACTGCACTGAATGCATCACATCCAGCGAATGGTCCATCGGAGTCAGGAGAAAGTCATCACAATAATTTGGGTATGAAAAAAAGGAATCTGCAAGTGAAGTTCATGACATCGAGTTGCGTGTCATGTTGCGTATTCTACGATACTTTATCACTACATGTGTCAGCGCAATATATGCTTTTATATGTTATCAAAAATATGAAGGGAAGGTCACAGGTCAAAGCGCACAGAGGTCGCTGGAAAAGCTTAAGGTTGAAGAACCTGCGAAGTGAATTTTACTCGCTATTACGTTTTGGTTTTCATTTTCATGAGATTTGGGTTATTACTTTCTTGAGATTTTGGTACCTACTCATTTTTGAGTACAGCATGAAGAGTTGTTTTTTCATACTTAAGTCCTTCATTTACAAAGGTAAAGGGGACAAAAAAGACTGTCAGAACTTCAGACCAATCAGTCTACTCAGTACACCAGGAAAAGTCTTTTGTAAGGTGATTATAAAAAATGTGATTCTGACTACTAGTGAAAGGATTTCCGATATACAGTCCGGCTTTATGGCCGGTAGAGGCTGTGTTGATCAGATTTTTACTCTACGACAACTTGTTGAAAAACAGTTGTCGGTGAGGCGGAAGCTGTTCACAGCCTTTGTAGATCTGGAAAAGGCTTTTGACTCAGTAGACAGAGGTATGTTATGGGATGTTTTGAAAGCATACGGAGTGAATGGGGCTCTCTTAGGTGCGGTGCATGCAAACTATGAAAATAGTAAGGCATGTGTTCGTATTGATGGTGAGTATAGTGAGTGGTTTGAAGTTTATAAGGGTTTAAGGCATTTAATACTAGATTTAGATTTAGAAGGCAAGGATGTGTGATGAGTCCTTGGCTATTTAACATAGTCATGGACAAGTGTGTCAGAAATGCTAGACTTAATTAATGATAGGAGAGAGCGAAGTGAGTGTTCTACTGTATGCAGATGATGCAGTTCTTGTATCTGATTCTGCAGTAGAATTGCAAACAATGCTCTCTAGATTGAATGAAGCTTTGCTAGGTAACCATTTGAAGTTGAATGCAAGTAAGACGAAAGTATTGATTTTTGAAAGAGATGATGAAAATATGAATTATGAATTTAAAATTAATGGAATGAATGTTGATGTCGTAAATGAGTTTGTATACCTGGGAAGTAAGTTTGAAAAAGATGGAAGAATGACCGGTGAATTTGAAAGAAGAATAATGAAAGGCAGGTGCGTACTGGGTGCTACCGCTAGCATCGCCAAAAACCAGAATCTTTAAAAAAATGTTCGACTGGCGGTGCACGGTGGTATACTAGTGCCCACTCTGATGTATGGAAGTGAAGCCTGGACGGTGAGTGAAAGTGAGATTAGTAAAGTCCATACGGTAGAAATGGATTACTTAAGAAGTATGATTGGAAAAAGACGGAGTGATAGGGTGAGGAATGATTTTGTTAGAGAGGAATGCGGTGTAAGAGAAAGTGTGAAAGTAAAGATTAAAAGAAGTATACTTAGATGGTTTGGACATTTGGAGAGAATGAATGAGGAAAGAATGACGAAGAAAGTATATGCTGCAAGAATTGATGGATGTCGTGGAAGAGGAAGACCGAGAAAGGTATGGATGGACCAAATTTTCGAAATAGCGAATGAATGGGATATCCAGTCATAATAAAAGGAGAGCTTGTATGAAAAAGGTTATGGCTCTGGATGAAATAGAAGAAGTATGTAAGGATCGAAATAAATGGCGGATGATCTGTAATGCTGGCGGTTAAAGCTGAGGCTTTTAAACTTAAAAAAAAAAATGTTTTGTAGTTTTTTAATTTTTTACTGTTTAATTGTTTAGAGTTTATTTGTTTTATATATTTGATTGTATTAATTGCTTGTACTCCTTGACTGATAGGTTGGTATGCGGCTGACCACCCATACTGTTAAAAATGGTTCACTTTGCCAATGTCACCCCTGCTTCAGGGAAGGTCGGCAAGAGTTGCAGGGCTTATGTTCATTTGAGATTGTGTTTTTTATATTGTAGGTCCACATGCGGCATGTGTAAGCGCGAAATTATGCATGTCTGCTTGTGGGAATGCATTTAATATGAATCTCAAATGATACATATCTTTGCAGCTTAGATTTAGATTTAGAGATTTAGAAGTCCCCTTATTCATAAAAAAAAAAATACCAGTTTAAAGTTAATTTTTCGATATAAAGAAGTGGGTTTAACTCGGGTTTTGGTTCAACCTATCTAATGAATAAGGCTGATTGTGTTAAGAAAGGAATGTTATGTATCCCCAGAGCTCGATGTAGGCCATAGGGTGATAGGAAGAAGAAGAAAAATAAATATAATGGAATATTTGATTATCCGGTTTTATTTAGAAAGTGCAAGTACATGAACAACGCAGGGGCCTTTATCTTTGCTTTGATAATAGCGCGGGGAATGCACGTTCCTTGTAAAACAGCGTCGCACGTTTCTAAGCTGGGTAGGTACTCACCGTGCACCCTGGCTGGCTAGGAAACTTCTGCGACAACAATTAAAAAACAACAACACTAAACATGGCGGCGGAGAACGGGTTCTTTGACATTTGACGGCGCGGGAAGCAGTCCTCGTTCCTAATTTGAAAAAAAAAAATTCGCAGGCGGATGTTGTCAGCATGGCGACAGACAAAGGAAAGCAGACGTCACACATCCGGTGCGAAGTGAAGTTTCATTATCAGCTGTACCCCGAGTATAATAAATTGCGTAGAATTCCCCTCTATCGCGTAAAAAGAAAACAAATGTATGAGAACTAAATGACTCCCTAGGAGTGATGTATCTTCGATACATTCTTCCGTTCATGCGCTCGTGGAGAATTAGCGCATTGTTAGATACTCGGTATAGGGCTTGTAAGTCTACACACATTTACAATATTTACAAGAAACATTTCAAATGCCGAATCGCTCTGGAGCAGAGGCGGTTCGCTAATACAGTTCAACGGGGCAGTGAACTGCCTAGATTTTGTAATAATTTTCACAAAATAATTGTATAAACTTTAAAATATAAAAGTATATTGTGTGGCAGATGTTTTGAATGGTCGCTGAAGTTAAAAATCATAATTATATGGAGCGCCTGAGGTTTACGCTAGTACAAAGCCGCCGTACATAATACATAATATTATTGTTTAGTTATACTCCTCGTGCATTTGTCCAAGTGAACGAATTTCAATGAACCATTCCTGTACATTTGCTGAGATCGGTTAGAAACCGTGAAAAGGAGGGAGAGAGCTGATAAATTATAGGCCTTTCAGTGCGTGCGACAAAGACAACTGCGTGCATTGCCGACATATTATAATTATTCGTGCGTGGATATTCGAAAACAATGAAATCCTTGTAGAATATTCTATAATCTATAATCTAAGTTGCAAGGATATATTCATTCAAACCTCTCAGATGTATGCCCACAAACAAACACGTGTAGTTCGCGCTTACAAATGCTGATTGTGTACTTACAAATAAAATCCAAACCTCAAATGAACATAAGCCCTGCAACTCTTGCCGACATTCCCTGAAACAGGGGTGACATTGGCAAAGTGAACCATTTTTACAGTATGGGTGGTCAGCCTCATACCAACCTATAAGTCAAGGAATACGAGTAATAAATAACATTTAAGTAAGTATAAAAAAAAACAACAAAACCTTAAAAAAAAAAGTCAAAAATTAATATTGATTAAAATATTGATTACAAATAATATAAGCCAGTAACTCGAATTTGGTTGAGCTCCATTCCGTCATCAGTTGACGTTAAAATAAACAGCTGCTGGATGTTTTTTCATCGAACGTGAAGATTTTTTCCATTATTTTCTAATTTATCGTGAAACAACTTACAATTTTGTTTTTTAGTAATTTTCTGACGATAAATTTTAATCATAAAGTAAACGTGGACATTATAACAAAAATCATAGTTGAATAGTAATTGAAAAATAACATTATTTGAAAGCATCGCAAGTGTGTGAAGATGGTGAAAAAGATAAAAGTTAAACAGCATGCACTTTCGCAAACTCAAGTTGAGCTTGTAATGCATTTCAATTTACTAGGCCGAACAGATCTTCAACAAATGCTTGATGTTAGTTATAGACAATCAAGTAAAAAGTTCAATGACGAAGTGCGTTCAAACAAATTAATAATTATATCTAGAATTATTGATTGTGTAAAATTTTGTGCTGATTTGGCTTTGATTGAGGCTTTCGCTCAAGCGAAGGAGCGACGGATGGATTTCCATTTCAAATATGTAACTGTACTTAAGTACGAGCTTAAAATACGCTTATCTGTTATGCAGCAAAACGGGTGTAGGTACTTACTCGTGTATACGTAAATGAAACAATATATTTTGGACTAGGGGCTCCGCCCCTGGCTGCTACGCAGCCCAACCCCTTAACATTTTGGCAACGGGAACTTTGCAGCATGACTTCTCCGCGTTAAAATTCGTATAATTATTAGAAATGGATAAAAAAATAATATACTTGTTTGCAATATTTGCGAATACTACCATTTAAAAGAATTTTTTGCACATCCCTATCTATAATATCTATAATCTATAATCTAAGTTGCAAGGATATATTCATTCAAAGCTCTCAGATGTATGCCCACAAACAAACACGTGTAGTTCGCGCTTACAAATGCTGATTGTGTACTTACAAATAAAATCCAAACTCAAATGAACATAATCCCTGCAACTCTTGCCGACATTCCCTGAAACAGGGGTGACATTGGCAAAGTGAACCATTTTTTACAGTATGGGTGGTCAGCCTCATACCAACCTATAAGTCAAGGAATATCTAATTTATTCTCATTTGACCAAATAGGTGAGATTTCAAAAGAATGGAAACTTCAGAGTGCGAATAAGAGAACAATACGAAGAAAGTGATGAATGTTGAAGAGATGAAAAAGGTATGCAAGGACCGAGAAAAGTGGAGACGCATCTGCAGAGGTACCGGCCACCCCTAGTGGAACGGTGGCAGGATACAGTAACAGCTCATTACTATGGTCACTCACGAACCGGGGAAATCTCGCCCCGTAAAAAGTCAAATATTGCCAGAATGAAATTTGACGGTACACGGTACAATATTTACACCCACCTTGATGTAACGAAGTGAAGCCTGGACGTTGAATGAAAGTGAAATTAGATAAGTCCATATTATTGCAATGGACTATGTTTGAAGAGAAGAGTATACGTATGAAAAATATGATGAATATTGAAGAGAAAAAGAATAATGCATGTCTGCTTGTGGGAATGCATTTAATATGAATCTCAAATGGTACATAATATCTTTGTAACTTAGATTTAGACATGTGGCATGTGCAAGCGTGTCTGCTTGTGAGAATGCATAGGTTTAATGTGAATCCCCAATGTAACATATCTTTGCAACTTAGAATAGATTAGATTGGGTTTTTGAATTTTTGATTTTTTGATTTTTCATAGTTTTTTTTACAGAATAATTGTTGTTCTATTTTTTAATTAATAAATATTTGCTTCAAAATAGGATAGCGCCTCTATATTATGAAAACTAAGTAACTTTTCCCAGTACTTTATGTGTTGTTAATATCTCCCCTACTTCATGTCTCCCGGTAGCTCAACGCGCTGGGCGTTCCGTTTCTGAGCCGAGTAGATTTTAGAAGACGCAGTTTCGAATCCCGCTTTTTTGGGTGCTTTGCTTTTTATTTTTTCAGTTGTAAAAGTTGGTATGCGGGTGATCACCCATGCTGTAAAAAATGGTTCACTTTGCCAATGTCAACCCTGTTTTAGGAAAGGACGGCAAGAGTTGCAGGGTGTAGGTATGTCCATTTGACATTTGGGTTTTTTAATTATAGGTTCACATGCGGCATGTGTGAGCGCGAAATTATGCATGTCTGCGTGTGTAAATGCATTTAATATGAATCTCAAATGATACATACATCGGCATGTGCAAGCGCGAGAGTGCAAATAATGTGAATCCCCAATGTTACATATCATTTGTATTTGGATTTTTCATATTTTTCATTTATTAATAAATATTTGCTTAAAAATAGGATAGCGCCTCTATGTTACAAAAATGGTATTGTAACTTTTCGCAGTTGCTTATATGTTGTAAACTTGTCGCTGACGTCATGTCTCACTGTAGCTCACGCGCGTAGGCGCATCTTTTTTCGTCCGTTTAGATTTTGAAAGACGTAGGTTCGAATCCCGATCTGATCGGGTGCTTTGCTTTTTATTTTTTCAGTTGTAAAAGTTGGTATGCCGTTACTTACTTTATTTTGATTTTTAATTGTTTTTTTAAAGATTATTGTAAGTATTGTTTTACAAAATAATGGTACAATGTATTTTTTTATCTTCAATAAATTTTTGCTTGAAAATAGGATAGCGCCCCTATATTATAAAAATATTAGGTTCGAGTCCATGCTTAAATTTGTACTTTATATAAACAAAAAATTCTCACACTCCCAAGGAAGCGACGTGGCCTAGTTGGTCAAGACGCTATGCCTTGAGACGTGTCAGCGCTCAGGTCCCTGGTTCGAATCCCGGTCGGTCGTTTTGGTTATTTGAAAATTGAAATTGTAAGCGAATGACGACGGCGAAGGGTATTATATATATAGATGGTTGGTGCATTAACACTGTGAAAATTCATCTTTATTTAGTTATTAAAAATCTTTTTTATTTTCACTTTTTTTTTTTTTTTAAAGGACACAGACCTGATGATGACTACTGTGTAGTCGAAAACGTTTGTGTCCTTTAAAAAAAAAAAAAAAAGTGAAAATAAAACAGATTTTTTAATAACTAAGTAAAACAATATATATTTACGTATTTCTTGCAATTTCCATTCAAAGCAAAAAAAGTACAAGAAAAAATGAAATTGCGGAAATTATGAACTGCCAACATTTTTATTGAGGAGCCGCCTCTGCTCTGGAGCACTAGTCTTCCTTGGTCTGTGTGCCTACATATCGCCGCACGTGACGGCACGTTACATTTAGCGACAAAAAACAATGTACAGTTACATCAACATGGAGTCGGAACGTTTTTTGCGCGGATGTTTGACATTTGATTTGTATAACATTCGTACGGAGAATACTTGTCAGCCTGATAAGTGGCCATCTTTTATCGTTTACTATCTACGTGTAGGTATGCTAAACCTGCCTCGACACATCGCACGTTTAATAATAAAGAGAAATAACTCGAAAATTGGGAAAATCGAGATTTTGTAATAAAACGCAAGAACAATGCGAGAAGAATAGGTAGAATGCGACAGCCGTTCAATTTGGACAAAGATGACCGAGATAAAGCATCGGCCGCCTTTTTCATCCCATACAAGTTGTACTGGCTGTCTGAACTTTCATGTTTTTTGAGTTATTGCTCTTTATTATTAAACGTGCGACATGTAACCCATCACATTGGTAGAGAGAACGCGATAAAACATGGCCACTGATCGGGTTGTACATACAAAGATCAGCTGTTCAGGCGCGACCATGCTCTATCGCATCGTATCCTTTATTATATTGTCCTTCGTCGTCGTCTTTCGTCGTCAAGTTTCGATTTTCAAAATCAATGCCATCACAGCAGATAAAACACATTCATGATGTATGGCAAATTAATTTTTGTATATATGCTGCAATGCTGCGATTTTTCACGTTTGTGTTTAAAAATGTATGAAAACTAATTTCAAAAAATCTTTTTGTTCATATTGAAAATGTATGGAACAATATTGACATCTAGCGGCAAAACGTGAAAGTTTTTTTTATATTTTCTTTTATTTCATGCAAATTAAAAAAAAAAATAAAAAAACAAAATAAAAATGGATTTAAATCTGTAATCTAAGTTGCAAAGATATATAACATTTGAGATTCATATTACATGCATTCTTACAAGCAGACATGTATAAGTTCTAATCTAATCTAATCTAATCTAAGCTGCAAAGATGTATATCATTTAAGATTTATATTAAATGCATTCCCACAAGCAGATATGTATAAGTTCCCGCTTACATATGCTGCATGTGTACTTACAACATAACAACCCATTCCAAATGAACATAAGCCCTGCAACTCTTGCCAACCTTCCCTGAAACAAAGGTGAATTTGCAAAGTAAACCATTTTTTAAAGTATGGGTGGTCAGCCTCATACCAACCTATAAGTCAAGAAAATTATTTTGTGTATTTCTTTACATAATCTAAGTTGCAAAGATACATACCATTTAAGATTCATATTAAATGCATTCCCACACGCAGACAGGTACAAGTTCACGCTTACAAATGCCCAATGTGGACTTGCAAAATAAAAAAAACTAATCTCAAATGAACATAAGCCCTGCAACTCTTGCCGACTTTTCCTCAAACAGAGATAAAATTTGCATTGTGAACCATTGCTTACAGTATGGGTGGTCAGCCACATACTAACCTATAAGTCAAGGAAATTATTTTGTTAAGTTCTATAATCTAAGTTGCAAAGATACATACCATTTGAGATTCATATTAAATGCATTCCCACAAGCAGATAGGTATAAGTTTGCGCTTACAAATGCCCCATGTGGACTTACAAAATAAAAAACTAATCTCAAATGAACATAAGCCCTGCAACTCTTACCGACTTTTCCTCAAACAGAGATAAAATTTTCATTGTAAACCATTCTTACAGTATGGGTGGTCAGCCACATACTAACCTATAAGTCAAGGAAATTATTTTGTTAAGTTCTATAATCTAAGTTGCAAAGATACATACCAATCGAGATTCATATTAAATGCATTCCCACAAGCAGACATTTATAAGTTCGCGCTTACACACAATGCATGTTGACTTACAACATAAAAACCCAAACTCAAATTAATATAAGCCCTGCAACTCTTGCCAATCTTCCCTGAAACACAGCTGAAATCTGCAAAGTGAACCATTTTTTAAACTATGGGTGGTCGATTTTCTTTTACAAAGGCTGCATGTTTTTATTTTACATGTTTTCCGAATTTTAACGCAAGGAAACTATGCGCAATATACACATTCACCAAATGTTAAGGGGTTGGGCTGCGTAGCAGCCAGGGGCAACGCCCCTAGTAAACCTATAATACTGTCGGTAGATTTGTCAAGACTGATGAAGCAGGTTGGCGGAAGGCTGCCCACATGATGTGACGAAATGCGCCTCCGCCAGGTTACCAGGAGGGTGAGAGAAAGTGCCAGCCCCCTACGGTACTAAGGCAGTGTTCCATGAAATAAAAGAGGAAGTCCACGCAAGGAATTCGTCCCGTGATGAAATATCACATTTGTTATTCGCCATGCCCGGCACAACGATCGTGGCGCATCTGGGGCAGACATTTCCCCACACTAACCATTCTACATGTAGGATGTGCGAGGCAGGATCACCAAACATGTAGCGAGTCACAGTGCAGCGCGCGAGACTCCCTAAACATAACGGCACACATACTTTACAGTTAATGAGGCACACTTTTTTCAAATAAGGAGCGAAGTTGTACGTGTCTGCTTGTGAGAATGCATGTATTGTGAATCCCCAATGTTGCATATCTTTGCAACTTAAGATTAGATTAGACTGCGGGGACACAGCAGGAACGCTGAGAACGACCTTATGAAAAAGTTTATATGTATAAACAAACCGACACGAAGGTCGATCATGGGTCTAATAAAGCGCTACGCATGGGCGATCATGGGGCATTCATAAATATTTCAAAAGCATGCCTGTAGGTTGGTATGCGGTTGATCATCCATGCTGTAGAAAATGGTTCACTTTGCCAATGTCACCCCTGTTTTAGGAAAGGTCAGCAGTTGCAGGTGTATGTTCATTTGAGATTTGGGTTTTAATGTTGTAGGTCTACATGCGGCGTGTGCAAGCACGGACTTATACGTGTCTGCTGGTGAAAATGCATAAAATGTGAATCCTCAATGTACACTTTGCAACTAAGATTAGATGCCCGAGCTGGACCACGTTGGCCATACGTAAGGCAAGGGCTTTATTTAAAATTTTCTTTGATACGGGTAAGTAAGTAAAATATATATGTATTCGAATAGCGAGATCTGCACGTGAATAAGCATACACAAAATTGGCAACAAGGCAAACAAATATTTTGTTATTGGTTGCTAAGGACGGCAGTACCATACAAGACTGACGTTTGCTGGTCGAGAACAAAGTTAGTCACGCTCCGAGTCTATATGATTGAAACAACCTAACCTCAGTTGACATTTTTGAAAATAGAATACAGCTACTTGTGCTGTGCATGTGTTCTGACGAAATGTCAAATCAAAACAAAATTCAAAATACGCATGTTGTGTAAAAATCATGATTCTTGATGAAGATGAAAGGAAAGTTGAAACCTGCCAACGTTACAAGTGAAACATCGTTGAGTCCAAGAAACACGAACATCTGAAGGTAAGATTGATATAAAGGCATTTAAGTATAAAGGGCACAACCGACTTGTTGTCATGGCTAAGAATACGAGTCAGAATGTTTTTGGCACGAATGTTCCAAATCAGATTTTTTCTCGGTGGGCAAACTTCGCACATCTATGTAACTAGAGTCCTTAGCAACCTATAACAGAATATAGATAACCTTCGCTCTGACTTATCTAACCTTTAGCAAACCTTATAACACCTATTTGTTTTCACAGGTACAGGGGGCGTCCCTACTTCACAAACGGAGGAAAAATAATCATGTAAAAAAACGTTTCTGATGCGATCGACATCAAACTTTACACGATGCCTCTCTGGGTAATTTCCACATCTTTTTCTCGGTCAAAATTTATAGAACGGTTAAGTCAGGCGTAGGGAAATTTTATACGATACATTTTTACAGGTAGACGTATCAAAAGTTCATCTAGCCTTATTTGCCAGTAACTGGGTCTTGCTGGCAAAATTGAGCAGAGAGCTCTTGAGGTGTGATACAAAATAGTGCTAACCAAATATTTATCCTGTATTTTATATCGATAACAATATACCTAGGTAGTACTAAAGAAATAGTATTATTATGATTTATGAAACATGTATACTTTACGTGGATACTTTTGATGTGGCAGACTGTGCCGTGAACTACCAGTATTACTCGCCTTTTCAGCGACTGCCCAGGGAGGCGAACAAGCTGGAGGTTGATATTTTCTCCACGGGATTCTATACATTTAAAAAAAATAAAAAATAATGTCTACCAATAATATATTTTTTTTATATCAAATATTTTTTTTTTTGGTAAAGCTTACTTTGTGTAACTGTAACTGTAACTCAGTCACAATTCCGCTAGGGGTGGCCAGAGCCTCTGCCGAGTACCCTACATTTTTTTTTCCCATCCTTGCATACCTCCTTCAGTTCGTTCATATCCATCACCTTGTTCATATATTTCCTTCGTTTACATTCACTTTGTATATCCCATTCTATCAAAATTGCGCCAATGTGATCAAGCCATGTTTTCCTCGGTCTTCCCATCCTCTGTTTCCTTTCATATTAACTATGTAGGTATCCACATTTTGTCGGTCTTTCATCATCCATTCTTTCCACAGGCCCAAGCCATCTCAACACATTTTTTGTACCTTTAGTTTCACATCTTCTTTCTTTCTTTGCACAACACATTGTAAATTGTATGTTGTATTGCATTGTATGAATTTTTTTTATAAAAAAATCCTTGAAATTTTAAATGATCTTTTGTTTATTCTATTAATTTTAGCAAATTTTACACCTGATTTAGTATATTATGTTTGTGACAACCCTGATCAAATAATGAAGATTTGTTGTTTATTACAACAATTTTTGTATACAACAATTGCTTACACTGGTTTATGGTTTTTGCATTATTATTTTTAAAGTTTTTTGTTATTATTTTTTAAATTGTTAGTTCTATTACTTTATAACCATCGTATATTTACATCTTTGTATATTATTTAAGTGTCATTTATTTGTGTTATATTTTAAGATATTAGTTTTATACCTATGGATACAGTACCTACTTATGTACCTACATATTTATATTTATCGCAATGTTGTAAAAGGCTATATAGCCGTTTATTCTTCTTAAATAAAATAAATAATGTAGGTAATAATAGGATTGATAAGAAAAAGTAGGTAGTGTTTGAAGCGCAGTGAAAATATTAATCCACGTATTCCGTAGCATTACAATTACGAAATAAAACCATAATAAATTCAAGATTTCTTTACTAAAAAAATGTGGTGCTAGGTAGAGGCGTACATTAAAAAAACGAATCGAGTCCACGAACTACCTACGAGATAAAAAAAAAAACTTTGTTATCAACCTTACTTGTGTCCCGTTCTGTTTACATTGTTTATTTATTATGTTAAAACAACTCATTACTCAAGGCTTCTGGGATTAAATAATAATGTATAGTTGAAATGTGGGACAGGAGAGAGCAGGGCTGGGAGGAAGAGAGATGTTTAGGTTGCTCACCGCTTCACGACCATGATTGCGTCCGTTGTCGCTACAGAAGTCCCTATCTTTCCTGAATTCCTTCCGACACTAACCTAAACACAGAAACATTCACTGAAACTCAAACAAAGAACTGCCGCCCTGCATGCGACCACGTTTTGTAACAATCCGCGGTGATAAAGGATATTAATGTCGTACACTCCATTGTATAAGTCACAAGGAGCTTTCAAGAAGGATCATACAACCACAGGGAATCGAAATTTTGATTTTTCACTCAATGCACTAGGTAATATTTAAACCATATCTCTCAGCGGTTGAGCATCTCACTTTGCTTAATCTCTCAAAACATATTCGTGAACAATAACACACAAGGAAAAAGTATAAACACGACCGAAGACCGAAATATTTCTCACAACGCAATGCTACCAACACCGCCAGGATCTACCGCTTTGCGCAAAATGACAAAATCATCAAACACATAAATACCTTTTTTCTGTACACAAATAATCTTTCATAGGAAATATAATCGGTTGTATTTTGAAACTTTGTTGTATAAGCCCATTTATGCTGAGATCACTTTTTTGGTATATGACACATTACGTGAACGACAACAGCGCCATCTATTGTTATTGCGTAAACAACAAAAGATGGTTATGGTAAGACAGAGAACATTATTAACGTAAATGGTTCCGAGCCATGCTTATCACAGAAATAAAAAATATTTTTTAGATTATAATATTATAGCATGTATTAAATTGTTTTTGGGGATGGTTTTAAAATAAATTAATACATTCCAAGTGATAATAGTAACTGACTAATAGATCACAGTTATTTAAGTCAATGCAAGAAAAAAATATTTTTCATTGATGAGTTGATACAATTTGAAATGCAAATACAAATATGAACTCACCTAATTTTCATCCTTTTCACCTGATATTTACTCGGGATAACAAATTTCACTTCGTATTCTGATACACTGACCCCACAAAAAGAAAATGATCTTTTATTCATATTATTATTGTCTTCCATTCTATTATACACGGATATTATAACACTCAAAATAAATACGATAATTTATTACAAAGTATTTGGTTAGCGAAAATTATCACAGTAATTTTGTTAATTAAATTTATTAATAGGAATTTTTATTTTTATTCGTTTTAATTAATATCGAAATAAAAAAAATGTCCAGACCTGGGATTTTCTGGAGTGGTAAAAATCATAATTAATTTTTATTGTGATTATTTGAGATCTTTTTAGAAAGATTTGGCTCATGTTAAAAGTGAACTCGATTCTTTGATGATTTATCAGGAAATGTAGATTAAATATCGTTTGCCGCTTCTCGTAGTAATTTTGAACATGATCAAACTTGTTCAAAAGATTGCGCCATAGAAAGTACATGGGGAGTAAATATTATGATGCCCTCAGACGCGCTTACACGTAGATCGAGCGCTATAAAATAATGCTTAAAAATGCAAAAAAAAAAAACGAAATAACCCTCCTTCACAATAAAAATAATATTGAAAATAATTATTTTCTAAGCTTCAGTGCTAAGATTTATGCAGAAAGATATGAAAATCTCCAAAAAAATATTGTTATGGCTAATGAATACAACTGACAGTATGTTGTAAAAAAACTGTGGTTCTCTGTAACTGTGACTGTAACTCTGTCGCCATTCCGCTAGGGGTGGCCAGAGCCTCTGTAGAGTTGCCTCCATTTTTTCTTATCCTGACATACTTCTTTCAATTCCTTCATATCCATCACCTTTTTCATGCATTTTCTTCTTTTACGCTCACTTTGTATATCCCATTCTTTCACAATCTCCTCAATCTAATCACTCCATACTTTTCTCGGTCGTCCCTTCCCTCTTTTTCCTTTCACACTTTCTTCTCAATTTTACATATTATAATTGACCGTTCCGTTAATCCGACCGTCCGTCCGTAGCTCAGTGGACTCTGAATGGGAAGGTTGTGGGTTAAATTCCCGGCGGAGAACAAAAAATATACCATTTATATTTTCAAATTGCCTCTTTTCTGGGTTGAAAAATTCCTATAACCTTTACCAATGACCGGTCACCAAAGGTCCATCCAGCGTTACAGTAACTGGGTCTTGCTTGAGAATTGGCGCTTTGTAGCGACGACGATCAAGCTCGTAAAAAGGTCGATAGCTCAATTGGTAGAATGCTTGCATTCCATGCCGAGAGCAAGGGTTTGATCTCAAAGGTTTACTCAGCCTTCACAAGAAATGAGAACCAGCCCCCCCGGGAGCTGGGAAACCTCCACTTCAACTGAAAGGGGTTGGTGGAGGCCGGCCCCCTTACCTGTAAAAATAAATAGGTCCCGAAGCGCCACATGCGACCCCTTCGGGGAAACGCAGGCAAGAAGTGACACTATATGTGTAGCTTAGTTGCGTTTTATAATTCATTGTTAGTCACTTTTAATTTGTGCGGCGTCCATTTTTTTCTCGGCGGACAAACGTCACACTTCTATGTGTATATGATCCTGAATTTTTTTTTCCAAGTCTTTAAAATAATAAGGTCGGAAATGTGAAAATAAAAAATGTAATTTATTTTAAAGGCGGAGGCGCGCATGTGGTTTTAGTCCCTGCTCTAATTATTTAAGTAAATCAACTATATGTATCTATGAAATCAACCTTACTGGTTCACAGAGCGCATGCGCATATCACTGTGTGGTGTAAAAGATAGTACTAAAAAAATGTAATCTCAGAACATGAATGTAAAAAGAACAATATGTGTGGTATACTGAAAAGAGGAAGGCAGGAGTAAATTCCCCCTCATTAGGGTTACTAATGGGAGAATCATGAAAACAACAACTCACAGGTAACAGAAGGTAACTTAGGTAGTTTATAATTTATGATGAGGTTGTAGCGTAAAATTTTGAAATATAAATAAACATCTGATTGTAAAAGGGCATCCGGAGAGCAAGGAAATTTTGCCAAAACACAGACTTCTATGCATGTTTCGATGTAAAATTACCTCATAAATACCAGGAGCGCATCTTTAACGAGGAGGTAATAATACATAAATAAATATGGGCAGGATCATCTCCATATTTTTTTTGAGCTGAGATAGCAACGATGAAATGTTAAGGCTTAATTGTAATAGGGCAGCAGAAAAGATAAGGATCTAATCTAATCTAATCTAAGTTGCAAAATATATGTAACCTTAAAGATTCACATTATATGCACTTTCACAAACAGACATGCACAAGTTCGCGCTTAAACATGCCGCATGTGGTCCTACAATATAAAAACCTAAATCTCACATGGACATACACCCTGCAACTCTTGCCAACCTTCCCTGAAAACAGGGGTGACATTGGCAAAGTGAATCATTTTCTACAGCATGGGTGGTCAGCCGCATACCAACCTATAAGTCAAGGAACATGCACAAGAAATTACATTTTTTAAATCAACAAATTATAATATGTATGGATATCAAAAACTAACAGAAAAAAAACCCTAGCCGCCAACATCACAGATCAACCGCCATTTCTTTCTATCCTTACACACTTCTTTCATTTCCTCCAGAGTCATAACGTTCTTCATACAGGCTCTCCTTTTATTATGACTCTGGATATTCCATTCATTTGCAATTTCGGAAATTTGGTCCATCCATACCTTTCTCGGTCTTCCTCTTTGGAGATTTTAGAAGATCCCGCCAAATAATCATGATGATCTATCATTATGATCAGCAGGAATCAATAAGGTTAAGTTATCTCAAAAGCAAAGCAGGCGCATTTTAAATAAATACCTAACCTGCTTATATGCTTACACTGGATGGAATCAAAGTGTCATCATTTATTTATTTATTTAACAAATATATATATGACTGACAGTGATACACCAAAACGTCACAATACATATAACATGGCACCGTGGCAGACATACGAGAACAATATACAGATCCACAGATACATTATTCTACGCATCCATACGTCGTTCTAATATACATACATACAGACTCAATCGGAATGTGTAATGCACTAGATCAGCGGTTCCCGAATGGTGTTCCGCGGAACCCTGGGGTTCCGTAGAAGGCTCTCAGGGGTTCCGCGAAAATATTCAAGGTTTCAATGTTTTTTTTTCTAATTTAGATATAGGTAAATATGGTAATTTTATAAATGAACGTAATTATTATCTTAATTTAAAATACTGGATACCGAAATTCCGTTTAGTTTAGGTACCCTATCTATGTAGGTAGGTACCGCTCGCGAGGGTAAATACGAGTTGGCGACGGGTAGCAAGGTCTGGCGGACGCACGGGAAGACTGACCGTATTTATAAGATTTCAGACCACATCGAAGATGAATTGATAGGTAGGTTGAAAGAGAGCAATACGTTTGCAATGCAACTGGACGAAAGTACGGATTTTGCCGGACTAGCGATACTGCTCGTTTTTGTTAGATATCCATTCGGAGGATCTATCGAAGAAGATTTGTTTCTCTGTGCTCCTTTGGAGACCAATACGACTGGAGAAGAATTTTTTAAAGTCATTCATGACTACATGAAAAAACACAGAACAAATGTAAAGATGTATGCAGCGATGGAGCTGCAGTCATGATTGGAAAAGTAAAAGGAAAAGTGTCAAGAATTAAAACTGTTGCCCCAAATTGTACTAGCAGTCATTGCATTTTACATCGACATGCTCTTGCCGTGAAAAGAATGCCATCTGATTTAAAACAAGTCCTTGATGAAGCCGTACAAATTGTCAATTTTGTGAAAACGCGTCCACTGCAGTCAAGGCTATTCAAAAAGACGTGTGAAGACATGAAAAGTCAGCACCAATCACTCCTTCTACACACGGAAGTGAGATGGCTTTCCAGGGGAAGGGTTTTAACCAGATTATACGAATCGCGCGATGAACTGAAAGTTTTCTTATAGACCCTCCCTTCGCCTGCAAGTGCTAGCCATCTCGAACTGTTGCGCGACGAGCGATGGTCAGTGAGATTGGCTTATTTGGCCGATATATTTGATAAATTGAACATAGTGAGCAGCTCTCTGCAGGGAAGACAGATAACCATGTTTACAGTGAGCGACAAAATATCTTCATTGAAAGGGAAAATCGCCTTCTGGATTGAATGTCTTGGACAAAAGAGGTATGACTGCTTTCCGCTACTCCAGCAATTTCTCGAAAAAAATCACCTTCAAATCGCTGCAGACGTGGAAAAAAGTATTCGTGAACATTTGACAAACCTGAAAAAGTCTTTGGACGAATATTTTCCAGAAGAAAAGTTACAGTTACAGGATATCGAATGGGTCCGAAATCCATTTAGGATTCATACCAAACCTTCAACATTGACTGTGTCGGAGTATGAAAATTTAATTGATATTAAAAATTCATCCACACTCAAACAACTTTTCGAATCAAAAGCTACCACGAACGCGAGCCAATTTTGGTTTGGCCTGAAAAACGAATACCCGGGCATCGTCGAAAAGGCTATCATGGCGTTACTTCCATTTGTGTCAACTTATAGATGCGAGGCTGGGTTTTCAGCTTACGCCTACACGAAAAATAAGTTTAGGAGTAGGCTGAATGCTGCACCAGACCTCCGAATCCAATTGTCAGACTTAAAACCTGACTTCATTGTTATTTTGTCAAAAACTATGAAAAGATTTCATTCTTCACATTAAGTTCATCTAACTAAAGTAAATATCTTTTCATTATAACCAAATAAATATTTTTATCTTAAAAAGTCTTTCTTTTAAAGTCAAACTATACTTACAAGATGCGAACACCAAGCCAAAAAGCCTCAGTATGGTGTGATCTCACGTAAAATAACAATGTTACAGTTAGTTTACTTCTTACTTGAGCTCTAGGCCCTACTAGACTCTAGGGCCTAGCTAGGGTTCCGCACAAAAACGGTGAGCCAAAAAGGGTTCCGTAGCCAAAAGAATTCGGGAACCGCTGCACTAGATAACTTAACCTGTTATTGGGCACTTGTGAAAAATTATCATTATTATAACTGATATCTCTCTACAACGGTTGGCATCTCATGCCCACAGAAGTCATAATGAATCAGCCATGAGAATTGTCTCCTTGTGTCGTGCAAATACTGAGAGGGCACGGAGCGGTTAAAGAGAATGGTGACTGGAATCTGTGGAGGAAGAACTGAGAAAGCTGCAAATGTACAATCAAGAATGTCTCGTGGTGCACCATGGGCTTGAAAAAGCAGCTTTTTTAGATACTTACTTATTTGATAAGTTCTTCTTTTTTTCGATGGTAGTTTACAGAAAAGAAAAAAGGTTTATTATTATTTCACACTTCGGTGGGTATGTCTAAGAAACTTGTGTTGAGTCCACGAAGGTGCCACTTAACCCCCCATCTACAGGTTACTAGGCAAAAAATTATCGTAAAATAATCGTAACCACAATGTACGTACCCCTGACTATTTAAGACTATTTATGAAAAATTACAAAATCTTATGCGAACAACAGAAAGCTTAGCTAGCCCTTGAAAAACAACTTGTCTAGACTTGTAATGACGTGACTTTGGAACTCAGCCGGACACCAGGCGGTTTGTAGTTTTCAAATGTACATTTTTTTCAAGCACGTACGCATACGGGATGGAGCAGAATGGTACACTCAAGGTTTTCGTATCTCATACATTCATAATATGGTGAGGCGGTTAATCTACAGAGCCGTCAACAAGCACAGCACACATCCTCACTATTTAGTGAAGATTGTGCTGAGTTCTTAATAATAATAATAATAATGATTCACCAATTTTACTTATCGCCGTTTAGTGTCAATAGCCACCCCAAGGGCGCTTTTATGTGTTGAAGCCTCTACTAAACAAATTTGTCTTGATCAACTTCCTAAAGCTGCCAACACTGGTCTCTGTTCTCAACTCCAGAGGTAGACTGTTCCAGCAGGATGGACCAGCCGAATTAAAAGCCCTGTTCCCGAAACCCGTTCTGTTCCACCAAAAAAGCAGTTGAAGCCTATTTACGGCGTCACCCTGTGCAGAGCAAAGAGTGCAACGTCTGCCATCTATTTGGTCGACTCTGCACAATTAACACAAGTGGGATGGGGCAACTGCAAATGGGGATGAAAGATTTTTTTTTTCTCAGCATAAAGACGTCATATGTTAAGCTGTTTAGGGTCGGTCCTCAGTAACGAATAAAAAATATTTGTAAGCTTTTTTCCTAGCAACTCAGGGGTGTCATGTGAAAGGTTATATAGTATTGAAAGGTTTTATGTTTGTGTGTGTAAATTGTGCAGACTCCATTTATGGTAAAAACCATCAGGGATTCAAATAAAGAACACATTTAACTTTCAACTTGTGGTTTTATTAAGATTGTAACAAAATTGTAGAAAAGCAGTGCCTGTAAGTGTTTCCTTGCAGTGCTCCACTATATTTTGAGTCGTACAGAACCAAAGACTATTATCTAGGTATTTGAAAACAAGGTAAGTTGGAGTGAGGCTTACCATCCATCCTGTAAAAAATAGTTCACTTTGCCTCACCTCTTTGATCTCACCCCTGTTTAAGGGTAGATTGGAAAGAGTTGCAATAGTTATGTTCATTTCATATTGGATTTTTATGTTGTAATATGACTCTAAATGTTAATAAATCTTTTCAACCTAAATTATACACACAAACAACAAACTCTGTGTTTCCACATACATTTATTTATCTCATTTTTGTCAAAACGAAAATTCCAGATTGCCACCTTTACCTACCTCTGTGCAACTCATATCACATATTATAGTAATGTAGGAATAGTTATTTATGTCACTGCCTAGTAATGATAGTCTTTGTAACATGAGTGCTAGTTTGTGCCATGAGGCGCAGCCGAATGGCACAATAGACAGCAATAGTGTTACAAAGACTAATTACGTGCAGTGGCATACAATACTTTTTCTACGACCATGGAATAAATAACAAAATAGTAAATAATAGTCATTATAATAAATTTCTAACTTAAACCTAACCATTATAATGTACTCGTCCATTTGAAGTAATTAATACCCCACCTTTGTCAAACCGTGTAATTTATCATTCCCCTCGATTATCTAATCTAATCTGCAAAGATATATTACATTTGGGATTCATTTTAAATTTATGCCCACAAGCAGACACATATAAGGTTGCGCTTATACATGCCGCATATAAGGGTTAATATTCAAACCCAAAACTCAAATAAACATAAGCCCTGCAACCACTGAAGCAGGGGTGTCATTAGCAAAGTGAACCAGGTTTTTACAGCATAGATGGTCAACTTCATACCGACCTATTAGCCAAGTAACTGTTTAAGTTTGTTTTTTTTTGCGGTGCAAATATTTTGCAGTATTTACTTTCAAGCCTTCTGTTTTCCTTCGAAAAAAGGAAAGCTACAATTTGGAGTATTTTGATAAATAACATTGATCAATTATTTCAATTTTAACTATTTTTATTTGACTCTACGCATAAAATATATTCATTTTCATTTGAACAAAGATTGAACATACTGGGGAGGACCTATCAATAAATTGAAAATATTCATGTAATGGCTGACGTTTAAACAAGGTTGCTATGGAAACGGCCAATAATAGTTTGTTATCGGTCGCTTAGAAGGATAGCCTCATACAAGATTGATACTCGAAAATTCAAAAATGGTTCCATTTCTGACAATGCGCATGCGCACATTTTCAATTTAACACCGTTATCAGTTGTGTAATGTAACATTACGCAACGGGTGTGGAAATGTATAGCATTGTGATTGCGTTGGCTGTTTTGTAATTAGTAAATTACCAAATGGGAGTAGAAAAATACATTTTTCTCTGTAATTGCATTTGTATTTGTGTAATATTATTCTTTAAACAGTACCTGTAATATGATTTTTTTCATAATACTCTAAGTATCGAGTATTCGAAAAAAATGTATGTGAAACTTTTTTTGCCAGAGGTGCTTTTCAAGTTCACATACATTTTTCTTCTTTTCCCGTAGTACGAGTATTTTCATAATACTCTAAGTAGAATAGTCGATACTTAGAGCATTATAAAAAAAATCTTGTACTATGGTTACTGATCAGCGAGTATAAAACATTACATGAACTCCTCTTGATCTTGTCACTAGAAAAATGTATGGACGATACAACAGCGCCCCTAGTGAGTGATTAAATTAATTATTTTTTCTAGGTACACAATTGTAGGGGAAGTATGTCCCTATAGTTCAGTAAAAAGTCGCTGAGTTTAGTTTGAAACGCTTCAGACATTTTCAAATACCTACTAAGGGGTCGTCCATAAATTACGTCATCAATTTTGGCCGATTTTCAACCCCCCCCCCCCCATTGCAATCATCCTATAGTCATTATCTAATGACCCCCCCCCCTCTTGCTGTAATAATGGATGAGCTTAATAATTAATCATGTTATATTACTTACAAAATATTTTGTATATTTTGTAGAAATTCGTATTTACAAGAACGACGTCACTTTTGGTACTCGTACATCATTTGCCATCATCCGCAGACCAGACTCCCCCCCCCCCTTAATGCAAATGACGTAATATATGGACAGCCCCTAACATAACAGTTGAAGTGACAGATGTATAAGCTAAATTACATTGGACTATTATGCTTAGATAACTTACAGTGCTAATCCAATAAATAGTACAGCAGCTCGCCAGTTCCTGTGTAGTGATGGACTCTACAACAGTTCCTGTGTAGTGATGGACTCTACAACAGTTCCTGTGTAGTGATGGACTCTACAACAGTTCCTGTGTAGTGATGGACTCTACAACAGTTCCTGTGTAGTGATGGACTCTACAACAGTTCCTGTGTAGTGATGGACTCTACAACAGTTCCTGTGTAGTGATGGACTCTAAAACAAGTCAAATGCTTCCACACAGTTGCCAACACAGAGCAAAGAACCCTCCCATGTGAAGAATCTAAATATATTATCTATGTATAATCTATGTTGCAAAAATAAATTGACAATGCACGCCCACAGGCAGACACGTGTAAGTTGGGCTTACACATGCTGCATGTGCAATTACAACAAAAAAAACCTCACAGCTCCAACTGCTTTTATTAGAAAGTGGGGCGACATTAGCAAAAGTGGGCCATGTTTTCGTAGCATAGGGTCAGCCTTATATCATTATATTAGGCAAGGAGCTCCTTATTCATCTATCAACCTCAGTGCCAGTCTAGCAATTGTTTGATTGCAAATAACTCATTACATTACAATATATAATGACCAGTCCATGTTTAGTGGTTAGCACTTTGGACTCGTAAATGGAAGGTCATGGGTTGGAATCCTGGCGGAGCACAAAAATATACCATTTGTATATTTAAATGTGCTCTTTGCTGGGTTGAAAAAATCATAAACCTTTACCAAAGATCGGTCACCAAAGATCCATCCAGCCTTACAGCAACTGGGTCTTGCTTGAGAATGAGCGCTTTCTATAGTGACAACCAAGCTCGCAGAGGGCTTTTGAGGTGGGATCCACACAAAACAGCACTCACCAAACAAATCATCTTAATATTATTATTGTTAACTCATATGAGTCACGAGGGAGGGATTGCTCTGTCATATATCCTTAATATTACCTTATTGTAGCCAACATCTGTTATGCAGACTTAGAGTGCTAACACTAACAACATTTCACCATACAAACACAGTTCCCAAGTCCCTTTCTCCACAGTCGTCTGCTGCCAGGTTGGATCTCCCATAGTGTATCTGGATGCATGCTAGCTTTCACACGATCCAGAGTGGTTTGTCTGACATTCTAAAGCAATTTACATCCAAATCAGGACTACTGTGTGAAAAGAGGGTAGCATACATAAAAAAAACAATTCAAAAGAAAAATATATGTGAGCATAAATAGGGATGAATAAACAAAAATAAAAGTTTTTTAGTTGGTTATTCAAAAACAACACCTTTTCACTGTTTTTATTTCACAAATATAATAAATTAAAACAATTAAATTTTAAATTCTACTACGAACGTTTTCGACTATTCAGTCATCATCAGGTAGGAAAATATTACCGTTCGTAGTAGAATTTAAAATTAGCAAAAACGTTCGTAGTAGAATTTAAAATATTTTTTTTTTAATATATTAGGTATATTTGTGAAATAAAAACAGTGTTTAAATAAAAAAAAAAACTTTGTTTCCATTTGAATTTTTTAAATAATTAAAAATGGACTTTCACTGTGTTAATAAATCCACCCTAAAAAATAAAATAAAAAGGTGTTGTTTTTGAATAACCAACTAAAAAACATGAATTTTCACAGTGTTAATACACAAACCATAAAAAATATAAAAATAAAAGTATTCTCAGCGATAACTTACAGGAACTAAGATGACGTGGTCTTACGGTAAAAGAACTTAAATAAATGTATTGTATGGATGTGTTTGGGAAGCTCGCTTCAGCACTGTGGGCGCTCACAGCAACACATCCCAGTGATCGCAAGCAAATGAAAGCAAACTTCATCTGTCAACCAGACAACAGCTCTCAAAGCTCGGAAGCAAAGAATGGAAGTATATGATAAAAAGCATTATTCAATGCTTCTGATATTTTTAGTAGACTTCTCAATTATGGAAGCACTTATGATAATTCAAATCAATTAAGTAGTAATTGCTCATTAATTATTGTGGCTAATATGTACGTTGTTGAGGTAAGCTGTCAACTGCCAGTGGAACAGAATGAACCATTGGTGAGAAATTAGCAACGCTTACGCCAACCCGCCTCGGTAGAAAAAGCAAAATTAGCAAACAGCTGCGACATAACATTCACTAATACTTCTAATATTTGCTGTGAGCGAGCTCCCCGACTGCACTGACAGCGCTTCAAGTGCGCTTCCCAAACACAGTGTATGGAGAATTTCAGGGATGACAGGTAAACAAGTCATGATTATAAGCTAACAGTATTCGTAGTAGTCGTCCTGCTCTTCGTACTGGGACTGCAGTATGTGTGAGAGAGACTGCATCTCTGGTGCTGTGCTTGCTTCTGGGACGTCTGATTCGTCTTCGTAATACTCCCCTGAAATTAAAATACATATTAATGAATCAAAAACTATTCATTTATAAATATGCATTCAAAGCCAAACACAGACCAAAAGTCATTTTCAATAATAATGCCAATGAGGTCTGCATGTTAATTGACATAGACAAAATTGGGACGTCACCCTGACAAACCTTGTGAAATGTCTCCATTTCTTCCTATCTTTGCATACATCTTTCAATTCATTCATATCCATCATGTTTTTCAAACAGATTCTTCAGATCTCTGTAAGGAAGAAGGCCTTTTTCATATTACTTTCTTTACATTCACTCTTTATATCCCATTCTTTTACAATTCTATCAATCTGATCAAATAATACTTTTCTTCAAATCACTTTCTTCTTCTACCTTTCACATTTCCTCTGTATATGCACGTAATTCATTTCATCTTGTTAAGGCACCTTTATAACCTAAATCTGCCGTTTTTGTTTCTTATACTTTATAGTCTTAGCAAAATAGTTACAGTAATGAAAAAAATCAAGCAAATAAAGGACAGTAATTAACGTAAGAGTAAGCTATGTTCCAGCTTTATTTCCTGTACTTGAATGCTGCTTCCCTCCCTCTACGCAGATGGTGGGGTAATCAGTGTTTGCATCAGGGATGTCACGAATATCCATAGCCGTCACTAAAACCACATCCAAAAAATAAATATGCTCCAACGAAACGGATATAAAAGTTATAAATAATGTAATAGAAATTACGAAGGTTACCTTGTTTATTATGATATTGAAATAATCACTCTTATGATAGGCTGAATCTTAAATAATAACCTAGAAATACTTTGAATCCAATTTAAGTTCTTATGTGTAGGTATTATTATTTTAATATTCCTTAAAAATCTAATATCCGTGTTCAAAACTATCTGAAACAAGCATATATCAAATAATTCCATATCAATACCAGTATGTGAAACCGAAATAAAAAGTATTCCCGCATCCATAACATCCCCAGGATGCATGAGCAGGTTGTCCTCCCTTAGAGTTTCCCAGTCCCCCCTTAAGTCCCTGGCGCCCTGCTCTCCATGGGCATTCCTCACAAAGAAGATGAAGAAGAAGGTAAGTGATGTTGTTACCAGGATATTCGTCAGCCTGCTGCTTGCTGGCGTCCTCCACGATGGTGTTGGTGCTAGGGGCCTCCACCGTGGGCAGCCCCAGGGGGCCCTGGCTCACTCCTGCCCTGCGCGACCTCTTGGAGGAGCTGCAGGGCGCGGGGGAGGAGGCCTCTGCCAGCTGGCTGGTGGATACATCAGCCGGGCGCCTGCAGCAACAATCATAGCAGTTAGTGGGGGCTTTATAGTGCAGCTAGCTGGCTTCATGAACACATTATAAGTCATCTCAAGATTCATTACACTTAATTTAATTAAATTTTTTGGTAATTTATACAGCGCCGTCATGTGACATCACCTCGAGGGCACTTAACAAATATTAATTATAAAATAAAATATAATACAATATAAAATTGAAAACAGAACTAATAACAACTTTAAAATAACAGAACAATGAAATTAAATAAAAAAGTCACTAGGTCAAATAATGAAATTAAAAAGTAAAAAATTATACAAATTAAATTAAAAGAGTCAAAAATAGTCAAATATTATAAAAATTCTCAAATAGGTGTGTCTTTAGGCTTCGCTTGAAATCTATTAACTTATTAAATAAGTATTCTTTTATAAAAATATATTTGTAACCATTCTGCTCTTGAAGATGCCTCATTAGGCGAAAATATTCGAGCAAAAAAAAAAAGAATAAAGTGAATTAAAACAATGTTGTACCATTTATATTTTTAAATATTTATATTAAATAAGTAGTTTATTTCTAATCTTCTTCTGAAAGGGTTCTCGGCAGTAAGCAAGATGGCGTTGTCTTCCGCTTGAAGCTCTGATGTTAAATTTCCGATCTCTTGGATTCTCTTCCTGCACCTCTGTCTCCTGCGCAGCGCATAGCAGAGCACACCCAGCACCATCAGGGTAGACAGGGCGGCAGACAAGATAGCGGGGAGCAGGAGGTTGTCACGGGCACTGTAGTCCTTCCTGTCTCCAGCACTCACCAGCACTGGGATGTGCCTCCGCAAGTTCCTCCCAGCTCTGCACCCTCTAGGCCTTCTTTTTAGAGTCACATCACGCTGTACTGCAGTCATGGATTGTATCCTTTCAAGGACCTGTACTTTCGGCGGCACTGAGATGGTACGAAGAACAAGTAGCTCCTCAAGTCCATACGTGAACACCATCATGACAGCTGTCAAAACAAACAACAAGCCAGACGTACCTACTTGTACAAGCACTTGGCAACAATAAAACTTGATTGTCAAATATAAAAACTTAACTGTCAAAAACAAAATCAAAATGAAAAAACGAGCAATAAAACTGACCAAAAACATAAACTTACACTCAAAAAACAAAGTTTATAAAGCTTGTCACAATTCAAACAGATAAAATTGCCAAAAACGGTAAAATGAGAATTAAAAATGATAAAAATAGTAGGAGCAAAACACAAAAACGTCAGGCAGCTCAAAGCGCCATCTGTCTCCTCAGGTATTAGTGAATACCTGATAGGCGTAATTTAGGGAATATCCAGTGAGTGTAATTTAAAATTAGAGAACTTACATTTTTCATTGTTTCATTGAAGACATAGCTAATGTCTTCAGGAGGCACCCTTTCTGCATGACAATTGAGGATGAACTTTTCATAAATGCATGACATTTGAGAATGAAAGCGCATCCTCAATTATTAGGCAGAGAGGATGCCTCCTGAAGACGTTAGCTATGTCACCAACAAAACCTCGAGAATAATCTTAATCTTAATAACTTTATGTTTTTTAATAAACTTATTAATCGGCTTAGCACATTCGAATTTGAGAGAAAAATGTAATGTCATTTGTTGAGGCTGCTAGAAAAAAGGCAAACAAATATTCAGTTATTGTTTGTTAAGACCATAGTCCCTTACAAATGTGACTTTTGCAAAACAAATTCTAAATTGAAATATGTGAGCCCATTCATAATGTAAGAAATGTTCCTGTCTAGGGGGAACAAGGTGGTGAATTGTATTCTTCATCATGAATCTAAAAATAAAAAAATGTTTGTTGGGGAAAACAGGCATTGTGCAGCATACTTCCAGCTGGGAGACGGTGGAATGGCAGCCTCCGGGACTTTCTCCTCTGCCTTGCCTTCTTCCTTCTTGTTGCTGCTCAGGGACTTGAGGATGTCATAGTTGATCTTGGTGCTGATCTTCTTCTCCTGCAGCATCTTCTCTATGGCCTCCCCAGCAGAGGCTGAGGGCCCGATGCCCTTCTTCTTGTTGGCCGGCTTCCTCTTCTTCTTTTCCGGCTTCCCTTCCTCCCTCTCCTTGGCTATCCTCTCTGCCTTTACTGTAATCAATAAAAACACATAAAACTCATAACTAGATATGCAGTGAATACTTGCTATTATTTGGTATTCCGCATTGCTTGACATATTTTCTTGTTATTTGTTGAAAACCAGATTCTTCTTCATCCTATATCTCATTGCTGAGGGTTGCAACCTTTGTGGAGGCAATCACTCTTCTCCAGTTTTCCCTTGACTGCGCTCCATCTACAGTGGTGGCTGCTGATGTCTTCGCTTGATCAGTCTATCCTGTGGGGGATCATCCTCTTCCTTTCTTCCCCTCCAAGTTACTGATCACAACTAGTTGATCCAGGCTATCGTCACTGCACCAACAATTGTCCGAAGAATTGAAGAATACGGCGTGTGCATATAATGGCCATCCAAATGTAGCTCCCGACAAATTGACTTTTTGGTATGTCTCGCTGGCCATGGGATTTGCAGCATGCGCCTCCAGCACCACATTTCAAAGCGCCAATTTTTCTCCTTCTGCTGCTTTAATGGTCCGCATTCCAGCAGCATAGAGAACAATAGAGTGGACCAGAATCCTGAGAAGCTTTATCTTGGTGCTGTTACCCACACCCCGGTCTTTCCATACTTCGTCCAGCTGAGAAATGGCACTTATACCAACTGAGTTATCACAATAAACTTTCCTCCACCTACTTTTCTGTTCCATGAGGTAACCAGCGTTGCTCTTGTACCAGAGCTCCGTCTTGTTCCTGACGTCTCTCTCCGACATGATGATGGAGCTAATCTCCTCGTCGTCCACATCGTCAAGGGCCACTTCCTCCGGGATCTCCACAGCAGCTGCAGGGGCGGAGGGGGCTGTAGGAGTCTCCACACTTACAGCGGCCGACAGCAGGTGCGGGGCGGAGCCCAGCATGTGGCCCAGATCAGGACCTGGGGACAGGCCAATACAAATAAGACAACTGTCTCTAGATAATCTGACACTTCGAGCTCTTAGCATGGCGTGCAAGCCCTATATCAGGGGTGCCCATACTTTTTCTTGAGGAGATCGACTTAGCAAAAGTTTATGAATAGGAGATCGACAATTTAACTGTTTAGCCCAGGGGTGTCCAATTTTTTTTGTTATTTTTGTTGACTGGGGGGAGGGGGGTAGGCGCAATTTTAGAAGTTCATTTTGTCCATAAAAATTCTGTTGACGCCCCTGTGGGGGGGGGGGGGGGGTTGGCACACAATTTTCAAATCCCCAAAATGTCAAATCTGTATAAAATGGTTAATCTGTAGCATTACAAAATTATGTAATCAAAATCAAAGTGTTATCTTGTTGAATATACATCTTTATCCTTTATTATATTGTCCTACTTGGTCGTCAATCGCTTGGAGTTTCGATCTTCAAAATCAATGCCATCACAGCAGATGAAACACGTTCCTAATGTATAGCGAATCAAATTTTGTATATATGTTGCAAAAGTGTACTATTCGCGTATGTGTTTGATCGCCTACTAAATTACACTCATAAACCCTTATAGACCCTGTTGTGTTCGTATCGAAATACGTATGAAAATATATTGACATCTAGCGGCAAAATTGGAAAGTTTTTATTATATTTTCTTTTATTTGATTCAAAATTAAAAAAAAAACAAATAAAATAAAAATGGATTTAAATCTGTAATCTAAGTTGCAACGATATATACCATTTGATATTCATATTACATGCATTCCTACAAGCAGACATTTATAAGTTTGCGCTTACACATGCTGCATGTGTACTTACAACATAAAACCCATTCCAAATGAACATAAGCCCTGCAACTCTTGCCAACCTTCCCTAAAACAAAGGTGAAATTTGCAAAGTGAACCATTTTTTAAAGTATGGGTGGTCAGCCTCATACCAAACTATAAGTCAAGGAAATTATTTTGTGTATTTCTTTACATAATCTAAGTTGCAAAGATACATACCATTTGATATTCATATTACATGCATTCCTACAAGCAGACATTTATAAGTTTGCGCTTACACATGCTGCATGTGTACTTACAACATAAAACCCATTCCAAATGAACATAAGCCCTGCAACTCTTGCCAACCTTCCCTAAAACAAAGGTGAAATTTGCAAAGTGAACCATTTTTTAAAGTATGGGTGGTCAGCCTCATACCAAACTATAAGTCAAGGAAATTATTTTGTGTATTTCTTTACATAATCTAAGTTGCAAAGATACATACCATTTGAGATTCATATTAAATGCATTCCCACAAGCAGACAGGTAAAAGTTCGCGCTTACAAATGCCCCATGTGGACTTACAACATAAAAACCTAATCTCAAATGAACATAAGCCCGGCAACTCTTGCCGACTTTTCCTCATACCATTTGAGATTCATATTAAATGCATTCTCACAAGCAGACATTTGTAAGTTCGCGCTTACACACATAATGCATGTTGACTTACAACATAAAAACCCAATCTCAAATGAACATAAGCCCTGCAACTCTTGCCAACCTTCCCTGAAACAAAGGTGAAATTTGCAAAGTGAACCATTTTTTAAAGTATGGGTGGTCAGCCTCATACCAACCTATAAGTCAAGGAAACTATTTTGTGTATTTCTTTACATAATCTAAGTTGCAAAGATAAATACCATTTGAGATTCATATTAAATGCATTCCCACAAGCAGACAGGTAAAAGTTCGCGCTTACAAATGCCCCATGTGGACTTACAACATAAAAACCTAATCTCAAATGAACACAAGCCCTGCAACTCTTCCCGACCTTCCCTCAAACAGAGGTGAAATTTGCATGGTGAAACATTTTTTACAGCATGGGTGGTCAGCCACATACTAACCTATAAGTCAAGGAAATAATTTTGTTTATTTCTTCATATAAGGTAAAACCACCAGTAATTGACACTGCATCAATAGTTGACACTTTGACAAAGAAACTGAAATAACAAGAATAAAACAAGTAACCAAAGATAGACATTGTGTTTATGAAATAGTATAGACATCTAGCGACACCGACAAAAACTATCCAAGGCGTCTTAACGTCATCGTCAGTCACAGCGTTCGATCCATGACGGCCGGTCGTGTTGCGCCATATTTATTGTTATTTTCTTGTGCAATTTGTTAAGAGCAAGCCGAAAGATTAATATTGGAAAGGTACGTAATCTTTTATAATTATGAATAAATATTAATTGGATCCTTTATATTAGAGTCTGAAGTGTGAATGCATGTCATTTAACATGACAAACAATAATTAAATATGTAAATAAGGGGTCATGTCATTTACTGATTCTTAAAACGACTGAAGATTGAGTAGTTGACATGTGCTGTCAACTAATGGATTTTCATGAAATTGATTAATATCGTATAATTGATGTGTCATCTTGCTGCTTATACATTAAATTACTCTATTATATCTTCTAAAATAATTTAAAACCGTTTTGTTCAGTAGTTGACAGGAGGTGGAACTATTAGAGATTTAGGTGTCAACTATCGAATTATTTTTCTTTCGTTTTGTAGATGCCACCGACAAAAGGAAACTATACTATGTCAACTACTGAAAATAACAAGTGTCAACTACTAAATATTTTGGTTTTTACTAGGTGCCAACTACTAAGTTACTACCCTCATTTTATTAAAAAATATATATAAAATACGCATCAGTTTTATTTATACAATTCTTGTCATATTCTGAAAGTGTAATATATTGCGCAAATATTACCAAGTAGAAACACCCTGTAAGATGATTTCATACCAAACTATGTCTATAGACATACTAATAAACCCTTAAGGTGCCATCTACTGGTGGTTTTACCTTAACCTTAGTTGAAAATATATATTACATTTGAGATTCACATTTAATGCACTCCTACAAGCAGATATTTATAAGTTCGCGCTTACACATACTGCATGTGGACTTACAACATAAAAACCCAATCTCAAATGAACATAAGCCCTGCAACTCTTGCCGACCTTCCCTGAAACAGAAGGGAAATTTGCAAAGTGAGCCATTTTTTAAAGTATGGGTGGTCAGCCTCATAACAACCTATAAGCCAAGGAAATTATTTTGTTTAGTTCTATAATCTAAGTTGCAAGGATATATTTTAGGTACATTTGAGAATAATTTTAAATGAATTCTCACAAGCGCACACGTATAAGTTCGCACTTCTATATATGCTGAATGTGTACTTACAACATAAAAACGCAATCTCAAATGAACATAAGCCCTGCAACTCTTGCCGACCTTCCCTGAAACAGGGGTTAAATTTGCAAAGTGAACCACTTTTTATACAGTATGGGTGGTCAGCCTCATACCAACCTACAAGTCAAAAATTTCAATATTTGCATACACTATCGATGTATGTATTTTATTAAAAAAAATTAGGCTGATTTATTTGGTGAGCGCTGTTTTTGTGTGTTTCACACTTCAAGAGCCCTCTGCGAGCTTGGTCGTTGCTGTAGAAAGCACCAAATCTCAAGCAAGACCCAGTTGCTGTAAGGCTGGATGGACCTTTAGTGTCCGGTCTTTGTTAAAAGTTTTATGAATTTTTCAACCCAGCCAAGAGCATATTTGAAAATATAAATCGTATATTTTTTGTGCTCTGCCGGGATTCGAACCCACAACCTTCCATTTACGAGTCCAAAGTGTTACCATTGGACTACGGACCGGTCAAATATTAAATATCATATTAATGCATAACCGTTGTAATGTTTCCCCCCCCCTGACGAAGAAGGGAGACGGAGGAACGAACGAAGAGACTCGAAAAGAAGCACGAAAGAGGGATTTTTACCTCCTAACTTAGAAGTGAGTGATCGTAGGTGCAGGAAAATACCCTGGAATTACCAGGATTCACGTGCAACAAACCTTCTCTGAAGGAATAGCACTAAGCTGCTTCGATTCTTTTCCACCCTTCAGTTTCAGTTGCTGGAAGAGCAATCTACCCCAACCGAGGTAGTAATTATTTTTGGCCAATTATTATGTGATCATCTAGCTAAAGGAGGCCTCGTTGTGTCATAGGTTGTGAAATAGAACATTGTGTGATTTTTTTGTTTTACCATTTCACCCCCTACTTTTGTGGAAGAAACCCAAGTACTTTTTGGGAGGTGTACCTCTCATACATTTCTACCCTTTTCTTAAGATTATAACGAGTATTTATTTTACGTTTACGCGATCAGAGATGAGGTAGTATGGACTACAATTATTTTTTTAGGCGACGAGATTTAAGCGTTATTAATTACGGGACGGTCTTAAGGCGTGCAAGTTTAATTAATTGGAATATAAGGTAGTCGAAAGTATTTTCAGATAAAAACATAAATGACATAAAAATTGCGAGATGAAAGGCAGTTAGGCTTTAGTTTGTTAGTGACAGTAATTACATGCAAGGCGATCTCTTCTTTGTTGTAATTCTTACCTTTGCGCGTCCACCTGTAAATTGATAGGTTCATGGCTTTTACAGCATCTTTCTATGACCGCCAGTCACTTGAAAGGCACTGCAAAATGGACCTTTATTAGTTATTTCAAGGAAAGGATTCGAGTACACGCGGCGTGAATCTAAGATTTCGACACCCTCGTCGATTAAAATGACTAATTAATTATGGCAAATGGTCCCACGACCTGTGAGTATCTCCTCCTTCCCCAAGTACTCTACCCATCTTCTCCGTATGGTAATCTTTTGCTGCAAAAAACCACGGGACAGGAAGGTTAGTCTGGATTGTGTGTGTTCAGCTACAAGTTACTGCAATAATGTTGGCTCCAAGCAAACTCCAAGTATATAAGATCAGAGATCATGGAACGTTAATCCAGCTGAGTGAGCCCAAATCGTTTCAGGAACTTTCGTTGAGATCAGAAGGTCAGGAACATATCCGGTTGTATTTGGCCAGAGGCCAGCTGCCAATTTTCAGGAACTTTGTTGTGATCGGGAACATATTATGACCAAGGTCACTCAGCGGTTTCCAAATTCAACTGCATTAGGTACATCTGCATTATTATTTGTGTATCTCGATATGAGATTGCAGGCATTCGGCTTCAGCACATACTGCAGAGTTGTTTGTTTATAATTTATTTATGAAATTTGTATTTTATTAGCTTGGCCAACCCCTAGTATGATGGATGTGTAATGGTGTGTTTGGAATACATTTTCACCTTCAGATGGTTTACTTTCAGGCCTTACTTATAGGTAATTCATGCAGCATGCAAATTCTTCATAATCATTCTTTCATTCTCACCACCTCAAGGAGTGCAGCATTCCGTAATGTGTAAGAGTGATTGGGTAATTCTGCATTGAATGTTATAGTTTTTCAGGAATTTTCCTGAAACTAGGGTCTTCCCCGTGACTGTGAATGATTCAACACCAGACCCACATGTATAAACTACGACAAAAGGTCCCATCACCTTGAAACCTTGTGAGATATATTACTTGCTAGGACAACCGGTGCAGCCGTTATCCACAGATAGGAAAATCTCAGGAAGGACCGTTCGGTAAGGAGGCCACGAGGACAGCTGGTCACGGAAGACAATATATCTCGATTTCAAGTAAACCATACATTTCTTAATTCAATATAACATTGCAGAATTCCGGCAAGAGAGAGAATCTAATTGGATGCAAAATGTCAATAGTGGTGTGTGTGTGCGTGTTGCGTTAGTACATAAATGACAGCGACAGAAAATAATTACTTTGTCGAAGATAAGAAGAAAACCTCCCTCCGCTTAGTTAAGTAGGTGAATCTCTGAAATAAACCTATAATTAACAATTATGCATCAATAAGAAAATAAGCAGGAAAATCTTTCCCCCGCACAGGTAAGTCAATGAATCCCTGACAGTAGATATATTATAACCAAGTACACAGCGATAAGAAACTCTGAAAGAAAACACCAACATGTAAATAAAATAAAGTGGTATGTCCAATGAAATTTAGTTAATTTGTTTGTATAATCAAAGAAAACTCAGCCCAGGAAACAGCTCAGGAAAAACTCTGTTTTAAACGTAAATAGTTGCTTTAATTGTAAATAATGAAATGCCGGATCCCAATAAGAAATAAAACCACTGCACTTTTCACTTCACAATAATAATGCCAAATTAAATCAAAAGAATGTCCGCGCTTAATATTTATACAAGTTATTATTTAAATTTCAAGTTCAATAGATGCGTATTCAAAGTTTTGTTGATTAATGTTCCTTTATTTATGAAATATTTTTATTATTTAGAAAATCGAAATGAATATATTATTAAGCTTTGAAACAAAAGACACCCGTATCGACCGCAAGCTGAAATCGAACTCACGAATTTAATTTAATATTAAAGGACCGAAGTATATATTTTTAGATTTTTGAAGAGTAAGAAAAGAAAACACATGCGTATCGATCGCTAGCTGAAATCGAACTCCCGAGTTTGTTCAAAATTAAAATTAGAGAATCAAAATTTATCTATATTCTTACGGTGTTATTCTTACTTGTCATATTTCGCCATCGGCCTAACTGGCGACTACTTAATCTGGGTACAACGCCGGACTAGACCAAATTTGAAATATTGATTCTCGTTCATAGTGTAACGTAGGAACAGTTGAGCCTGCGACCAAATTTGGACGGCTGAAATTACGTCCGTTCAATGTCGTATTTAAAAAAAAAATCTGTTCTGGAGATGTCACTTTATAAATATTATTTAAAGAATAGGGAATTTTCAGTCGTTTTGAAATAATTATTAAAACAATAACCATTGACAATAACGCAAAAAAAAGATGAAAAATAAAAGCAAATAATCAGTTTATAAATTTGTTGTGCAATTTATAATTAAAACAACTTTGAAAACAATTGATTAGCCAAATAAATCCGTATATTTTTTGTGGATCGGGAAAAATAAACCAAATGTAGGGAATATGCGTTTGGGACGACCACACAAATATCGATGACGTCACAATGGCGGACGGCTGACTGTTTTGTTTGTACACAGATCAGATGTCTGCCGAAATGCAAGTAAATATTTTATTTCAGATGGAAAAAGTGTCTCATATGTGTTCTATCTATAATCTATAATCTAAGTTGCAAGGATATATTCATTTAAAGCTCTCAGATGTATGCCCACAAACCAACAAGTGTAGAGTTCGTAGAGTGAGTTCGTTCGAGAGTTCGTAGAGTGTTAAATATCATCTTCACTTATTTTAAACTATATACATAACTTCAGTTTTGCGGCAAATTTTTCATATTGAGAAATTTGCCGCGAGCCGTGATGCAATCTGTCAAATGATTTCTTTTGCTTTTTAATTTTGTGTGTTTTGTGCCTCAAAAAGCGATTGATTAGCAAAAAAGTGCTGAATTCTGTCAATTTGACCAAAATGACAAAAACAAATCGCAAAACAAAACAGTAATAAAGCAAATATTTACTATTTAATATTAAATACGGCAGTTGTCAAAATCGATTGTACCACAAAACCCTCTCCGAGGCGGTTTTGTCTTGGCCTAACTTCGCATACATTTGGAGGTTAGATTTGGGCGGGCGTTGAACTCGAGACGCAAGCCTAACTACTTCAGAAATGTTCAAGAATCAAAATTAAGCAAAACGTGGGTTCAAAGGGCGACGAAAATGTCTAAGAATAACACCGTTAGAGTTTAGAGAATCAAAGCACATCCGTATCGATCGCCAGTCAAAATCCGAGTCCCGAGTTTATTCTAGTTAGGAAATTAAATTAATTATTTTTAGTGTTTAGAAAACGAAAAACACAACTGTATCGACCGCTGTTTCAGATCCGAGTCCCCGAGTTTATTAAAAAATTAGAAAATCAAAATTTAATTATTTTTAGTATTTAGAAAACGAAAAACACATCTGTATCGACCGCTGTTCCTGATCGAAGTCCCCATCCCTTGCAACGTCAGGGGTGCATCTCATCCCTCCCCTCCCCTTGAGATACTTCCTCTCTACCCCAAGATCTCAAAGTCAAAGCGATATAATTATTGGTTGAAAAACAGAGAACTCTACACCGTTTACAGTGCGGAATATTCCCAGTGTTTTTTTTAATGGTGGTTTTTTATAAATTTATTTTATCGAAGCCTTACAAATCTAAATTTTCTTTTACAAAGACTGCATGTTTTTATTTTACATGTTTTCTAATAGTACGAATTTTAACGCGAGGAAACTATGCGCAATATACACATTCCCCAAATGTTAAGGGGTTGGGCTGCGTAGCAGCCAGGGGCAACGCCCTTAGTAAGATTAAAATGGCTTCAATCTTCACTCAACATTCATATTAATCAACAACATTTGATTTTCTGTTACCGAGTCCAGCAGTGATCTCCACAGTAGTCTCCGGATCATCCACCAGGGATTCCTCCACGGCCTCCAGGTTGCTTTGCATCACAAACTGGTTCACCACCTGCTCCTCGTTCTCCCCCTGATCCAGGAGAGTGCTCCGGCTAGCTGGAGTGGCTCTGGTCTTCCTCTTGGTCTCCAGGCTCAGCTGCAGGTCTATCTCCTTTTGCAGCTGCGTCAGGACTGTCTCCCCACCTTCCTCTTCCAGCTGGAATATTACTATGGATGTTAGTAGGTGTATCATGGAGAAAGATAGAGCAAGGTATTAAGTCATTGGCAATAGAAATTGTGACATCACATGACCATATTTCAATCGAAAAGGCAAACAAATATTTTGTAATTAGAACTATTGAATGTGTAGATCACCTTTTGCAGCCTCTCCTTGTCTCTCCGCCTCGCGGCCTTGAAGGACGGAGGATCCTGCTCCTGCTCCAGGTCCACCGTGAGGAACTCCTCCAGGGTGAGCGCGCTGGACGGCGTTTCTCCGAATTCCATCATGCGCTTGCGCAGAGTGGACTCGTGCACCTTCACGATGCGCACCACGTCGTTGGGGGAGCGGCTGAACTCGTGGAGGCGCGCGGCGATCAGCAGCGCTGCAAGGGCGAGGAGGAATGCTTCAATGTGGAAGAGATGCACAAACCTTCTTAGCGCATAAACGTATGTTATCAAGATATTCCTCAAATTCAGTAGCAGCACTTGCTTACGATCACTCCATTGTACCACCACACGCCCTCTGTTACATTACACTTAGAAGAACTTGGACAGATTGGCATAAAATGCCATTTTGTTGAAACAACACATTAAAAGGGCTAAAATCAAGCAGATTGCAGCAACCAAACAGTTTGCATTCTATGTTAAAAAAGCCTCCAGTCTTGTCTGTGGTCGATGTCACTTAGTGATTCCTGCTGCGAGTGGAGAGATTCAAAAAGATGATTCCCCAATACAACCTCCTTAAGCTAGATAGTAGCATAGTGCACAAGACTGCCATCCAGAGCGGCAAGATGTAGGTCTGTGGGTGTGTCGGGGAGCACTGAAGACATGCCTTATTAAGAAATCGCCTTATTAAGAAATGTGATTGGAGAGGGCTCTTGAGGTGTTACACAACAAAAATGGCATACTCTTATTATGTGTAATTAAAATAAGTGAGCCCGATACACATTTTTCTACAATAGCCCTGCATCCCAAATAGAGCCCAGGGCTGGAAGTCTCATCCCCACGGTAATTCTTACCTACTGAATATCGGTAATATTTGTATGAAGACCTGTCAACCCAAGATGGCCGCAAGTGAACAGCTGATTAGTCTTTACACAAATATGATCGATATTCGGTAAGTTAGAACCGTGGTGATGAGACTTCCAGCCCTGGTCTCCTTAACCTGTCTACAGCTCCTGGCATGACCAATCTGCACAATTGTTGGAGATGAGTGTTTCAGCTGCTGCTCACCTGCCCCGCAGAGCCCCGAGGGTCTCCTGCCGGAGTGCAGGGAGTCCCTCTTCATCCTCTGCACCAGGCGCAGCGCCGTGTTGGTGACCTCGTGGGTCTTGTCCCCGAACTCCAGCTTGTTGGCGAAGCGCAGGATGTACAGGCAGGGGTCTGCAAGGGAACACAAGGACATTTAGTCGGTGCGGAGGTCAAGCAGGCAACAGTGTCTGTTACTTACATTCTTCTTCCATTCTGCACGTTGTGTGCTGTAATGTTCCCCCCTAATGATAAAATGGAGGAGACCGGATAAGGAATTCTGGAAGAGGTATTATGGTACAAGCGAGCCAAAGGCCGTGCTCCTGCATCCTTGTTCTCCATAGTTCTCCAAATAGTGAGATCTTCCCTCTCAGAGAGATTGTTGAAGATCCTTAGTCCTTGGTCCATGATGAAGGTGAAGGTAGATCAGAGATCTAGGAACGCTGGTAGATGCTGGTACTCCTTGTTGATGGTGAATATCTCTCGCTGCCTCCAAGAAGGTTGTGTTTTGTTTTGGCCAATGTGTGATCGTCTACTTTATGGTTACGACACCCTCGTCGTGTGGTAGATAATGAAACGGAACGTTGTGTACTTTTTTGTTTTACCGTTTCAAAATCTACTTTTGTGGCAAACCCAAATTCGTTATCGTTTGGTGTGGAACATACGCATTTTCTAACTAAATTGTAAATTCAAAAATATTATTTTTTTAAGTGTGAGTGAACTTGAGAAGAGTGTGTGTGGAAAAGATATTGAAAGTATGTGGAAAGATCTGAAATAAGGAATGACTGAATGCGCTAAAAAAGCATGTGGGGTAACGAAAGGTGGAAGATTGAAAGGAGATGCCTGGTGGAATGATAGAGTAAAAGAAGCTGTGAAAGTTAAGAAAAAGTGTTATGAAAATTGGCTGAATGATAGAAATGATAGAAAGCTAGAAGACGAATATAAGATAGCTAAGAGAATGGCTAAGACTATAATTTATGAAAGCAAGATGAATGAACAAAGAAAGATTGATGAAAGGATTAACAGAAGTTTCACCGACAGTAAGAAGGAATTTTGGAGGTGGATCAATGCGGATAGAAAAAAATCTTCTGCATTGACCACTCCGGGAGTCAAAAGTGCTGCCGGTGAGATGGTATGGGAGAATGAAGAAGTATGCAAGAGATGGAAGAACTATTTTCAAGAAATTTTTGGCCAGGGTGAAAGAAGAATTTATGAACAGATAGATGAAGAGAATGAATTGAAGATTTTGAAAGAAGAATTGATAGTGTCTATTTCACGTCTGAAGAATGGAAAGTCTGCTGGGTTTGATGGTATAAATGGTGAAATGTTGAAAGCAGGAGGTGAATGTGTGATAGATTGGATGTACGAATTATGTAAGCTTTGTGTGAATGCAGGAGTAGTACCGATGGATTGGAGGAAGGCAGTCATTGTTCCCATTTACAAAGGTAAAGGGGACAAAAAAGACTGTCAGAACTTCAGACCAATCAGTCTACTCAGTATACCAGGAAAAGTCTTCTGTAAGGTGATTATAAAAAATGTGATTCTGACTACTAGTGAAAGGATTTTCGATATACAGTGCGGCTTTATGGCCGGTAGAGGCTGAGTTGATCAGATGTTTACTCTACGACAACTTGTTGAAAAACAATTGTCGGTGAGGGGAAAGCTGTTCACAGCCTTTGTAGATCTGGAAAAGGCTTTTGACTCAGTAGACAGAGGTATGTTATGGAATGTTTTGAAAGCATACGGAGTAAATGGGGCTCTCCTAGATGCGGTGCATGCGAACTATGACAATAGTATGGCATGTGTTCGTATTGATGGTGAGTATAGTGAATGGTTTGAAGTTTATAAGGGTGTGAGGCAAGGATGTGTGATGAGTCCATGGCTATTAAACATAGTCATGGACAAGTGTGTCAGAGATGCTAGACTTAATGATTGTGGATTGATGATAGGAGAGAGCAAAGTGAGTGTTCTACTGTATGCAGATGATGCAGTTCTTGTATCTGATTCAGCAGTAGAATTGCAAACAATGCTCTCTAGATTGAATGAAGCTTTGTTAGATAACCATTTGAAGTTGAATGCAAGTAAGACGAAAGTATTGATTTTTGAAAGAGATGATGAAAATATGAATTATGAATTTAAAATTAATGGAATGAATGTTAATGTCGTAAATGAGTTTGTATATCTGGGAAGTAAGTTTGAAAAAGATGGAAGAATGTCCGGTGAATTTGAAAGAAGAATAATGAAAGGCAGGTGTGTACTGGGTGCGACCGCTTGCATCGCCAGGAACCAAAATCTCTCAAAAAATGTTAGATTGGCGGTGCACGGTGGTATACTAGTGCCCACCTTGATGTATGGAAGTGAAGCCTGGACGGTGAGTGAAAGGGAAATTAGTAAAGTCCATACAGTAGAAATGGACTATCTAAGGAGTATGATTGGGAAAAAACGAAGTGACAGGGTGAGGAATGATTTTGTAAGAGAAGAATGTGGTGTAAGAGAAAGTGTGAAAGTGAAGATTAAAAGAAGTATGTTAAGATGGTTCGGGCACATGGAGAGAATGAGTGATGAAAGATTGACGAAGAAAGTATATGTTGCTAGAATAGATGGATGTCGTGGAAGAGGAAGACCGAGAAAGGTATGGATGGACCAAATTTTCGAAATAGCGAGTGAATGGGATATCCAGAGTCATAATAAAAGGAGAGCTTGTATGAAAAAGGTTATGACTCTGGATGAAATGAAAGAAGTATGCAAGGACAGGAAGAAGTGGCGGCTAATCTGCAATGCTGATTTGTAATGTTGGTTTATTAGTTTGCTACATTTTTTGCATAAGAAATTTTTGACTTTTTTTGTATAGATTTATTTTTAAGGTTTTGTTGTTTTTTTTGTAAACTTAATTGTCATTTATTACTCGTATTCCTTGACTTATAGGTTGGTATGAGGCTGACCACCCATACTGTAAAAAATTGTTCACTTTGCCAATGTCACCCCTGTTTCAGTGAATTTCGGCAAGAGTTGCAGGGCTTATGTTCATTTGAGTTTGGATTTTATTTGTAAGTACACAATCAGCATTTGTAAGCGCAAACTACACGTGTTTGTTTGTGGGCATACATCTGAGAGCTTTGAATGAATATATCCTTGCAACTTAGATTATAGATTATTAAAAAGCTAACGAGATTTACGTTACGTGTATTGTAAAATGACCACATGATTTTAAAACCGATTTTAAAACAAGTGACTTTCATTTTTAATGGGATTTTGTTTTCTGTGAAATTACTAGAACCCGCTCTGGCAAGTTTACGGCGTATAGAAAAAACTCGGACGCTCAACGTATTCAAAGGCGTATACAAAATGAGGAACAAGGAAAAAGGGGGGACACAAATCGCGAACACAACAAGTTAATTGATGCGTTAATTTTTGTTAGTCTTATTATTTAACAGATTACATAGATTTACAAAATAATAATATTATATCAACATGAATAAATTACATTTCGTCTAAATGTAATACAAATAATATAATAATAATATGCAACAAATCTACCTCCATCCACCCCATAATTACTTGAATTAAAATCCCACCTCTAAATTTAAAATCTGCCTGCTAGCTTCAATGGAGAAGCCAGTGGACTTGCGACCTCTGGAGTAGGGTTATTCGATCGAATTACAAGCTCAACGCTCCCCTTCTTCACCAAAGAAACGTCACAGGACTTTAGCACGCTAATTCTTGGCAAAAGGAAAGGAAGTCTTGTCACCAGTTTCGTCTAATTGTTACCTCACTGGATGGGATAACTCAGCATCCCCGTCACCAAAACTTAACGCGCGCCTACTCCATACTTTATTCCAAGCTGCTTTTGTTAGGGAAGACAGCTTCTTATTTACCCCATCATTCTACCAAAATTCGCAATACCATGTCACCATCTGATGCTCAGCAATTCCGGCCAAGTAGACCCGAGACAAATGCCAAAATAAAGAAAACCTGGTAAAACAATAGTTGTGGAAATATCTACTCCATAATCAGTTCCTGGTGCACCCCAATATGGATTTAGACCCGAAGTACAGATTACGAAAGACCTCTCCACAACCCCATAAATAATGCCTTAACCAATCGAAATTCGAATGGTACAAAAATAATTGTGCAAACCGCTTTACTCACAGTCAGGAAACACGCCACTGGTTTTAAGTTTCATCAAATCAAATGTTTTATCTACGATTGCTCCAATAATTGAATCAGCACTTATTCAGTTTTACCTTTAAGGTGGCGATATTATGACAGACTGTCCTGCCTAGTAGTGACGTCAAACTTTGCTATGAAAAAAGTGAACTTGATACTTTGGTATTGATTGCAAAGGACTTAAGTCACAAACAGGGCTATCCACAACCCATTTGATCCATAACTGATCCATGGCTCATCCTTTTTGTGTAAAGATTTACACACAATACACATTATAGATGTTTGACGTCTGTCAGACGAAAAAAATACTTACTTTGGAATCTTGTTTCGAGTCCATTACATTTGTATTCATTTAAAAAAGCTAATCTCCGAAATAAATACAAAACGCGTCAATAATATTATATTTTCAGTTCAATCGCCTGCGAACAGAAAGAATAATATCGTCAGGTCATAATATTGTAATTAAATACCTATGTAATACGCCATGCAACAGTTGGCAATATTAATTTCCTCGTTGTTTCTCTATGCCCTTGATTTGAAAATTAAAAATGTCGGAACTATCTGCGGCGCGTAACGACAAAAACAATGAATTGATTATTCTAAATGGCACCCACATGCAAAGCCTAATAATTGATGTTATTACGAAACAATTTGCAAAAGGTCGATTGCCATTTGAAATGGAAAACACTTAAATAGCATCGCTCAGTGAGATAATTGCAATCTAGAAACATCCCACGTAAAAAAACACATCGACTGTAGTTGTTTCTACTTGTGCCATTTACATCTTGGATTTCAGGCGCAAAATTTAAGACTAACAAAGATGGTTAGGAGCGGCGCATTAGGCGGAATGATGAACTGTCCAGCATATGTAAGACACCCAGAACTGTAATCTTTCAAAGACTGCTTACAGCTTTAGGTTGGGGTGGGTTGCACGTGTTCACAGGATGCCGGGCGCACGGATTATCAAACAAATAATGAGGGAGGAAGACGAAGAGTGGGAAGATCCATACTGAGATGGAGGAATAAGTGGAGAATGATGCAGCTGCTGTGGATTGCAAATAGGAGGCCTGGCGGAGTTGGAGGTATAAGTTAAAACAGGACAAGGTTCGAGTTGGGCTGTAGGTACATTCACGTCCTGTGGGACTACGAAGCCTTGCAGCCTGGTCGTGAGGCGCTCTTCAACGCTGTCAGACCGGCCATCGGCCCGATCGGATACGCGGACTTTGTGGCCAACAAATCCAACTTTGAGGCTTTCTCAAAGTTTTGTGCCAGCTATGGCGAGAACTCGTCGGTCTAATTAGACCGACATTCTTTCTCCTTTTCTTTTTTCTTTCCCACCTCTATGGTGGTTGGCCACTTAGTCAGGAGAGCACCTCCCGAACAGTCTCAGTAGTAACATCTCGAATTTGGGTTTTAAGTCACATGTTAAGACGCTCAGAATCACTTTGCATTTTTGTTTGTAAATTAAAAATCCTCGAGCCCCAAACCCTCACGGCTATAACCTTTCAGTGATTTTTGAGCCTCCTTTGCTTTGTGCAAACACTTGGGAAAGTGTCGCTTCCCGGGAGGGCCTTCTGCCACTCGTATCTCACATAACTTTTGCATGCGAATCCTGTGACACATCCCCGGATGGGATGGATATACAGGGCGTGGGTCAGTGGAGGGGAGACTGACCCTGAGAGAAGGTGTTGTAGGTACATCCAAAAGGAAGAATAAGACCAGCACAGAGTAAATAAAAAATAAAGAAGAGAGTTAAAAAGTCACAGGGAGACCTGAGGAGTTGACGTTTTAGAGCACATTTTGGCCGGTCTGTATTCTAGTGGTTAAGACTTCTAGCTCGTTAATGGAAGGTTATGGGTTCGAATCCCAGTAGAGCACAAAAACATTAATATTTTTAAATATGCTCATCGCTGGGTGAAAAATTCATATCCTTTACCAAAGAATTGGTGCTTTCTACAGCGACGACCAAGCTCTCAGAGGGCTCTTGAGGTGTGATTCACACAAGAACAGCGCTGATATTATAATTATTATCACTGGGTTGTAGCTTCTTCCTGCAACCTCCTGAAACTGCCAACACGGCTCTCTGCTATCAACTCCAGGCCACACTGTTTCAGCAAGATGGACCGGCCGAACTCATCGCACACGCCATCTTTATGAGGAGGTGTTATTAGTGTCTATCTAAGCCAGAAAGGCCGTACTGGGGACATGTGCTTAGAGGGGAAAAGTGCGGACTCTATTAAGTCATAGGAGAAACGATCGAGAGAAAACGAGGTGTCGGAAGGGAAGCAGAGATCATGGCTCCGTAAAAATTGAGACTAGGCAAGACAAGGACAGGGGAGGAACTATTCCAAGTTGCGAGAGATTGGGAGATATTCTTGCAAGTGATAGTCGACGTCGGAGGGACCTTAAACGGCACTAGAAGAAGAAGAAGATTATAATGAGAATATGAGTTGTAGTGGACGACCTTGAATAGGATTCGAACCGAGCAAGGCCGTTGCAACTTCTTGCTCCATAGATGGGGATTAGCTCCATCTCCAGGATGTGACTGTGGGGTGGAGAACCAGACTGTCCGGCACATAGTGGAGAAGTGCCCCATCAGAAGACACCCTCCTGGCCTGAAAGACCTCCACGAAGCCACGCCAGGAGCAGTGAAGTGGGTGGAGGGCTTGGATCTTCCCCTCTAACGCGCCCAACGGCCAAGTGATTTGCTGTGCTTGCCGCCATACGCAAAGTAAGTAAAGTAAGTATGAGTTGTAGGAGCGAACAGCTGTGGACGGTGGTAGGAGGGAGCCAGCACTTTCGCGTAGACTGCGGGGGACACTGACCTCAGCGGACGTAGATGACGTCATGAAGGTGAGTTGAGAGAACACCTGCAGGCAGACCAAGCGCTCAACATGCTAAACAATCACTACAAAATAAAGAGCATTTAGGTGAACATACAACATGCCACTTATTTTACATCAGATTATTTATTTCATCGTCCATTTTCAAACATTATATTAAACAGGATAAACATTATGCGAACGAGTATTTTTTTCAAATGACAACTGGTGTAAACAAATTTTTTTTAGCAAAGGAGAGAGTATGGTGCTGGTTACAAAATACACAAAATGAGAGCTGTGTTTGTGTGACTCACAAATCATGAGCCCTCTACATGCTTGCTCTTTGTGATTGGTTTTGATAATTTTTTCAACCAAGGGAAGAGATTTTCAATTATTTCGAATCGGCAATCGAATTCGCAACCTTTGGTAACGAGTACGTAGCATTAGCCACTAGACTACAGCTGAAAACAAACACCTGTTTAACATGCATTTAGTAATTTTTAAAATAATTTATGAAATAAAGGCTTACAGACATTTTATTTCATTTTATAACGAAAACAATCATTAACACATGCATGCCTAATCATTAAACATAAATACACAATTTTCCCACTTACTATAATATAAGTTGAAAAGAGATATTAACATTCAAGGCTTATATTTAATGCATGCCGACAGACAGCACGTGTAAGTTCACGCTTACACATGCCGCATGTGTACTTACAAAATAAAACCAAAATTTCAAATGATTAAACCATACAACACTTGCTGACTTTGCCTTTAACAAGGGTGATTAGATTGGCAAAGTGAACCATTTTTTACAATATGGTTGGTCAGCCTCATACCAACCCACCAGTCAAGGAACTACATTTTGAAATTAAACCACTTTTATTATGTAACAAGTATAGTGGACTGCACACAGCCGCGCTCATAATCTGCGAACAATTATGCATGTTGCAATCACCAGAGTCAGATGCTGCTCTGCCAGTCCACCGGCATAGTCTGCCGCGAGGAGTGTCTCCAGCAAGGCTGCGACAGGATACAGAGACCAGAGGACCATGGAGGACTTCGGTGAGTCAACATGGCAATTCAAATTCTAACAGCCATTTCAATTAAAGAAGTATGTAAGGACAGAAATAAATTGCGGTTGATCTGTAATGTTGGCGGCTAGGCTTTATTAAATTGAAATTTGTTTCTGTCCATAGATAATATTATTTATTGATTTAAAAAGTGTAATTTTTCGTGTATGTTCCTTGACTTATAGGTTGGTATGCGGCTGACCACCCATGCTGTAAAAATGGTTCACTTTGCCAATGTCACCCCTGTTTCAGGGAAGGATGGCAAGAGTTGCAGAGTGTGTGTCCATTTGAGATTTGGTTTTTATGTTGTAGGTTCACATGAGGCATGTGCAAGCGCAAACTTGTACGTGTCTGGTTGTGGGAATGCATGGAATGTGAATCTCCTATGCACAGATCAAAAAAAGAAGAACCGGACAGAATGGTAACAGAATGAGTCTAGTGTGAAATATAATCTAATCTAATCTAAGTTGCAAAGATATGTTACATTGGAGCATAGATTTTATTCCGTTATCTATGCTCCAATGTAACATATCGCACGTTTAATAATAAAGAGCAATAACTCAAAAAACATGAATGTTGGGAAATCACGTTTGAAGTTTAGACAGCCAGTACAACTTGTATGGGATGAAAAAGGCGGCCGATGTTTTATCTCGGTCATCTTCGTCCAAATTGAACGGCTGTCGCATTCTACCTATTCTTCTAGCATTGTTCTTGCGTTTTATTACAAAATCTCGATTTTCCCAATTTTCGAGTTATTTCTCTTTATTATTAAACGTGCGATATCTTTGCAACTTAGATTAGATTAGATTAGATTAGATTTCACACTAGACTCATTCTGTTACAATTCTGTCCGGTTTGTCTATGGAGATGTATGAGAGCTTCACACAGGTTGTCCGGTAATCCACAGACAGTCCGGGCAGTATGCGTTGTGTATGAAAAGGCCCTAATCGTTCGTTTCAACTGAAAATAAAATGGCGATCTGCTCTGACCGCAAGTCAGTTGGTGTAACACCTTTCAATCTATTTGCACCTGTATTGTAGTAGGTATAACTGTATGTCCTGTCTCTAGTGTAATATGCTATTTTGCATAGATGACAGCGCCAGGCCGTGGTGATCAGATTTGAAATTGTAAACCTTAGCAACCATTTAATCAATCACAGCTGCGTAGCTATTCGGCCAAGTGACGTCATTTTCACCCATTTGAACGTGCGGACTTGATGGTTTATTTTTTATTGTGCTTTATAAAAATATGTTCAAAAGCCGGAATATTATTCCAAAAGTAATTAATTCTGAGCTGTCATTCTCTTAAACAACACATATTTGATATCTGTTAGTTCCGTGTCAGCTCCGGTCATACAACGTGAAATTAAAACAGGTAGTGTGACCTTGCTCGTGATTTGCAAGATCGCCATCTTGGTGTGATTTGACGGCCCGCCAATTTGACAATGATTAATCTGCATTGAGAAATTAAATCAAGTTCTTTCCTTACATTCCTCTCATTTTCCTTTAACTTCCTTACATTTCCTTACATTTTTGTTTCGATTCTCACTAAAGGTGTAAAACTATTTTTCCGTTTCGACCATTTATTTTAACACAATTCAAAATACCGGCAAGGCTCACTCAGTCGCCATAAAAAATGAGAATTTATTCCCTTGAAGGCAAGAGCAAGGAAACCCTCACTTCAAGCTTAAACATGTGTTTAAGAGATATTACTTTTTCTTATCATGAACACACGAAAAATGTTATACGAGTTAATAAGTTCATCGTTGCTTACCACACCAACAAAAGTGTCTCGTGTGGACGATGGTTATGTCAACAACGAAACGCCGAGAATAAATGAGACTTCACCAAAAACCGTTCGTCTAACATCGGAATTTCGAAATTATAGCGTAATTTGTTAACATGTAACTCGCTTGAATTCAAGCTCAACCTTTACTCTGAGAATAAAGCAACGCGCCAATACTAAACCATAGCGTAAACAGAAAAGAGTATGAAAACTAAAACATTCCCTAGAGCCGCTGTTGTATCTTTCATACATAATTTATGTTTACGCGATGGTCGAGTATTAACGCAATGTTTGATGCTCCGGGATACTGAGTGCTATTCGTCATACAAAGTGTAGCAGCCATATAAAACTTGCAAATGAAGATTGTGAAAGTTTTTTCCTTGAACCTGACCTTGCCGTTACCTTCTTCATCAGTTATTTTAGCTCACTATAACCTTACCTCGCCTTTTCCACGCTGAGTGCTGAGCTTGGTTCCCGCTGTCGCCATGCTAAACTACAGACCCGGTTACGCGATCACAGAAAGTGAAAGTACTCGTGCGCAGTTGAAGGCCGTACAGACGAAGATAGCGAGCAAACAATCACGTACTTGAAGAAATTATGAATGTTTTACACACCTTAGAGGTGTACACGGCTTTAAAAACAATAGATGACAGTCAACGGAGGGCGCTGTTATGATGTTAGGGTCTCAAACTGCTAAAATCGATGAGTATTATTTTGTTTTTCTTCAACATATTACTTCTTACGTTTTAGCAATTCAGCTAACTTTACTTTAAACCTTTAAAAGTGACGTGAAACAAGCTGGCAAGGAGCCGTGCAGGTCAATAAATAGTATTTTTGTGGAGATTTTCGCACGTTATGGACATATATGCGGCATGAGCCTATCTGAATTCCGTAGAGCTTTGTTTTGCTGAGGAAAGTATAAGTATTTATATTTTGTCTATGCTATTATGAAATATTAATTCTTGTATTATATTATTTTCTTTGTCATTTTCTGTAATTACTTTTTCATATAACTATGTAATTGGACTATTATGTCCGTAAGTAAAATAAATAAATAAAATAAAATAAAATAAAAAATATTTTTTCTTACTGGATCCTTTTTATATACTCTGATTTTTTTTAATTCGGTGCTCTTTGACTGATAGGTTGGTATGAGGCGGACCCCCTGTGCTATCCAAATTGGTTTAGTGACCGGTCTTTGGTAAACGTATGTGAATTTTCTACCCAGCGAAGAGCATGTTTGAAAATGTAAATGGGCTTATAGGTTGGTTTGAGGCTGACTACCCATACTCTAAAACATGGTTCACTTTGCCAATGCCACACATTCAGCATTTGTAAGCGCGAACGTACACGGGTCTTTTTGTGAGCATGCATTTGATTTGAGTTTTGGATGTTAATTTATCTTTGCAACTTAGATTATAGCGCGCCCATTAGTCGAAGCCACAATAACAAAGATCAGCCGTTTCCACTTTTGCTCAGGTGCTGCGAGCGGTGTTGTGCGACGAATTAAGATCGTGGGACACGCAGGCCATCAACGATCGCTATCGCGCTTTGTCCGAGATTTCTCACCTTTGTAAATCCGCCTTGCCTGAGTATAACTGTCTTTGACTTCTTGTACACTGTCTTCTTTTTAAAAACTGTCTCTGTCCGCGCAGCCTCACCTTGACGAAGGAGAGCGCTGACATGAACTTTGGTCTAGCGGCAATAACGCACCGCGGCACAAAGAAATGAAAGTTCGTTAGCGCATCTGCATACATATGTGATGTGAGCAAGATTAACCACCGCGTCCTGTTCTGTACGAGCATTTCTTTTCGCCATTCCCCCCGCCACGCCGCGCGGTCAAGGTTCGCCACCACTGAAAGGTCAGAGAAACTCTGTCATTCATTCTGGAATTCAAACAGCTTCTTTATACTTTACATCAAAGCCTTTTCACACAGAACGAATTCTGTCTGGTTGTCTATGTTTTTTTTCTATCCGGTGCCAGATCAGAAGTCAAGTAGTGTATAATATATTATATAAAAGCTTTCACATGGCTTGTCCAGCGATCCCATCCGAAACCATAGACAAACCAAACAGAATTCGTGATATGTAAAAAAAACGCTGTTATATCAATGATTTTTTAAAAAGTTACACAAACTTTTTTCTTCTGAATAAAATAAAATTCCACAAACCATCCGTCCACGAATCTGAATTTTCAATTGAACAAAATATTTCCTTGAGCTCCTTGACTTGAGGTTTGTATTAGGCTGACCACCCATCCTGTGAATTTTATTTCACTGTGCCAATGTTTCAGGGAAGGGCGGTACAAGTTTCAATATTCATATTTGATTTAGGCGGTATTATCAACGTTAGTAAAGCGACTTCATACTGAATGAAACAGACGCACTTAAATGCCAATCGTGCGGGTAGTTTTTTTATCAGTTTAAAGTCACATATTATGCTAACAGACAGTTTTAAGTTTTAATCTGCGAGTGCACATGCAGCACTTGCAAGCGCGAACTTACACAAGTCTGCTTCAGGGTGTGCATCAAGTGCGAATCTTAAATGTCAATATATATTTGCAACTAAGATCGTGGTAACAGAATCCTTGCTAGAACCAAGAACTCACATAACAGATCGTAATGCACCAACTACGCTAAGCAAGTCCGCGCAGTTTGTTGCTTGCCCAGCAGTGGAATACGCAGGAGGTAGTTGAGAGGAAGGAGGACCAGCACCGCGACGTCACGGTCAGCTGTTCCATATTTATGCATTTATACATGAGCTCACATGCAACTGTTCGGGTCAAAGGGCCGCCATATTGTTGGCGCTGCCAATGCACATGGCAGTAACCAATACAATACTAAAACAATAGAACATAAAAACGCAACTAAGCTGCTCATATTGTGCAACTTTTTACTAATTTTATTACACGGCATAAGTTTTTTACAATAAAAAAAACACATTTAACGAAATGTTGCATGTAGCGTGTGGAACTTACGTAGAAGTTGCAGGGAAAGTTTTCTTCCCGTCGAGACGGCAGGTCCCAATATCTTGGTGCGTACCTACACTAGATATGCTCGTTTCTAACTTGTCATATCTATGAAAAATATTCACCAATCTGACAATAAAACGGTGGCAGATAATCTAAGTTGCAGTTAATATGCATTTACATGCATTCCAATTAGTAGACTCGTATACGTATGCGTGTGGACTTACAACATAAAAACCCAATCTCAAATGAACATAAGCCCTGCAAATCTTACCCACCTTCCCTGAAACAAGGTTGACATTGGCAAAGTGAACCATTTTTTTATAGTATAGGTGGTCCAATTCATACCAACCTATTAGTCAAGGAACAGGAACAATAAGTAAGTATAAAAAAAACATACACCTAAAAAAATTAAACAGGAAATCGTTTGTCTTGTCAAATTATTTCAATTAAGATTCAGGAAGTGAAAACAACGAAATAAATCTGGTGAGGATTCTGAATAATGTTGTAAGTTTTCACTCCATCTTCCCACGTTACGCCTCTGCACTAAGCATAATGAAGTAACTGCGTGCACCGCGCTAGGAATCCACGCACAGCACAGAGTGGTGGATGCGCGCGTGTTTACAGATATATGGATACAAGTTAACTTAAGTTTATCTGTTTGGTGAACATCATGGATCAGTGATGGAGGGCGGGAAACATGGCGGGAGTAATGCGAGGAGTGGAGAGAGAGAAGAAGAAGGAAACAATGAGAACCGTAAGTTTATAACTTCTGCATGGATTTTATTATGACGTTCTATAATATAATCTATAATCTAAGTTGCAAGAATATATAGTAACATTTAAGATTCATATTAAATGCGTGCCCACAAACAGACACGTGTATGTTCCCGCTTACAATCGCTGCATTTACACATCAAAATCCAAATTTCAAATGAACATAAGCTTTGCAACTCTTGCCGACCATCCCTGAAACAGGGGTGACATTGGCAAAGTGAACGATTTTTTATAGCCTCATACGAACCTATAAGTCAAGCAACAAAAAATAAACAACATTAAAAATTATAAAATACATTAACTATAATCTATAATCTATCTATAATCTAAGTTGCAAGGATATATTCATTCAAAGCTCTCAGATGTATGCCCACAAACAAACACGTGTAGTTCGCGCTTACAAATGCTGATTGTGTACTTACAAATAAAATTCAAACCGCAAATGAACATAAGCCCCACAACTTTTGCCGACCTTCCCTGAAACAGGGGTGACACTGGCAAAGTGAACCATTTTTTACAGTATGGGTGGTCAGCCTCATACCAACCTATAAGTCAAGGAATATGAATAATAAATTACATTTAAATATAAAAAATAACAAAACCTTAAAAAGAAATCTATACAAATAAAGTCAAAAATTTCTTATGCAAAAAATGTAGCAAACTAATAAACCAACATTACAAATCAGCATTGCAGGTTAGCCGCCACTTCTTCCTGTCCTTGCATACTTCTTTCATTTCATCCAGAGTCATAACCTTTTTCATACAAGCTCTCCTTTTATTATGACTCTGGATATCCCATTCACTCGCTATTTCGAAAATTCGGTCCATCCATACCTTTCTCGGTCTTCCTCTTCCACGACATCCATCAATTCTTGCAGCATATACTTTCTTCGTTAGTCTTTCCTCATTCATTCTCTCCAAATGTCCAAACCATCTAAGTATACTTCTTTTAATCTTTACTTTCACACCTTCTCTTACGCCACATTCCTCTCTAACAAAATCATTCCTCACCCTATCACTCCGTCTTTTTCCAATCATACTTCTTAAGTAGTCCATTTCCACTGTATGGACTTTACTAATCTCACTTTGACTCACCGCCCAGGCTTCACTTCCATACATCAGAGTGGGCACTAGGTACCACCGTGCACCGCCAGTCGAACATTCTTTCAAAGATTCTGGTTCCTGGCGATGCTAGCGGTTAGAGGTGGCCGTTTAAACGAAAAGCAGTTTAAAATAGCTGCTTTTTATTTTAAGCAACTAAGCGCGCTTACAATTTAAACGAAAAGTCTTTTTGAAAAAAAAGCGTATAAAAAGTTGCTTCTGCTAATTTTATACGCTTTTTCAAACGCTTATGGCGTGTTATAAAGCTAAATCTGCCGTTTTTGTTTCTTACACTTTATGGTCTTAGCAAAATAGCAGTAATGAAAAAAATCAAGCATGTTTATTAATTTTTTATCCTAATTACAAAGCTTAAACAAAATATATAACTTAAGAATTGCTACCACAAAAAAATATTTTAAAAAACGCGTTTTTTTACATTTTTAGCTTTTTTTTCGTGTGTGCTGTATTTTGGATTTTTTTTTTTGCTTTTTACTTACAGAACTATACATTGTTTAGGTTCAATACTCAACATTTTTTCAATAATGTCAATAGTTTTTGAGTAAATATGGAAAAACTGTGTTCTTTGATTTAATTAAAATTTAATTCATTTAGTAGTTTCAGTTTTTCCATATTTACTCAAAAACTATTGACATTATTGAAATTTTTTTGAGTATTAAACCTAAACAATGTATAGTTCTGTAAGTTAAAAGCAAAAAACAAAATCCAAAATACAGCACACACGAAAAAAAAGCTAAAAATATAAAAAAAACGCGTTTTTTGAAATATTTTTTTGTGGTGGCAATTCTTAAGTTATATATTTTGTTTAAGCTTTATAATTAAGAAAAAAAAATAATAAACATGCTTGATTTTTTTCATTACTGTAACTATTTTGCTAAGACCATAAAGTGTAAGAAACAAAAACGGCAGATTTAGCTTTATTACACGCCATTAGCGTTTGAAAAAGCGTATAAAAAAAGCAGAAGCAACTTTCGTTTTCGTTTCGTTTTAAACGCAGCAAAGTTTTCGTTTCGTTTTAAACGAAAGTTGCTTCTGCTTTTTTTATACGCTTTTTCAAACGCTAATGGCGTGTTATAAAGCTAAATCTGCCGTTTTTGTTTCTTACACTTTATGGTCTTAGCAAAATAGTTACAGTAATGAAAAAAATCAAGCATGTTTATTAATTTTTTTTCTTAATTATAAAGCTTAAACAAAATATATAACTTAAGAATTGCCACCACAAAAAAATATTTCAAAAAACGCGTTTTTTTTACATTTTTAGTTAATTTTTCGTGTGTGCTGTATTTTGGATTTTTTTTTTGCTTTTAACTTACAGAACTATACATTGTTTAGGTTTAATACTCAAAAATTTTTCAATAACGTCAATAGTTTTTGAGTAAATAAGGAAAAACTGAAACTACTAAATGAATTAAATTTTATATTTACAATAAACCCAAAAAACGAAAAAACGCTTTTTAAGCTGCTTTTTTTAAAAAGCGTAAGCGTTTTTTCGTTTTTTTTACTAAGCCGTTTTTTCCATCTCTACTAGCGGTAGCACCCAGTACGCGCCTGCCTTTCATATTCTTCTTTCAAATTGACCGGTCATTCTTCCATCTTTTTCAAACTTACTTCCCAGGTATACAAACTTATTTACGACATCAACATTCATTCCATTAATTTTAAATTCATAATTCATACTTTCATCATCTCTTTCAAAAATCAATACTTTCGTCTTACTTGCATTCAACTTCAAATGGTTACCTAACAAAGCTTCATTCAATCTAGAGAGCATTTTTTGCAATTCCACTGCTGAATCAGAAACAAGAACTGCATAATAACTAACTACAATATATCTTTAAAACAATAATGTATTAGCCGCCATCAGCATTGCAGATACGAGTATCATCGCCATACTTTTCGGTCCTTACTTATTTCATAACATTTTTCATATAAGCACCCCTTTATTATCCCCCCCTCGGGATATCCCATTCATTTGCTATTTCAAGTATTTGGCCCATCCATACCTTTCTAGTAAGTCTTCCTCTACCACGTTTACTGGCCATCCTCAGGCCAACGTATAAGTCTAGCAACCTAAAAGGTTGCTAGGGATAAATCAATATATTTTTATTGGTTGCTCTGGACGATAGTCCCATACAAGCTCAATGCATACAACTGTGATGTTTGCCCTCCGAGAACAAGATCTAAATTTGAGTCCATAGCATGTGTACGTGAAGGGTTGGTGATGTTCGATTGCTTCCTACAAAAAATAGCAAAGGTGCATTGTGACATTCTCGTCATCATCATGTCAAAATTTAAATTTCGAATATTCCAGTGTGGCAATAGTAAAAAGGAGTGTAGGTGTAATAATTTGGCCGCGAAATAAAATCTGCGAACAGCCATATAAGCGCCCGTCATAAAAATGGCCGCCACAAAACGTCAAGTAACTCATTAAGCTCCGAGATCTGAGGTTTATGTTGCTTCACACAACCTTAATCTCTTGCCCTGCTAATGTAACACTAAATAAAACCGACATTTTATGTGCAAGCCATAAACAATCAAGCGTTCCCGTGGTTTATTTTTTAATACGTCTTGAATTTATTTAACCTTACATGCAAAACTACGACACGAAATGAATGCTTTTCAACTTTCCAAATCCGCCATTATTCTTATGCGTAAAAAATAAATTAAGTTGTAAAATTGCACATTAAAAAGTCGTTGTACATTTCAAGGCAGGTATTAAACAGATTCATTAAACATTTGTGCTTCAACATTCGTCTTATTTCCAATTCGTACGTTGTAACAGTGGATGGATGTCGTGGTAGAGGAAGACTGAGAAAAGTATGGAGATCTAATTCCTGGAATAGTGAGTGAATGGGATATACAGAGTCATAATAAAAGAAGAACTTGCATGAAAAAGATTATGCCTCTGGATAAAATGATCAAAGAAATATGCAAGGACAGATAAAATAGCGCTTTATTCGCAATTTTGGCGACTTAAGCTTGAATATATTTATTTAATCGATTGTTTATTTTACCTTTTGATAAACGTAGCATACCATATATTTTTATTTTTGTTCCTTAATTTATAGGTTGGTGTGAGGTTGACCACACATGCTGTAAATTGGTTCACTTTTGCCAATTCTACCCCTCTTTCAGGAAGAGTGCAAGAGCGCAAGGGTTGAATAGCTCATATTTACATGATGTTTGGGTCGTATTTTTATACACAGCATGTGTAATCGCGAACTTACACGTGTCTTCTAGTGTGCATTCATTAATGATATCTTTGCAACTTAGATGATAGATATTATATTTTTTAGGCCTAATGGTAGCAACGCATGCGTGGAACGGGCATTAGCCGCCATAAAACCATTTGTTGAATATTTCACGTTGAACTTTCTCCGTAACGAAGCATAAATCAGATTATGATTGTGATGATGCAGTTTGTTTGCGTCTATAGGACCCGCGAAAAACAAAAAAGCCCGAGGCGCTTCACAAGTTGTGCCATTAAGTGGCCAGTGAGCCATAAATGGGAGATACAAAATAAAACAATGGAGTCATGAAAGTTTGCCGATTGGGCTCATTCTGAAATGATTGCAACTTATGATAAGATATACTGGATTGCCGTCTTTGGTTCCATATCACTCGTATCTAAATCTAATTGCATTTAGTTGGTGAAACATTATCTAACCTTTGCGGCTACCAACTCAGGAGTGCAGTGCACAAATACATCAGCGCAGCCCAACTTGCCTCCCAGACATGAATATTCAAACATGGGTTATTTGAATGAGCGGAAAAGCTACGAACTTTTCTAAAATTATGATTAAATAAATTCTTCGTGATAGTATTGGTAATGAAGGACGGACACGTATGGAGAAGAACAATAATGTCAACTATATGACCTGTAGCTACTAAGACGTCGATGTGGTCCGGTCAATACAAGTCAGCAGATTGCATTAGCTGGTCACATCTAGCGAATGCACCATCGTAGTCTGGAAAGGAAGGTTGTGATGATGGACCCCAAGGAACGCAGGACATGGGGAAGACTCAAATTAAGATAGCTAGATGTTAGCATAACATTGCACTGCCTTAACAAGAGGATGGCCACCAGCAAGATGCCTGGTCATGCAAGACCAATGGCTATCATAACCAGACACTGTTTTTACAAGAGGATGTTCAGAAGTCGAGAAAAGTAGGTTAACAAAGAAAAATGAGTGCCTGGCTATAGACCCGGTCTGTTACAACAATAGATACGAGTATTATGATATCGAAAACGGTTGACTGATAATATTTGGATTGACAGTTGGCGAATCATTTTGTCTCCAGCATAGCAATACAAAATACTGTATTGTTAAAATGAAATACAATCTGGAGTTAAATGTAGGTAAGCGTGTCTCAAGACAAACTAAAGCAGCGTTCATATTCAACTATTATTATATTTTATACAACTTTAAAAACTGTGCTAGAAATAAGAAAATAAAAAAGTCACACGGACCGGCCTTAGTCTAGTGGTTAACGCCTTACACTTTCCATCAGAAGACCTTACGTTGAAACCTCATCATATTTAGCGTTTGATAAAAATCCAAGGATAACTCAGAATCTTCGTAAAGAAACAGGAGTAAAGGAGAAAGTGTCTTCATTCCTCATCTTCTCCTTTTACAGTGCCACTTGCATCGAAGATCGGTGGTAATCACAGAAAAAATAACATAGCTGCACATATAGTGTAACTTCTCACCGCGCTGTCATGTGCGATATCAGCCATCGTGCACTTCTTTTATATGTGAAGTACTTATATGACTAGGCATTATTTACACTGAAATTTTCTCACAATGATAATCTAAATATCTGTCGACAATGCCATTAAACTATTAAAAAAGTTTTTATTAATTTTCAGAACAGTTGACAGTTTCAAAATGATTATATGTAGGCCGGTCGAAATGAAAAGTTTGGCGTAATGGTTTGAGGTTTTGTATAAGTAAATTGTGTCGTCGCACGGCTGGGTTGCAAGAGAAAAGGCAAACAATTATTTCTTATTCGTTACTAAAGACCGTAGATCCATAAAAGTGTGACGTTTATCCACCGAGAAAATGTTTTAATTAATAAATTCAAAATTTCGAATTATGGACTCATCAATGAAATGAATCCACCAAGACTAAAAAATGCTTCGTTAATTGAAATACATCGGCATTTATGTACGCATTGTGAACGAGTCTTTAGTCGCAAGCAGTTTGTAAAGCAAGTACCATTTCACATTTCTTTCCAGTAGGTCATGCTCTGTATCAAGGCCAAAGACAAAACGCCGCACCGAAATGTAGGTGCTGTACGCGGGTAGGTGTTAGTGGCCAGCTCGGATACCTCAATACCTAAACCATAGTTACTCTAATAACCAGTCATGCATGCACAAGTACACGCAGACAACCGGAATTTTATTCCGACATTTCAAATTTAAAAATGTGTACTTTTGGTTGTTGAAATGTGGATGTAGGTTGACATATTTAGGCGTAACACATAAAGCAGCCGCCCAGCTGGGTTGCTAGAGAAAAAGGTAAAATTAAAATTTGTGATGGGCCAGCTACATTCAAAATAAGGGGAAAATGTGATGTCACTCTACAGGGCTAGAGGCAGGAGAGAGAGTCATTACTTCCCTGCACTAGAGCACCACTTCCCTACTGCATTTACAATTACATAGGATAACACTGTCACCGGCGAATACGAGTATCTAGCAATGCTGTGTAATGAAATAAAATCTCTGATCGTCGTAAATCCCTTTTTTATTTACTACGGGTGACGTCACATAGCCAAGAGCTGTTTTAAATCTGGCGAGTCCATTACGGGGTTTTCTATTTTCCAAAAAAGATCACGTCAAAGATTAACCAAACCTTGGCGGTACTTAGTCTTGAGTTACATGGAAATACCGAAAAAACAGATTTTCTTAGATACCCATGAATCCGGACCCGAACCTCTAGTTCAAAGATTGTATATTTTATCGTTATCAATCGAAAAGTAGCGATGCGACCTCAAATACAGAGAAGCAGATAAAGTTGTAGAGAAATCACGCAAAAATGTAAGAAAGTTCTATAATTTCGTCGTAAAAAACATTTTAAATTCGTTTCTAATAGTCTAAAAACAAAATAAAATATCTGTATTTTTAAAAACATGTCCCAGAAATAACTCGGTAGGTAGATAACAACATTACCTAAGTTGATTTATTTTAGCTGTAGGTACACACTGCCCACAGACAAATATATATCTACGCATGGCAGCACTGAAGATTTAAAGCAAAATTTGAATTCCGAATTCGTCACTCGAAAGTTTCAATAAAAAAATACGTTATTTTCTCCTTTAAAAATGAAATGAGGTTACAAAAATTGTCATACTATTTCGGACAAATGAAGCTTGACTAACTTTTTCACAAGTTATTCAAGCAAAAGTAAAATGAGTGCGGTAGAAAGCTAAAGAAATTACAGTTTTTAAGAGTGTGCTGCCGGATGAATTGAGACTATACATTTAATACAGACAAAAAAAGCTTCAACTAACACAGTCGGGTCGCAGCTTAAATAATGATTACTAAAATTTTGTTATTGGTTGCTGAAGACCTGAGTTACATAGACGTGTGATTTTTTTTCGCAGATAAAAACTTAAATTTGAATCATCCGTGCCCAAAACGTTCTGACTTCATTGTGAATTCATTTTTGATTTTGGTTAAATAGCACGACAAAATTAATGATTAAAAAAAAAGTTTTTTGACCTGTAAAAATTCAAAGTTTTTATACCTATCGTATTCACTTTGCCAATGTCACCCCTGTTTCAGGGAAGGTCGGCAGGAGTTGAAGGGTGTATGCCCATTTGAGATTTGGTTTTTATATTGTAGGTTCACATGCGGCATGCCCAAGCGCGAACTTATACGTGTCTGCTTGTGAGAATGCATGTAAAGTTAAGTCCCAATGTTACATATCTTTGCAACTTAGATTAGATAAGTATGGAGTCGGAATTCAAGTTCTCTTTATTTTTTCAGCTGACACCCGTTTCAGGTCTATGCAACTAGGGTCCTCAGAAATCTTTGAAAAACATAAATTTGCTCTCGACGTATCAATTCATATACCTACGTATATGTCAGTCGGTATGCGTCACAATTTCTGTAACGTAATTTGTTCACAAATTATCTAAGCAACCATAGAGGTATATAATATATATATCGATGTATGCAACTTAGATTTATACAGAAAATTAGTGTCGAGCAGATTCAGAACGAGAGTGCATAGCAACAAAACGTCGGTGTTATGGCCGAGGGGTCCAAGTGGCCGATCTTTCTAGCGTATTTGGAATAAAATAACGTTGGTTCTATCCCCGCTTGGGTCACTTGACTTTAACTTTGACCCTGGCTCAACAGATGTTATTGGGTAATAATTAATTAATAATTCATTCATATAAACAATAATAAATTATTAATTGATGATATAAATACCTGTTTTTGGCCAGGTAGAATAGGTTGGTGAATTGCATTCCTCTTCACAAATCTATTTAAAAATAATAATAAAAAAAAAACAACAACTAAAAAACAATATTACAATTACAACTCGGGGTGCATACGTTACATTTTCTTCCCCTTCTTGTCACGACTCCAACAACAAAATGTCACGATCAAATAACAAGCAAGCAGCGGCGCTCTCGCCTCGCAGGATGATTACTTCTATAAGACGCAGCGATTGGCAGCCATGGTTTTAATGATAATTTTATCACGGTGTATTTTTTTAACCACAGGTTTCAGTTACTCCCCCCCCCCTCTCTTGTTTATAAGCAGTCTCTGGTTACGCCCATGCCAATAAGAGTCGTGCGAAACTACAAGGAGACATAATTACCTACTGTCTTGATGTAGGTACAGGAGAGCTCGGACTATCCGAATAGATTTTTAATTTCATAAAATAAAATAAACGGCATCGTTAAACTAAATCTAAATCTAAGTTGCAAATATATGTACCATTTGAGATTAATATTAAATGCATTCCCACAAACAGACACGCATAATTTCGCGCTCACACATGCCGCATGTGGACCTACAATATAAAAACCCAATCTCAAATGAACATAAGCCCTGCAACTCTTGCCGACCTTCCCTGAAACAGGGGTGACATTGGCAAAGTGAACCATTTTTTACAGTATGGGTGGTCAGCCTCATACGATTCGCTAATAATGATTTCGTTTACGCGCGCTTTTGTCTTTTCGTCCACGAAGCTAGTATGGACGCAGCGCTGAGGTTATTGGGAAGAAAAGTCATCGTCTCGTAGTGTAGCTATATTGCGGTGCATTGTCCTTTGACTCGTACGAGGGTGGGAGGCTGACCCAATAATGAATTAATTTATTCACTTTTGTTAATGCTCCCCTATTTCAGAGATGGTTACCAAGATTTTCGGGGTCTATTTTCATTGGAGGATAAGGTTTTTATTTATTGTTAAAGTAAACATGCTGCATGTTGCATGTACGCGTTAAAAATATTTGAAAAAAAATGTTTATCATCTTACATTCTTTAACGATGGCAACACCGGAAATGCAATTCAAATTTAAAAACAGAATAAGAATAGCTGCCAACATCATGAGTTATATTCATTCATCAATTTCATCCTGCAAGATGGATGACAAAAGTGATTGAATAAAATTAGATAACAATCTTACAGTACAAGGAACACAAAAATGCAATTCAAATGTTTCAAAACACAAACAGCGTTATTCATACATAGAAAATGTATAGCTCAACCGCCATCTAACATGCATTTTACATACAAAAAAAGATGATCCGTGGATCAGCTATCGATTAAATGTTTTGTGAATAGTACTGCGAGAGTTTCGTTTACCCTACACGGAAGACTTTAACAACCAATCAATAGCGCATCCTGGTTCTTATATTTCAAGTTTCCTGTACTTGCGCATTTACACAGTAAAAAGTATTTGGAAAAATAAAACATGTCGAGTCCTCTTCCTACGACTGCCGCGCAGTTGGCTCCGCAAGATGACTGGATAAGCGCTCAAGCATGAAATTCATCATAAAAAAATGCTTTTATTGGAATAAGACTCTTGAAAAAAAAACAGCGAGAAAAATGGTGACGTTTCAAGACGCTCGGCTGAAAAATTAATCTACCTTACCTACAACAATTGGGTCTTGTTTACAAAAAAGGCGCTTACTAGCGACTACAAAGCAAGAGGGCTTTTAGGTGTGATTCACACTAAATCAGTCACCGAATGAATTTCTGATTAAAAAAATACACCAAGTACCACAGTGGTGTTAGTACAGAGGTTAGAAATACTTGGCAGATTTGTGTACAAAAATCTACAGAGAAATTTTCCACTCACACGATGCCCCATCTCTGCAATGCATTTTTGTACCAACTGTCATTTACAGTGCATAGTATTTACTTCCTACCGTCTGAAGGGCGCATTGAAATATCGACGCAAAATTAACGAAAAAATGGTAGAATTAATAAAAGCAGATGAAATTGCCGATGTGTTTCATCATTAATAAACCTTGAAGAGTTGATTGATAATATTAATACCTTTATATTTGACGGCGTGTATAGGAGCCCATAAAGGAGCACAGCCGAGTATTATGCAGCATTAAACAATCTGTTACCACAGCTGCGCGGTCAATCAGCTGAGCCGCCCGGCTGAGGGCGACATCACATCTGTAATTTACTTTTCCCGACCTCTGGCTTATTTTTTATTTAAAAAAATCGAGTTGCGCGTCGCTTGTTATGGGTCTGCGATTTTGATAATGCATAGTATTAAAAAAAATGTTGCGGTGACGCCAATGGGAAAAGACAATGAACAAGTGAAGGATGCGATGACAAATGCGACAACTCCAAATTTTCCAGATTCTTTAAATAATAGTTTCACTTTAAAAGACAGTCTATCTCTAGTGGGTAGGTGCCTGCAATGGCTAACCATCTAAACTGTGAAAATTCATTTAATGTTACCAATGTCAACACTGTTTCAGAGAAGGTCGGTAAGAGTTGTACGGTTTATACCCATTAATTCTATAATCTATAATCTATAATCTAAGTTGCAAGGATATATTCATTTAAAGCTCTCAGATGTATGCCCACAAACCAACAAGTGTAGTTCGCGCTTACAAATGCTGAATGTGTACTTACAAATAAAATCCAAACCTCAAATGAACATAAGCCCCACAACTTTTGCCGACCTTCCCTGAAACAGGGGTGACATTGGCAAAGTGAACCATTTTTTACAGTATGGGTGGTCAGCCTCATACCAACCTATAAGTCAAGGAATATGAATGAATAATAAATTACATTTAAATATAAAAAAGAACAAAACCTTACAAAGAAATCTATACAAAAAAAGTCAAAAATTTCCTATGCAAAAAAATGTAGCAAATGAATACACCAACATTAGAAATCAACATTGCAGATTAGCCGCCACTTCTTCCTGTCCTTGCATACTTCTTTCATTTAATTAATAATTGAGGTTTGAATTTTTATTTTGTAAGGGATGCTTGTGAGTATATATCAAAATGAATCTTAAATGTTAATATATATTTGAAACTAAGATTACTGATAAAAAGTGTCAGTTGAAGACGAGCGCTGTTGTAATGTTGGTGTCTACAACCTTATATTGTCCATGGGCCTAATATGCTGGTTTCACACAGCTATCTGAAATGTCAAAAGTAACATTTTATGAAATGCCGGTAGTTCCGATTTTCCCCACGTTCAATATAAGCCATGTAGATAGACAATATTTGCACAAAATATATGCAAATATTGTTTTTGCAAATAAATACTATAACGTGTTTATTTTTCAAAATTATTAACCTAGAATCTGCTCTGTTTTAAAAATCGACACTTTTAATGCCTAATACCTCAAAATTTTTTTTTAGCCCTTATGAAATAAGTAGGTTTTCGGGGTTGATTTTTTTAAAGTTATATTAAGGAGAATGTATTTAATTTAACAATCTATTTTTGCATGCCCAGAAACAGGTATTAGCATTATCTATTAGCAAATAATTATTTTTTCTGCGAATCATTAATTGATAATTCCGCAATAATATATGTTTCCGTGTGTCTGTTTTGGGATCAAAGTTATCGTCAATGGGCCTGACGGGAATGGAACTAGCGTTGTCCTTATTTTAAACATGCTAGTCGAAAGCACTGTCTTGATCCACTTGATCATAGCGCAAACACAATAATAATGATCACATTAATTAAAGGGTCACATTTCAAATTTCAAATAAGATTAATAATTCAACATTTTAAAAGTAAGGATATGGTAAAAACAGGGTAGAAATTAGAAAATGAAAAAAAAGCTTTAGCATATAATAGCAACCTGTCATATAAAAAGCTGTAATAAAAGTAAGAGTAACTTTTAACAGGATCGTAAGTTTGACTTACGAATTTTAACATCGGGCGCCAATAAAAAAAGTTGTGAAATACGGAGTATGAACTATCGAAACCCACATTGCAAATTTTGAGTAAAAAATATGATTGTATATTATCAGGGCATTGCAGAGGTCGCCACAGACCCTGATTACCCGCAGCGTGGCCAATTACCCGCAACATGAGGTGTTATTGAAAAACATGTTCCTGGCTAAGTACTTAGAGCAGGAGAAACAATAAACTTCGCAAAGTGAAATGGCCGAGGGAAGTCCGTGAGGAGTAGGTACCTACAGGGCTGAAACATTCAAGATATCAAGAAAATAAAAGTGCATGTGTAATAAACATGCTGACTTCAAATAGCACATGAACTTATAGGTTGGTGTGCGGCTGACCACCCATCCCTAGCGAAATGGCAGCTGGATACAGTTATGTCCAGGCCCGGATTAACCCCTGTGGGGGCCCTGGTGCGAAAAAAAATCTCGGGGCCCCCTATAGCCCCCCCCCCTTCCCCTCCCCCCTCACCCCTTATCACAAAATCCCCTCCCCTCGCGCTTATTTTTTTTCAGAACGCAAAATATACAATTTACGAACATGCTAATTGAATGGTTGAATTCCTTGATTCTATTCTTGACTTTTAGGTTGGTATGAGGCTGACCACCCATACTGTAAAAAGATGGTTCACTTTGCCAATGACACCCTTGTTTCAGGGAAGGTCGGCAAGAGTTGCAAGGCTTATATTCATTTGAGATTGGGTTTTATATTGTAGGTCCACATGTGGCATGTGTAAGCGCAAACTTATACGTCTCTGCTTGCGAGAATGCATTTAATATGAATCTCAATTGATTTTCATCTTTGATTTAGTTTTAGATTATAATAAAAACGGTACTAATTAGGTAAAAAAAAATGCAAGTACAATGCTACTTCTTAGCAATTTTCCCTCCGAATTTGCAGAGGTCTTTTGAGGTGTGATTCACACATAATAGATAAAGCTTATTTGACACATAAGTTTGTGTGAAACTGACCTCTATAATCTATAGTCATAGTTGCAAAGATAAATTGACATTCAAGGCTCATTTTAATGCACTACCGGTCGATAGCTCAGTTGGTAGAGTGCTTGCATTCCATGCCGTGAGCTCGGGTTCGAATCCCGCCGAGATTGTCAGAAGTTATTTCCCGTTTCGGTGTTTATTTCAAACCCCAAAATAAAATACCGGCAAGGCTTACTCACCTTCACAAGAAATGAATACCAGCCTCCTCGGGAGCTGGGAAATCCCCACTTCAAATGAAGTGGTTGGCGTAGCCCCCTTACATGTAAAAATAAATAGGTTTCACTCGCCACATGAAGAAGTTACACTAGATGTGTAGCTTAGTTGCGTTTTTTTTGCGTTGTCCACAAGCGTCACGTGTAATTATCGCCTTTGCATATTACTAGGGTGGTCACCTGTCCATCAAAAATTTACTTAAATCAAGTTAATATTATTATCACAAAGCTCAAAAAATCTGACATCCTATCAACCAAATTTACATTATTTTCGACACCGCCTATCTTCAATAAATCATCCATTGTTTAAATTTGCAATGTTTACTCTCTCGGCGCCAGTGGCAATAAATGTTTTACAGCCGTCGGAGCCTTTTATTTTATATTTCCGCTGTGGACTTTACAAAGGCAAGTTATGCAGCTATTATCCTAGAAGTTCATTATAAGACACGAACAGGTGTCATAAAATCATACGCAGTCGATACCTTTGTTTACCTTTACTTTTTTTCTGACTTCCTACCCAGAAACTTTTTTCTTTGTTACTGGAGGCTTTGTTTAAAATTTTTGGAGGCCCATTCAAGTCGTTAAGGGCCCCATTCAGATCGTCGGGGGCCCCGAACGTTTGCTGTGAGAAACTTTTATTATCGGTGTCTTTGTCTGGGCAAAACGCAGCTTTTTGAGTCAAAAGTATTCAATATCAATTCCTACGACATTTTTTAGAATTCCTTTAAAGTCTTTCGGGGCCCATCCTGGCGCGGGGCCCTGGTTCGGTCGCACCGCTCATAACTTATGTCCTTTTCACAACAACGCCAGCTGCGTTTAGATTACTGGACAAAACATGTGAAAGCCTTCATACATCCCCATACACTGCCAACTACCGGATACAAAAACCATAGACAAACCGGACAGAATATTTTCAGACACCCTTATTTTGTCCAGTTTGTCTATTTTTTTTATATCCGGTGCCGGACCTGGAAGTCTAGTAGTATGTGGAGATGTGTATGAAACCTTTCACACGGTTTCTTCAGCGATCCATTGAAAAACCAAAGACAAACCAAACACCATTCGTTTAGTGTGATTAACAATTGTAATTTATTTTAATTTGAGTAATTTTTTGAGCTCAACTAAATTTCTAATGTGTTATTGATCTAATCTAATCTAATCTAAGTTGCAAAATATAAGTAACATTAGAGATTCACATTACATGCATTTTCACAAAACATACATGTTTAAGTTCGCGCTTAAACATGCCGTATGTAATCCTACAATATAAAAACCCGAATCTCAAATGGACATACACCTTGCAACTCCTGCCGACCTTCCCTGAAACAGGGGTGACATTGGCAAAGTGAACCATTTTCTACAGCATGGGTGGTCAGCCGCATACCAACCTTTAAGTCATTGATCAAATTAAAAAAAACGTTCCAAAATTTGTTTGCTACTAACCAGTGCACGCTCCTGAATATTAACTCTTTTTTGGGTAAAAAAGAAAAAGGCTTAAATTTAAAATTCGAACACGTAATCGATGAATTTCAAATTTGGAATTAAATAATGCACTGAAAGTGGTTCCATGTTTAAATGGACCAATTACACGCGGACATGAGCACGCAGATTATAGGTTTATGGATATATTACGAATACTGTACATAATAAATGTGGCTACTTACTTAAAAACTCATAAATTACGATTGAGAAATTATTTTTAAGCATAAAAATATGATTAAAAAGTTTAAGCGTTGGCAATAAAATCCATGTAATTAAAAAAAATAATGTGTGATAAAATGCCAAAAACTTAGGCAGTAACATCAATGACGTCATTAGGAATGGGCGCACGAATACTTAATACAAGTATGACTGACATTTGTCTTGTCTTGTATCCTGCCTCCATTCCTCTAGGGGTGGCCGGTACCTCCACACAAGTGCCTCCACTAGACTCTGTCCTTGCATATTTCTTTCATCTCATCTAAGTTCATAACTCTTTTCATGCATGCTCTTCTCTTGTTTCCACTCTGTAAATTCCATTCATTCGCAATCTCATTTATCTGATCAGTCCATTGTTTTCTAGGTCTTCCCCTTCCACGCTTACATATTAGATTCCCTTTATACATTTTTTCTTTATAGACATAAAAGAGTAAAAAAGTTACAAATTAGTTTTTTGCGGGCATACGCCACAGGTCTATGACGTGAAAAATGGTTCTTAGAAATCAGTCATTTTCTCAATGATTTGAGTATTAACAATGTGAAACTACAATATTAACTTTACAAACAACTATAAAGAAATCATTTTCTCTTTATTTGAAACAACTTTTACCTAAATATGACGTCTACTATAATCTATAATCTAAGTTGCAAAGATATATTAACATTCCATGTCCACAAACAGACACGTGTAATTTCTCGCTTACAAATGTTACAAATTTAAATCCAAACCTCAAATGAATCTAAACCCTCTAACTACTTACGTACTTCCCTGAAACAGGGGGACAATGTGTTCTCAATGACGCAATTTTATAATAATTACTAAGTACATATTTTGTTTGGTTTTTCAAGTTACGTACACCTGATGGTCTGAGGACAGAAAACGTTTGTAAATCTGTAATCTCTACAATAACAGTGAAAATGAAAAAGTGTATCAAATAAAGAATACAATATGTTTTATTTATAGTTATTTGTACAATTCACGAAACATGGGTTTGCTATCTACCTATCATTTATCAACCCTGCAGGGCTACGTCAAAATATTTTAGTCTATGTCATTTCACATTTGTGTAGACTCCATTACAGCATTTTTCAATTAACACGTTAGTTTGTTTCCTGATTTTTATAAATTATAAATTATTACTTTAAACACGAAATACTTACTAATTTATTGTTTTATGGCGGGTCACAAATTTGTCTAAAAAACAAACAGTCAAGTTTTTTGCACACACGAGTCATAGACAATAATAAATGTTTAAAAAAATCGCTAAATGATTTTCGGCCCACACTGCTCGTGAGATATGGTGACCACAAGATCAAGTGATTTAAAAAATATATATGCGACAAAGAAACCTTGATATTCGAAAGCTTCGATAGTTGACAGAATGCTTGCGTTCGTAATCAAGGAACTCCCTTCTCCCTTAAATCTGTGAACCTTACATTTCGATGATTTTTTTAGCCCAAATCATAGTAGGTAGGCTACCAGCAGGTTTCTTCAGAATTGTCAAAAAATGCGAATTAGCGACCTCAGGAGTAAGGAGGCCCCATCTGAAGTGAAGTGGCTGGCGCAAGGCTCATCCCCTGTAACTTTGACTTTGTCCGCATTCCTTTAGGGGTGACCAGAGCCTCTGCAGGGTGCCTTCATTTTTCCTATAATCGCATATTATATATACTCCTTGACTGATAGGTTGATATGCGGCTGACCACCCATACTGTAAAAAATGGTTCACTTTGCCAATGTCACCCCTGCTTCAGGGAAGGTCGGCAAGAGTTGCAGGGATTATGTTCATTTGAGATTGGGGTTTTTATATTGTAGGTCCACATGCAGCATGTGTAAGCGCAAAATTATGCATGTGTGCTTGTGGGAATGCATTTAATATGAATCTCAAATGATACATATCTTTGCAGCTTAGATTTAGATTTAGCATACCATTTAGCACCATTCTTTCACAATTTCACCAATTTGATCAAGAAATACTTGATCTTGTAAATGTGCACATGGACATCCACTAATACTTTGGGACAATGAGGAAAATATGATTTTTAGAAATCCTGTGCGGGAGACTTAGATAGGTTTCAGAGAATCCCGAGGAATATGACACTTGTTGGAGTGCCGCTGAGTGTGGGTGTTGGTGATGTGAGGAACAGGATTACAGATGCACATATATCGGAAGCTTGTCCCATAAGCGCGCAGTTCGGTAAAGGAATCAGTCGTGAAAACACCAAGTTCTCATAGTTTTGACGTCGACGGCAAAAAGATGAATGTGAGCCGTTTCACGAGTCGCTCATGTTGAGACGAGAGGAGGCGCTATAGGTGAGGATAGGATAGATACCACATAAAAATGTGAAGAACGTATATGAGGTAGTTATTTTATTCGCGTATTTCTAACAATGTTATTTTTTGTTCGTCGGTAAGCTTAGCCTTGTCGAGTTCACATCAAACAGTGCAAGAGTAGATAGTTGTATAATCAAATAAGCGCCAATATCATCATTCCTAAGCTCGGCAAATATTCTCCATCACCCGTGCCAATGTTTACTAGGCGCACATCGGAACGAATTTATATTGTACACATTATAAACAAACAAACAAACAGTAAGGCTTCAGAGCCGTGTATTTCGTACTGTCGGAAAAAAAACAGATAAGTGTATGTTGCTCAGGTATTTTTGAATAATTGCTAGAAAATATGAGTGAACAGCCATAAAAAATATATTTCCTCTTGTAATTTTCACGTTGTGTTCCATTTTCATATTTCAAAGTGTGACAAAAAAATTCAAAATGATATCGAGCTATATGACTTTATATCATTCATTGATACGATCACAACTAGAATTTGCTGTGACTGTATGGAACCCTTTTTATGATGTGTATAAAACTCTACTAGAGTCGGTTCAAAGAAAATTTACGAAAATATTGTTCCATCGGTTAAGCTACGAAAACCGCTCTTACGACAAACGCCTACTTCATCTAAATCTGGTAAGTATTGATAATCGATGTTTAATATTGAGTGCGTTGACTCTGAGGAGTATCTGTCTATCGGAAACGGATTGCCCTGGTCTTCTATGTCAAATTAAGTTTCGTATACCAAGATGCGCATCTCGTTCTTCACAATTATTTTTTCTGTCAAAATGTCGAACAAATGCAGGTCAAAGAGCTCCTATTCATAGAATGTGCAGTGATTTTAATAAATATTTTAATGATTTAGATTTGTTTAATAAGGGGAAATACTCCTTTAGGGGGGACTTGATGAAAACTATATATAAAATGTCTTTTACACCCAGTTTATAGGTGCTGATTGGGCTTTTTGTTCTTCTTTTTTATTCTTCTCTTTTTTCTTCTTTAACTTTTACATTCTTATGTTTTTCTTTGTTTACTCTTCTTGTTTCTCCTTGTTATTTTTGTTTCTTTTACTAATTTTATTACTTTTGAATTTTGACTTCCTCTACTTCTTTTATATTTTTATGTCAGCTACATTAAATTTATAATATATATGTGGGAAATTTTTAAGGATGTAGGCATTTTAAATTATATGTATCCACTTTTTTGTTTATTGCAACTGTGTCTGTATCTGTTTTTTCTCCTAATAAAGTAAAATAAAATAAAAAATAAAAGTGACAAAAAAAGAACTGCCTTCCAAATGATTATTAATTGACCTTAAAAGTAGGTACCTTTTTTATTTTGTATTGTAAATATACAAATATAATAGAGTCCGCACATTTGAGGAAGATAAAAAAAAAATTACGTCACACTGCTTGGTGCCTACGGCCAAGGTTACAAAATATTTTGTAATTGGTCTTTTAGGATTCTAGACCCCTAGCCCGCCGAGAAAAATCAAATTTGTAGCATCAGTACACACTCCATTCGCTCCCACATTTTTTGAACATGCAAAAAACGATTTTTCATAATCACACCTCAAGAGCTCTGTCGTCGCAACAATCAGCACCCAGTAGCTGCAATGTTATTTGAACCCTTGCTACTAGTCTCCATTCATGAAATTCGATATTTTTAAACTAATACATTGAATTTTTAGTTGGTTATGGTTTTTAACCAATTACAAACATGAACTTTCAGTGTTAATACACAAACCATAAACAATAAATAAATAATAATAATAATACATTGAAAATTGCAGCGTCGCGTCGTTTCGATATCTTCGTCAGATCTACATATCACGCAAACTACGTTAATTAATAGCTGATCGGACAATCAAATGTTCGTCAGCACATATATGTATCCGATCAGCTGTTCACACGCGGCCATGTTGAATTGTTCAGCTATCACATGATAGGATCCATCGGTTTGTCGGACTGACTACAAGCGACCGTTGTTCGTCGGTTCCGTTCCCACAGCTCTGGTAGAAAGTGAAATCATCTTAGTATTCTGTGATGCAGTTCAAGTAACAAGGCGAGTGTGTACTCAGCGCTGATTTAAGCACTGCCGGTTATAGAACACGGCTCCAACTCGCATAATACATTGTTATATCAACACAGCGCTCTTACACGACATCTAATGGGAGAAGCACCACCACGTACATACAGAAACAACAAATAGCAAGAGTTACGTTGTAGAAGCCTAGTGACCGGTCCGTAGTCTAGTGGTCAGCGCTTCGGACTCGTAAATGGAAGGTTGTGGGTACGAATCCCGGCGGAGCACAAAAAATAAACCATTTATATTTTCAAATTTGCTCTTCGCTGGGTTGAAAACATTATATTCCTTTACGCAAGACCGGTCACCAAAGGTCCATCCAGTTTTACAGCAACTGGGCCTTGCTTGAGAGCTGTGCGCTTTCTATATCGATGACCAAGCTCGCAGAAGGCTCTTGAGGTGTGAGTCACACAAAAACAGCGTTCACCAAATAAATCATCCTATTAGTGTTATTATTATTAGAAGCATTTCATACCATTTGGTAACCGTTTCCAAAAATATCAGTCTCTCCTGAAAAATCCAGACCGGAAGTTAGATATCCATGATGGCGCCGGAACTGGAAATCGATTGTGTACAGTATAGTTTTTTTTTTTTTTAAGAAATCCTGTGTGGGAGACTCCCAAGATTCTAAAGACTCTAGGGGTCTATGACACTTGTTGTAGTGCCGCAGAGGTGTACGAGCTTGGTCGTCGCTACAAAGCGCCAATACTCAAGCAAGACCCAGTTGCTGTAAGACTGGATGGACCTTTGGTGACCGGTCATAGGTAAAGGTTTATGAATTTTTCAACCCAGCGAAGAGCACATTCGAAATATAAATGGTATATTTTTGTGCTCCGCCGGGATCCGAATCCACAACCTTCCATTTACGAGTCCGAAGTGTTGCCACTACGGACTACGGACCGGTCCAAGGTGCCAACGACACGCGGTGTACCTGAGCGGTTACCCATCCAAGTACTGACGAGTACTCGTGCTTGTGTATTTTCATTGAAAATGAGGAACTCAACACATTGCTTTTTATTATAATTAATCACATTGAAAACAACAACAAAACACTACAGGTGTTATTCACACTTAGCAAATCCATGGCTTAGCCGCCACCTAACGTGAATTTTCCATACAAAAAAACGATGATCCATGGATCGGCTACGGATCAAACGTGTTGTGAATAACCCTGTACTTCTTGTTGTAATCACAGTTTCTCCCATCAACAGGTGTAGGTACACTTATTTTTTAAAGATTGTAGAAGATTTCCGCGTCATGTTTGAGACACCGTTATTCGGGACTCCCAGCAAGATTCCCGACTTCTTACTTCACCTTCCATCACAACAACGTTTTCCTGATTATATTTTAAATATAAACCTCCACAAAGTGAATTCTGAAAAACGGTAAACAAGTGTGATCTCAAGATGGCAGCAGCGCAACCACTCACTGCATTTTGACGTAAAAACGAGAGTCACATATCTTCACACTTTGAAAGGAAAATCTCTCCAAGTTTGTCAGTGTTTTCTCGGTCCTCTTCTACCGCGGCATCCATCTATAATTTATAATTCAAATAGTGATGTAACACTGGAGGAATTTCATAATTTTATCATCTGATAAAGCACATGTGATTATAATAACATGCATTTGCGGCGTGGATTAAAATGTGTAACCCAAATATAAATGCTGGTTTGACTTTAAATCTGAGGTTAAATGTCAAATACACGCATCGATTATGTTTAAAAGATAAGAAACATTTTTAGTATATAAATTAAAAGGTGTTATTATTTTTTATAAATAAAAAAAATAAAAATTAACCTTGTTTTATTCGACTTTGATTGTTACTTTTTGAGTCGATACTAACATTTAAGGAGAATTTCCATTACAAGTTATTACATATTTATTGCAAATGATATATTTGTCATGTATGTTCCTTGACTTATAGGTTGTTATGCGGCTGACCACCCATACTGTAAAAAATTGGTTCACTTTGCCAATGTCACCCCTGTTTCAGGGAAGGACGGCAAGAGTTGCAAGGCTTATGTTCATTTGAGATTGGGTTTTTATATTGTAGGTCCACATGCGGCATGTGTTAGCGCGAAATTATACATATCTGCTTGTGGGAATGCATTTAATATAAATCTTAAATGATATATATCTTTGCAGCTTAGATTAGATTAGATTAGATATTTTGAAGTAAATTGTCTGGCCACTCCTAGCGTACCTAATTGCAACAAAGCAACAGATACAGTATCGTACCCCAAGTATACAGAAATACGTAAATTACCTACCCTCGATCGCGAAAATGTAAAAAAAATATAGATATATGAAAATTAATTCACGAAAGGCTGTTGTTTCTTCTATACATTTTGCTATTAACGCAACCGAGGGGAATTCACGCAATTTACACTAGGGGAACAGAATATGTCTTGGCCAAAAGGTTTATACTCATTTGAAAAAGATAGTGGATTTACCGGAATTATTTCCATCCTCATTGAACCGCAAACAGCTTTAATTATTATGGCATCGGAGAAAGCACGTATCGGATTAATGAATGCACATGATATCGCTGTCCGCGTATGGTACCTACTTTAGATGCGAGTTCCCCACTTGAAATGTGCGAATAACAGTCTGGTTCTGTGTTCCGCCATGCCGCCATGGCCGCTCAGCTGTCAGTTTGCTTTTCGCTTTCGCGCGCGCCGCGCACGTTCTGTTCCGTATTCGAAAATTCAAGTTTCTGAAGTTCGATCGCCAGTGCGCGTGCGTGGGAAAAGTGCGTTCCGATTGATAAATTAATTTTACGCGAGGTTTGGATTAAATACATAAACACCTTACAAAGAAAACCTTGAAAAACTATTTATTTAAGTAGTGATTTATTTATTTTGAATTCAGGAAATTAACAATATCTAATCTAATCTAAGTTGCAAAGATATGTTACACTGGAGATTCACATCACATGCATTCTCACAACCAGACATGTACAAGTTCGCGCTTGCACATGCCTCATGTGAGCCTACAAATAAAAACCAAATCTCAAACGGACAGATACACCCTGCAACTCTTGCCGTCCTTCCCTGAAACAGGGGTGACATTGGCAAAGTGAACCATTTTTACAGCATGGGTGGTCAGCCGCATACCAACCTATAAGTCAAGGAATACTTAAAAAATTTAAAGTGAAGTCAGAATATTTTTGGAACGTTTTCCCCGGCGAGCAAACACTGGTCTTGTATCGGATTGTCGTCCTTAGAAACCAATTACCAAATGTTTATTTGCCCTTTTCCAATTTTAGCAACCCGGCCGGGCGACGCAACAATATTGTCTAAGCTAATTCATGTTTTTTCTTTTCAAATTCAATTTTGTTCTTTTCAAATTCAATTTTCTCCACGGGATTCTATACATTTAAAAAAAAAAAAAATAGTATGTAGGTATCCGCATTTTGTCGGTCTCTCATCATCCATTCTTTCCGCAGGCCCAAGCCATCTCAACACATTTTTTTTTTGTACCTTTAGTTTCACATCTTCTTTCTTTCTTTGCACAACACATTGTAAATTGTATGTTGTATTGCATTGTATGAAAAAAATTTTTATAAAAAAATCCTTGAAATTTTAAATGATCTTTTGTTTATTCTATTAATTTTAGCAAATTTTACACCTGATTTAGTATATTATGTTTGTGACAACCCTGATCAAATAATGAAGATTTGTTGTTTATTACAACAATTTTTGTATACAACAATTGCTTACACTGGTTTATGGTTTTTGCATTATTATTTTTAAAGTTTATTGTTATTATTTTTAAATTGTTAGTTCTATTGCTTTATAACCATCGTATATTTACATCTTTGTATATTATTTATGTGTCATTTATTTGTGTTATATTTTAAGATATTAGTTTTATACCTATAGATACAGTACCTACTTATGTACCTACATATTTATATTTATCGCAATGTTGTAAAAGGCTATATAGCCGTTTATTCTTCTTAAATAAATAAATAAATGTGCGGACCTCATTGTGTTAAGTAAAAGTTATTGAAAAAAATACATCATAACATTATACAGTCTAAATGAACTCCGCACATGCATTGACGTAGACAAAACTGTGATGTCACGCGGTCAGGTTGCTGGGGAAACGGCAAACATATATTTTTGTACTGTTTGCTAAATACCGTATTTCATGTAAGTGTGACGTTGAGTTTGTGTACTGAGTCCATTTGAAAACATTTTTTTCTCGGAGGACACACGTCACAGGTCTATATTACCAGAGCCCTAACACACCAATAACAACAAAAACGGTTAGCCATTTCGCCAGTAATCTAGCCGGGTGACGTCTGATTTTTTTTCTTTACAAAATTTGCACTGAGTCCAAAGTAAATATAACAGTAGGTAATCTATTATCTATAAGCTAAGTTGCAGAGATATATTAACATTTAAGGCTCTCAAATGCATGCCCACAAACAAACACGTGTAGTTCGCGCTTACAAATGCTGAATGTGTACTTACAAATAAAATCCAACTCTCAAATGAACATACGCCCTGCAACTCTTTTATTTATTTATTTATTTTACAATAGCTCTTGCCGACCTTCCCTGAAGCAGGGGTGACATTGGCAAAGTGAACCATTTTTTACAGTATAATGAATTCTGAAATTTTTGTGTTCCTTGACTAATAGGTTGGTATGAAGCTGACCCCTCATGCTGTAGAAACTTGATTCACTTTTGCCATTGCCACCCCGGTTTCAGGGAAAGGCGGCAAGAGTTGCAAAATTATTATTAAGTGACGTTTGGTTAATTTGTACATACCTACAATGCAGCATGAATAAGCGCAAATTACATGTGCCTGCTTGAGCGCATGCAACTTAGAGTACAGTAATCTAAGCGTCTAAAAAAACGTCTTTCGGGTTTCGTCTTCAGAAAACGGGTTTCGTCTTGTTTTTGAGAAGCTGAGTACCTACATCTGACAAGAATAGGTTTTGATCTAAAGCGACCTTGAGTTTAGACGACACATGTGCTTACCACTCAATTATCATCCTTACAGATACAAGTATTATTCTATTCATACAAATATCAACGCTCGAAATTATTTATTTTCAATTTAAATAACATGATCTATACTGCAATACATTAGCAAATGATAAACGTCAATTCTTAAGTAAGATCCAGTTGTTGTAAGGCTGGCTAAAGCCTTTCTGATCGCTTCTGGTAAAGGGAAACGATTTTTCACCGTAGCAAGTAGGACCTACTTAAAAAAGGGGTATTTTTTGAGCTCTATTGGGATTCGTATCCACCATCCCCTAACAAATTTAAAGCGTTATCCACTAGACTAGGAGAACATTGTGATACAAATTAAATATTGTGCATTAAAAAGTCCGTAAAGAAATAAAAAGCATGCAAAATAAACGTGAAATAACGTCAATCTATGGAATGTTGGAAGTATGTGAGGCAAATGTGGTACAGCTACGTAAATTTTTTACAATTTTTTATTAGGAATAAATCGAAAATTCATAGAAATGATAAAGACAGTAAAAATGTGCACGCTCTGTTATTCTAACAAAGTTTCTACTACTTCACGATTTGAATACAAATCCATGTTTTGGTAATTCATATTGATGATATACACATACACATAATCTAGGTTTAACAGATATATTAACATTTAAGATTCATATTTGATGCATGCCAATGAGCAGACACGTTTGTATTGGCGTTTAGACATGCGGTATTCATTTTTTAAACACAAAATATGACTCAAACCTCAAATTAACATAATCCCTGCAACTCTTGCCAACTTTCCAGGTTTAAATATTTTTTTTTTTAAGAAATCCTGTGCGGGAGACTCCCTAGATTCTAGAGACTCTAGGGGTCTATGACAATTGTTGTAGTGCCGCAGAGGTGTACGAGCTTGGTCGTCGCTACAAAGCGCCAATACTCAAGCAAGACCCAGTTGCTGTAAGGCTGGATGGACCTTTCAGTGACCGGTTTTTGGTAAAGGCTTTATGAATTTTTTTTCAACCCAGCGAAGAGCATATTTGGAAATATAAATGGTATATTTTTTGTGCTCCGCCGGGATCCGAATTCAAAACCTTCCATTTACGAGTCCGAAGTGTTACCACTGGACTATGGACCGGTCCAAGATGCCAGCGACACGCGGTGTACCTGAGCGGTCACTCATCCAGGTAGCATCCGCGCCCAATGTTGCTTAACTTCGGTGATCTGATGAGAACCGGTGCTTTCAACATGGTATCGTCGTCGTTGACAAATGAAATTAGCGGAAACGGATCTTAAGGTAGCTGCAACACTGTATCACTAGCTTTGTCTCGCTAGAGGTGACCAGCAACTGCAGATTTGCGTCTATTCTTCCTATCCTTGCATACCTCTTTCAATTCGTTAATATCCATCACTTTTTTCATATATTTTCTTGTTTTACATTCATTTAAAGAAATAACTTTAGTTTGAAAAAGAAATTTTCCTTATTTTTTCTTTACGAGTATATTTATGTAATAAATGAATGCAGATATTGGAGTTTACCACAATTGATCGAAAGTGAGAAATATAATATAATATGTGTTTGATTCTCACGGGCAAATCAGAGCTGATCTGTTTTCCAGAGTTTTGGTCTCACGCGAACACGTTTGTACAAATTCATTATTACGATAATTACCACAATTGCAAACGACAGAAATTACGAAACATCTAAAAATAATCAGTTTCAAATATTTAAAAATAAGTTTGGCTCTTTGCAATACAATGGAGCAGTGATACTCTGAAATCAGATCGGGTTGATGAGATGATGGCCCCATGAAGATTTTCCATACCTCCCATTTTGGGATTCAATATTATGGAGCAAAATTTAAAAATGGAATGTTTCTATTTATATTAAAACTTGTGTTCCTGCCCAACAGATGGAAGATTAATTATCTTATTAAATAAAAAATATATATAATAATTTAACTGATACCAATCCACCTTAAAAGTGTATGAATCGTATTAGAGAACTTCCTGGTTAATTAAAATACTGTTTTTTTTAGTAACAAATGTTAATGAAACTAAGGTAATTATTTAAAATATGTATCTCGGTCTTTATAACAGTAAACAGACATTTAAACAATTTGATCTACATGCATATTTACAATGAAAAAATAACAAAGTTCAAAAAACTGTGACGAAGCGAAAATGATGTTTTTAAGCACATTCAAGAACTAGTTATTTCAACGTAAGACTATTTACTTACTTATATTTCATTATTTGCTTGTCGATGGATTGATTTATAAGTTGGTATGAGGCTGAAAACATGCTGTTAAATGTGTTGTTCTTATCTTCATTTTTTATAAGTGTAGGTATATCCAGGGGAAATGTGGAAGGAATAAAAGGAAAGGGAAAACCAAGAAAATACGAAGTGAAATGAGATTAGTGAAATTGCTTGACAATGGGATATACAGATGACGGTGTAAAAGGAAATGTATGAAAAAGATGATGGATATGAACAAATTGAATATTAATTGCTGATTCAGCATCGGAACTCCAGACAATGCTCTCTAGTTTGAACCATGCCCTATGTGTGAACAAGTTGAAAATTAATGCAAGTAAGACGAAAGTACTGATTTTTGACAGAACGGATGAAAATGAAGAATGCACGTTTATGTTGAATCGTACGAAAGTTGAAATTGTGGATGAATTTCGATACTTGGGAAGTATGTTTGAGAAGAATGGAAAGATGATAAGAGAACTCGAGAATAGGGTGTGCAAGGGAAAGCAAGTGGTCGGTGCAATAGGAAGAATAGCAAAGAACAAGCGACTGACGATGGATCTGAGAATGGCGGTACACAATGGCATATTGTTACCGACTTTGATGTATGGAAGTGAAGCATGGACAGTGAATGATAGTGAAATGAGTAAAGTATGTACGGTGGAAATGAAGCATTTGAGAAGTATATGACAGGAAAAACTTTGAGGGATAGTGTTAGGAATGAATGGGTAAAAAAAGAATGTAATTTGAAAGACGATGTGAAAGTTAAAGTACAAAATAATGTGATGAGATGGTTTGGGCATGTGGAAAGAATGAATGATGATAGACTGACAAAGTATGAATACGAAGAAAGTGTGAAAGGAAAAAGAGGGAAGGGACGACCGAGAAAAGTATGGAGTGATCAGATTGTGGAGATTGCGAAATAATGGGATATACAAAGTGAGCGTAAAAGAAGAAAATGCATGAAAAAGGTGATGGATATGAAGGAATTGAAAAAGGTATGTCAGAATAGGAAAAAATGGAGGCAACTCTGCAGAGGCTCTGGCCACCCCTAGCGGAATGGCGACAGAGTTACAGTTACAGAATGAAAAATGCAAGGATATGAAGAATATAGGCAAACCTGTAGAAGCTCTGGTCACCCTAGAGTTACTGTTATATTAATTCTAAGCGACAAAACAATAAAAGAAGAAGAGGTGAGTAGCTTGATATTTTCTCAGTAATAAGAACCGCTTTCACTAGTTAACATTTTGCAGAAGTATGTGTGTCATCCTCAATGTAAAATAATCAGGATACAATAAAAAATATTGTGTCAGTTTTGTAAAAGTTGGAATGGATATAAAAGCGGTGCATAATTTTGGGTGAAGAGACATCGTAAAATAAAAACGTTCATTTCCATCGCCTGATACAGGGTGGGGCAGAAAGAATAGCTCGGTTTTGAGGAAGTATTAAAAATAACGAAATCAACTTAGAATCTTTTTTGTTTTGATCAGGGTGTAGAACGATTTTTTCATTGTATTTTTAATATACATAACAGCAGCAACAATAGGCTTCAAAGTATATTTCTAACGCTTTGGGCGACTTTCAAGGGCAATCTTTTTTTTAATCAAATTCACAAGCTTAAAACTTGAATTTCCAACTTTAAGAGTACTCTATTGGTTAAATACATCCCTGTGGCTAAAATATGTACCTACATGCTTAAATCCCCATTTAAACTGTACATATTTTACGTTGGATAGCAGTGGTTCTGTAAATGTAACTGCCGCAATTCCGCTAGGGGTGGTTAGAGCCTCTGCATAGTTATAGTTATGTCAGTGGTTCATTTTTTTTTAAATAAAAAAATAAAAAGTTGTGAAGAGGAATGCAATTCACCAACCTATTCTGCCTGGTCAGAAACAGGTAATAATATCATCAATTAGTAATTCATTATTATTTATTTTAAAGAATTATAAATTAATAATTCCCAATTACATCTGTTGAACCAGGGTCAAAATAATGGTCAAATGACCCAGGCGGGGATCGAACCAACGTTATTCTGTTTTAAACACGCTAGAAAGATCAGCCCACTTGGCCTCCTGGGCCATAACACCAACAAGAAGAGCTTATTTAAATTTTAAGTTAATTTAACTTAGGAAATTACACGGAATGTTCAAATGCATTGAAAAGCTCTATGCGTGGAACGAAAGTATTAAAAAGAACTCACGTCGAAGCTACTCGTACCTTGCCATTCAAATAAATTTAAAATGTATTCCTCTCAACTCCGTAGACATTCGCACAACCGAGAAAAAATCATTTACTATCTAATCTAATCTAATCTAAGCTGCAAAGATATATATCATTTAAGATTTATATTAAATGCATTCCCACAAGCAGATATGTATAATTTCGCGCTAACACATGCCGCATGTGGACCTACAATATAAAAACCCAATCTCAAATGAATATAAGCCTTGCAACTCTTGCCGTCCTTCCCTGAAACAAGGGTGACTTTGGCAAAGTGAACCATTTTTTACAGTATGGGTGGTCAGCCGCATAACAACCTATAAGTCAAGGAACTATGAGTCTATGTTGAAAAAAATATATCAACATTAAGGATTCACATTTAATGCATGTCCATAAGCAGACACGTGTACGTTTGCGCTTACACATGCTGCATTCCCACTAACAAAATAAATATCAAAACCTTAAATGAACATAAACCATAAAACTTTTGCCGACCTTTCCTGAAACACGGGTGACATTGGCATTTGAAACATTTTTTACAATATAGATGGTCAGCCTCACACCAACCTGTAAGTCAAAGAAATTAAAAAAAACATGGTTACTGTTTTTGCCCCACCCTGTATCTGAGAACGTTTTGACTTCACAGCGTATCTAATGCGATAAATGCTGATGTGTTTCCATACATAAATATTCACCTCTTCTCTCGGCTAAAATAGTATTTTTATCACAAAAGAGTTGCCGGTGTGTTCCACTATTTACTAATGCTGCGGCCATTACGATGCCTTCTTCACCCGTCCATGATGTGAGGATGAATATGAAACCGATGACGACCGTTAACACACAAACATACATGTTAGTTATTATTGTCTACAGTCCGGGTGTTTCAAACTCAGCTAGGCGACTTATACTGAATAAAAAGGACTAATTTTCTAGAAAACATTTACGGCACAATATGATTTTCAAAACAAACCGAAACTCCTATTGTTTCAATTTTCTCCACTGTACTAAAAACAAATTTGTAAAATCCGTCATTACAAATCAATATATATATATTTTGGTGTTTATTTCAAACCAAGCGGAAAGGTTTACTCAACCTTCACATGAAATGATAACCAACACCCCCGGGAGCTGGGAAATCCCTCACTTCAAACAGACGGCCAGCCCCTTTGCCTGTATAAATAAATAGATCCCGATCGCCACATACACTATATGTGAAGCTTAGTTGCGTTTTTTTTTATATTTAAGAAGTTCAATGGCACGCTATAAGTGTTGTGAGTATATCAAGAATAAAATATACGGTTAATCTCAATATCCACGTGTAATAAAATGTACGTATGGTAGCAATAACTTACATAGGCACTTCGGGGGAATGACTGGTGGACTCGATAGAAATCTGATTTAACTAGGTTATGAAGAAGTATGGTATTTACGAAAATTTGAGAGTAGAAGTACAAAAGAGTAAAATGAGAAGGTTCGGGCGTCTAGGAAGAATGGATGATGAACGATTCACAAAAATATCGTACAAAGGGAATGTCGAATGTAAGCGTCCAAGGAAAACACCAAGGAAGGAATAGAGAACTCAAATGAGCGCGATGGCAAATAGCTGTACTCTGCAGAGGGAAGAGAGGGAAGAGGGACGAGATGACAGAAGTGTGCAGGGACAGAACCAAGTGGAGACGCATCTGCGGAGGTGCTGATGCGCTATTCTGCTAAATTCTTTACGACCTTAGGCGACGATCTGGCGATTTGCGTCCAAAACAATTCGGGAGCGCTAGCGCTTGCGAAAGAACTCCATAAATAAAAAATCACAGTACATCTTATTTTTGGACACGAATCGCCAGCTCGTCGCCTTAGGTCGTAAGGAATTTAGCAGAATAGCGCTTCTGGTCACCCCTAGTGGAATGGCGGATGGATACAAAAAACTAAATTACATGTAATGATAGATTATACACAGCAAACATATGAGGAAAATTAAATAGCGCTTTCACTGAGCTATTGTAGTCTCGTCCCCTTAGTGATTGTTTGTCTAATGTCCATCAGACGTAATTTCACATTAGCAATGTTTGTATGTCTACTAGACAAAATGTGTCTTGCGACAACTGGAAATTTATAAAAAATATATAAAAAAAACTACTGTCAAATTATCGTGTTCAGCGGGTTTTTCTTAGCTCAGATTGTGTAGAATGTGATTCTTAAGACAATATCATTGCGATGCCATCTATAATAATCTATAATCTAAGTTGCAAGGATATATTCATTTAAAGCTCTCAGATGTAAGCCCATAAACCAACAAGTGTAGTTCGCGCTTACAAATGCTGAATGTGTACTTACAAATAAAATCCAAACCTCAAATGAACATAAGCCCCACAACTTTTGCCGACCTTCCCTGAAACAGGGGTAACATTGGCAAAGTGAACCATTTTTTACAGTATGGGTGGTCAGCCTCATACCAACCTATAAGTCAAGGAATCTTTGCATTAAATGACAGATAAGCCAAACAAGCACCGGAGGGACGGCGACCAGTGCGGCGATCAAGATTAGCTTTGCGAGCATAACACTTCGCATTTAAACGAAAACATGTAGTTTACCACAAATGTAAATAAACGTGAACAGCGTCGTCAACCAGTACTTTAGTTTCCGCACGTGTTTGTTTGCCCGCCACGCTTGAGTTGCAGGCTATGCTTCCTACTCGAGGTCCGGATTGCTCACACTCTGTAAGTGGCCAGTTTGGCGGTCTCAGCGGCCAAGTTCATGGTTTTGGTAAAACGGGACCCGGCACAGCCGCGATATGAAAGTGGTCTGCCCGCACACTTGCCTGTACAGTGTGCCCATATTACTATTTACTGGTAACACAAATTACATTCTTATTTCAAGATTTACTTGTTTGTTAGTCCGATCTATAGCTTAGTTGTTAGAGAGCTTGCATTCCATGCCGTGAGCTGGGGTTCGAATCCCACCGAGGGTGTCAGAAATTATTTCCCGTTTCGGTGTTTATTTCAAACCCCAAAATTAAATACCGGCAAGGTTTAACTCAGCTTTCCCAATAAATGAGTACTGTCTCCCTCGGGAGCTGGGAACCCCCCCTTTAACCGAAGTGGTTGGCATAAGGCCAGCCCCCTTACCTATACAAATCAATAGGATGGCCTGCTACACGCGACTTCTTTGGGGAGAAGGCGGAAAGGAGTTACACTATATGTGTAGCTTAGTTGCTTTGCGTTTTTTTAAGTATTACACTGATAGTGATTTTACATATTCAAATGCTGCAACACTGGAATCTTTATGTTCAAAACGGGACCAACAATTAAGTCCATCAATTTGGAATTTTTGTGAAATTTTCAAAGTTGTTCCAGAGTTCTGACGAAGTCCAAATCTTGGATTCCGTATCTCAGGTACATCTTACAAGTACAAATAAATGAAACAGAAACTGACTAACCCCATTCCATGCAACTAGGATTAGAGTAATGTAATGAATATTATTCACTTTGCCAAGGTCACAGTCCGGTCGATAGCTCACTTGGTAGTGCTTGCATTCTACCCCGTGAGCTCGGGTTCGAATCCCACCGACGAGGGTGTCAGAAATGATTTCCTATTTCGGTGTTTATTTCAAACCCCAAAATAAAATACCAGCAAGGTTTACTCAGCCTTCACAAGAAATGAGTACCAGCCCCCTCGGGAGCTGGGAAACCTCCACTTCAACTGAAGTGGTTGGCGTAAGGCCGGCCCCCTTACCTGTAAAAATAAATAGGTTCAACTCGCCACATGCGACCCTTTCGGGGATAACGCGGCAAGAAGTTAAACTATATGTGTAGCTTAGTTGCGTTGCGTTACCCTTGTTCACCCAAGGTCACAAAGTCGGCAAAAGTTGCAGGGTGTATGTTAATTTTAGTTTTGTACTTTAATTTGTTAATGCACATGCAGCATTTGCACGAAAAACTACCCACACCATTGACATAAGTGCGTATTTTACATTCAGTATAAAGTCGCTAAGCTAACATTGAAAATACCGGACCTTAATGAAGAGAATTACAAAATGTAAGTCATTAAATCTGTGACCTGATTGTTTGTAGCTCTATTATCCATGAAGCCCATGCCCGCAATAGAAATAAACAAAGTACATGACAGGGGAAAAGCTTTATAGTTCAATAATAGAAATACATTTCATTGAATTTATTGTGAATGGACATAAAGTATAAAATAGACGCGTGCTTTTAAATTTCTAAACGAAATTCAATTGATTTAATATCAGTAGTTTATCTTTTGTCAGCAAAGAGAAAATGAAACTAAACTGTGCTGGGAAGAGAGAGATGAAAGCAGGATTACCAAATGGTTTGTGCATTTAGAATCAACTTGTAGTCTAGCATTATGAATCTGCAAGGTCATGGCATTTCTAGACATTAAAAGATGTTTCAGTCGTATACAGTGGTTGGACCCATGGGGTTCGAGAGGTTTGATCGCACCATCAGGGCCCACAATGGCATCAAATAATATCTACACGAAAACAACATTCCAAGTAGGTTTTCAAAATAGCCGCGCGTTCAGATCGCCGGCGTTTCTCTAAATTATCATCAGTACTGTACTGTAGCCTGTCGCCGTTCCACTAGGGGTGGCCGCCGGCCGGTACCTCCGCAGATGCGTCTGCACTTTTTTCAGTACTTGCATATCTTCAACATTCATCACTTTCCTCATACATACTCTTCTCTTATTCTCACTATGCAGTATGCAGGTTCTTTCGCAATCTCAATAGGAAACAAATTTTTTTTTTGGTTTTGAAGTCATTTTTTACCCAAACATCTACTACTTTCCAACCTGAATTTTTTTTATGTTCGACTATGCTTTTAAAACAAATCAAAAAAATTAATAAACTTATACGTGGGTATCTTTAGCACGAGCGAGCATTTCATACAGGAATTTGTACTAGTAAGGTAGGAAACGTGTGGGAAAAATGCATTTACTTTTGAAATTCAGATTGAAGGTGCTATTTTATGGGCAAAGGGGAAAAATGTTTGCCTCTACCCAGTGCACGCGCGTGATCGTTAGAAACTGTACGTGAGCATAATGTCACAAGATTGATCTAGATTCTAGATTGTTCTTAAGTCCCGCATACATTAGTTACGCTAATGTACTGAAATTTTGCAATTTTAAAGAGAATTCCGTAAGCGCAACAAAAAGCATGCAAATGAAATAATTTGATCCACAAAATGTATTTTACTTTATACGGTCTGTCAAATTCAATCTGTGCCGCCATCTTTATTGCTTATTGTTGCCAGCTTTTAAAACTTTTCCCTACATGCATATTTTTATTAAATGGAATGGAAAAAATCCGACGCCACCCAGACGAGTTGCTAATAAAAATAGGTTTTTGCATGAAAATAAAAACGAAAACGAGGGATCCTAAGCAAAAGTTCTGAACCAAATACGTAGATAGGTTTTTGATTAGAAAATATGTATGTATGCTTAAGAGCCTAGTCACCTAGACCTGTGACGTCATACAGATGAGAGGAATTCGGAATGTAACGACTCCATTTTCACACGCCAATGCTACTCGGTAAGAATCGCATGATGAAAGAACTTTTGAATCTGTTTGAAAATATGGGATCGTCGTACACGTGGAAAAAAATGTCTACGTATTTAGCTAAATTTAGAAAAATTATAAATTAAATTAAACTTGTTGACAGTGACGTTGTAAATTTGTTAAAAAGAAAAAGAAAGTTGAAAACAGACGAAAAAAGTCACAAACGAGAGTAAAAGTTTAACGATTGCCAGTTTGAAAAAAATAAAATAAATAAAAAAACGTTGGTCATGGTTCGTTAATTTATTTAGTGTTGCCAGGCGAATGGGATGGTTTTAATTTAATTGGTAGAAGGTAGGTTTTTTGTGCGATATGAAAGTGAAAATTTCTTTTAAAAATCAGTGAATGGGTTAAAGATCTCCAATTTATTTCATAAAAAGTAATTAATGACGCAGGTTCTTCTACAATAAAATAATTTAGAAACAAAAGGGGTAATCTAGTGTGTGTTTTGAAAATAAATTATGTCCAAGTTTATTTTTTCAGTTTCCGAAATTTTTATGTTCCTTGACGAATAGGTTGGTATGAGGCTGACCGTCCATGCTGTAAGAACTTGGTTCATTTTTGCCAATGCCACCCCGGATTGAGGGGCAGCCGACAGGAGTTGCAAAGTTATGAAAAAATGTTAACGTGAGGTTTGGTTTATTTTGTATGCACGCATGTAGCATGTGTAGGTGCGAATTTACATGTGCCTACATGTGCTTGTGGGTATGCATTACATATGAGCCTGAAATTTTAATATATATCTTTACAATCTCATTTATATTCACAACAATAAAATCCTAGAAAGCCACCTTTGATTCTACACGTCGTAATTTTACTCTTATGCGCTGTAACCAGATATGAATATTGAAATCAATCTATCTTTAATCTGAGAAGCAAAGATACATACAATTTAAGAGTCACATTTGAAGCGCACCCACAAGAAAACTCGTGTTAGTTCGCACTTACAAATGCTGCTTTTGTACCCACAAAATAAACCCCTTACATTCTAATCTAATCTAATCTAATCTAAGTTGCAAGGATATGTTACATTGAAGATTCACATTACATGCATTCTCACAACCAGACACGTACAAGTTCGCGCTTGCACATGCCTCATGTGAACCTACAACATAAAAATCAAATCTCAAATGGACATACACCCTGCAACTCTTGCCGTCCTTCCCTGAGACAGGGGTGATTATTAGAACTTAATTTAATATTAGAATTAATAGAACATAAGCCCTGCAACTCTTGCCGCCTTGCCCCGAAAAAAGGGTAACCCAAGCAAAGAGAATTTCTACAGTTTTGAAAAATCTAAAAGTCAAAAAACGTAAAACAAATATTATGTTAAATAATTTTTAATAAAAAATACATTTTGAGTATATTCTGTACACAACCAGTTTCGGCAGAAGCAAAACCTCTCTTCTCCGATGTAAAATGAAGATGAATTATAAAAATTGAATTTTATTTAAATTGATAAAAATGACCTTTCAAAAAGTTGCTGCCGAAAATCCAGATAATATTATAAACCCTATCCTATAAGCGCCCTGGGGGTGGCTGCGCCACTAAACGGCGCTGTATAAAATTGGCCAATCATTATTACTATTATCTTTGAACTGGTAATATAAATAAAATATTTCGTAGACTATTTTGACAGTTCAGGGTCATTATCAATCCATACATTTTTATTGCTTAATTAAAAATTTTCGTGATATATTAACAAAACGTATGTACCTTTATAATTATTTCTTATTAATTTATAGACTTTAATTCGTTGATTATAAAACAACAGATAAGGCGTTAGCATACTCTGTAGTTTCTGTTTGTTTTTAGAACGAGACAGGAAAACAAACTGATTGGGAACAGGTTCCTTACTGTGCGTTTAAATTCTTTGCGTGTTTTCACAGGTAGAAAAGCCACGGCTCATCCGCTGCCTAAAGTGAATTTAGCATACAAAAGAAGAATGGTCCGTGAATCATCTATGGATCAAAATAAAACTAAATACGCTTTTCAAACATTTTTTGTTTTTGTTTTTTCAACAGTGTTTTTTTATTTAAAGGTTGGTAGGTATGAGGCTGATCATACTTCCCGTAAAATTGGTTTTCTTTTGCAAATGCTCCACTTGTTTCAGGAAAAGGGTGCAAGAGTCGCACTGCCAGTATTTATTTGAGGTTTGTAAGTACTTACACATTCAGCAAGTGTACGCGTGACATTACGCGTGTCTGCATGAAACGTGAATCTTGAATGTTAATCTACCATTGCAACTCAGATTATAGATAGACTCTATAGTTTATTATTTACGCATTTTTTTAATACTCCGGTACTGAACGAAACGTGGCGACACGTCAAGACGGATCGTTTTACTTTCCAGATATTTAATTGACGAATTATCAAACAATAGCTCATCATCATCATTATCATCATCATCATAGACACGACACCTGGGTGGATCTTGTCCTCCTTCATAAACAAATAGGAAGTGATAATAAATAATATCTTACAAAAGAAAAGCAACAAGAATGTGTATCTAGTGTATGAGAACTCCATCGTCAAATGCCAGAGATCACAGTCGGTTGGTGAGCTGTTTCCTTGAGCGCAGTGCTGACGCATCCAAGATATTCTTCCACCGGCCTCGCTACTTGCGGCGTCCCCGCGCCCCCCTCCTGTCTGCAGAGCCTCTGCCCGCGGCCATGGGGACAAAGGCGGAGCTGCGCCCCCCTGTGGGCGCCCCCTGGATCCTGGGGCACCTGGCGAGGCGGTTGCACCAGGCTGGACCCGTGGCTCTGCTGGAGAGCCTATTCGCCCCACCAGAAGAGGAAGACTACACGCCGTGCGGAGACTGGAGGATGGAGGCGTACTTGGGAGGTAAACGAGAATGTATTGCTTATGTTGTCAAGGATTCTGCAGTAACAGCGATAGCGCGTTCATTTCGTAGACGAGCATGGTTACTCTCTTTTCTCAACTTCCAGTTTCGGTCCGAATTCGGTCGCGAAATGTATGGGATCGCCGGACAAACCACGCCGGATCGTGTGAAAACTTACATACACTATGTATAGCCGATACCCTATGCGACTTCTGATTATCACCAGACCGGACTGTGTGAAAAGTCTCTTGCTTTTCGAAGTCTGCAGGTTCTTGTATGTAAGTAAGAAATTTGACATTTACACACAACCAAGACTGTGGGAAATAACTAGAGATGTGGTTTAAGTTAATATCCTTACATAATGTGATACAGGTAAAGTTAAATAATTAAGATACTGGTTCTAATGAGTGGAAGTGAAGCAGGGACAATAAAGGATAAAATGAAAGTAAAGCGAAAGAAGAATGACCAGGGAAACGTGACGGCAACAACTCTGAGGGAGCCGGAATAATACAAATTGGAAGACGATGTGTGAGCAATCGAAGAAAAACTAATGATTTGTGGAATAGTACTGGCATTTTAAAAGGTTAAATACATCGATATAAATAAAATACCTTTCATTTATATCGACCTTTAAAATTAATTTTATTTTTATCGATGATTATATAAATGAACGAAGAGCGACTGAAAACATGCTTTACAAAAACCGGAAAAAATACTGTTATGTAAATATAAATATTGAAATAAGTATGGGTAGTTATAGTTATAAGAGTCCTCATAGGTATAGGTAGGTAGGATCGATAATTGTGTATAAGTGTAGAATTCTCTAGGCTAAGTAGGTACTTGTTATAATTATAGGAATTCTGTATTACATTTGTAGGTAGGATTTTGGTTGTGTCTAGGTAGTACGTGAAACATCGAGAAGTAATAATTACTCTGGAACCGTCTGGCGACTTTAGTTCTGGATCATACTGCTCTGAAGAGTATAAAGGTGCGAATGGCCTGCAGAGCGGGCCAGTATCATAGAGACTTACAAACACATCGAAGTCATCTGATCAGTGAACCAAAACCAAGTGGAATAATCGAGAAAGTAGTGTGAAAATAAATTTTGTAACTGTGTAAAATAAATAACTATTGAAGAAGACCTGTGTATTTTTAATTTGAAGACAATTGAACCCTAATTTCGTAACAATTGGCGTCAGGTGCGGAATTGTCAAGAAAAATTAAGATCTTCTGTCTAAAAATAAATAAAATAAATTAAATAGTGTTAAAATGAACTTTATTCAAATTGAACTTTGTGTGAACTGACTTTTGTGAAAACAAGTGTTTAAATAAATTTTTGTTAAAAGAAAAGACGCAAAAGCAAGTTGCTTATAAATTCTGGAACATCATATGGAACATAATTCTGGACATAATTCTGGACATAACATAATGACTATTTTACCGCATTGAGAAAGTCATCAAATTGGACCATAGTTTTTATTATTGTGTGTGATTAAAAAAAAAAATTAAATAAATAAATAAAAATCTTGAAAAATATTACAAAAGAACGTTCCAGATTCATCGAGAAAAAGTTTTTGAATAACTATCCTTTGTTTACAAGTGTGTGAATGTACATTAAGTACCTACCTGTGTGTTTGAAAGACTTGAGACGAAATAAATAATTATGTACTATCAGACATTATTATGTTAAAAATATTGGTGATTTAAAAATAAATATTAAAAGACAGTACCTACCAATCAGTGTAATCAGATAAATTATTATTTTGCTAAAGTACGTATTCAAAACAGCTATATATATAAAACTCAAAACTTGTATTAAATAAATTTAAAAATATTTTTGTTTTGAAGTAAATTTAAAAAAAAAATGGCAACCAAAGTGAACATCAAGGACCTCAAAGTCACTGAGCTTAAAAATGAGCTTCTGGAGAGGGACCTGGAGACCTCAGGAGGGAAGGCGGCCTTACAGGCACGCCTCATGGAGGCCTTAGAACAGTCAGGCGAAGACCCGGCATATTTTGTCATGGCGTCTGGAGGGGACCGCGCCTTGGACGAGCTAAACCTCAGCATCACCGGAAACTTCACTTCCATGGAGGAAAAGCTGAAAGGGGAGATGGCTGACAACGCCAAGACCCTGGAGGAGAAGATGGCTGACAACGCCAAGACCGTGAAGGAGGACCTGACCGGGCTGGAGGAGAAGATGGCTGACAACGCCAAGACCCTGAAGGAGGACCTGACCGGGCTGGAGGAGAAGATGACCACCAACCTGAAGGAAGTGGTGACCGACCTGAAGGTGGAAATGGCTGACAACGCCAGGAATCTGGAGGAAAAGGTGTCCCGAAATCTCACAACCCTGAAAGGAGAAATGGAAGAGAAGATGACAGCCCTGAAGGGGGAAATGGAGACTCGTATATCAAGCCTGGAGGACCGTCTGCGTGCCGAGCTGGCTGACAAGTGCCAGATGGAGTCCACCAGAATATCCCCCAAAGACGGCCTTCACGACGAGACCGACCAGGGATGCTCAACCCCAACCAGGGTCACTAGAGGGGATGACGACCCTTCGCTGTCGAAGCACAACCTTCCGACCTTCGACGGGAAGACGTCGTGGGAGGAGTATTTGACCCTCTTTGAGACGGCTGCCATGATGGGAGCCTGGAGCCAGCAGAAGAAGGCTTCGGTTCTCAGCCTGTCGCTCCGAGGAGACGCTCTCAGGGTTCTGCAGGCCATACCCCTGGACAACCGTGGTGACTTTGGGCAGCTGAAGCAGCGCTTGGATATGCGCTATGGCCACAAGTGCCTGGGGCAGCTGTACAAGTCACAGCTGAACACAAGGGTGCAGAAGCCCAACGAGAGCCTCCAGGAGTTTGAGATGGACATCGTCCACCTAGTACGAGACGCTTACCCGACATTCCCTGATGACATCTGCGAGAGCTTGGCAGTGGACAAGTTCCTGAACGGATTGAGAGAATGGGAGACGCAGCAAGCAGTGAAGCTGGCTCTTCCGAAGACGTTGAACGAGGCGCTAAGCCGAGCTCTCGAATTTGAGGCTGTCAAACAGTCCATCAGGGGCCACGCCAGGGTTTGTGCAATCAAGGCAGAGGAGGTCAAACTACCTACAACCGAGGAAAAAATAGAAAAAGTGCTGCAGCAACTTGAGCCAACGAGACAGAAGGCGCACTGCTGGACGTGTGGCCAGCAAGGACACCTGAGCGCGAGGTGCCCAAAGTCTCAAGGACCGGAGAAATTGGAAGACGACCGCAAGGATGTAGAGACCACCATGGAGATGAACAAACGGCTGAGGAAACAGCTCCAGGATGCCGAGAGAAAGGTCAAAGTCATGGAGACGGAGAACAGGCAGCTGACGAAGAACTTGGCCAGCAGTGAAAGGGTCCGGCGAACAGCGGAGGCCGAGAGGGACGAGTTGCACGAGACTGTGCTGAGCCTGGAGAGACAGAACAAGGGGCTTAAGACTAAGCTCCAGCAGCTGGAAGCTGGGCAGGGGCCCAGGACGAAGGACACCATCGCCAACCTGGAGTCCAAGAACAGCAACACCAAGGAGGCGGGAGCTCGAATGAAGGATAACCACCGGCCAACTCAAAGAGCAAAGTGGTCAAACAATGACCAGCCCGCCCAGAGAGTACAAAAATGCGTCGCATCCAAAGAAGCGCCCCTGCTTGAGACGTTCTGGAGCAAGGTGCAAGAGGGACAGAAGATTCGCCATGGGGTGACCACAGAAGTCCACAAGGACTTATTTGAGGTCACTGGGGACCACACACTGGCATGCAGTGTACCGGAAGATCTAGATATGTCTAGAGGAATTGCACGGGTCTTCCGATACAAATTCGGAGAACCGCAACCCTCGAGCAGCCCGCAAGGAAGAGCTCTGAGACTACCGAAGGGGCGTCAACAAGCATACTGCCTGGTTGTCCCGGATTCCAGCAACCTGGAAGAGGACTACAAGGCATTGTGGGACGGCCTTGTTGAGCTGCGTGACTACATGTTGGAGGATCAGCAGGCGCGTCTGGCAATACCGAAGATGGGTGGCGGCCGCACTAATCGAGACTGGCGGATAATCCGGAGTATGATTGAAGCAGTGTTCTCGGGAGTCGGCATCAGCGTCATGGTGTGCTGCGAGCAAGCGCAGCCGAGAGCCAGTGGGGAGAAATCCGTGGACTGCCACTTCTTCCTGACCACAGGGTGTCGACGTGGATCAGCATGCCCCTACCTACACAGAGTCAAGACTGTTCCGGGACGAAACAGTCTAGGTGGGGGGTAGTGTTATGTAAATATAAATATTGAAATAAGTATGGGTAGTTATAGTTATAAGAGTCCTCATAGGTATAGGTAGGTAGGATCGATAATTGTGTATAAGTGTAGAATTCTCTAGGCTAAGTAGGTACTTGTTATAATTATAGGAATTCTGTATTACATTTGTAGGTAGGATTTTGGTTGTGTCTAGGTAGTACGTGAAACATCGAGAAGTAATAATTACTCTGGAACCGTCTGGCGACTTTAGTTCTGGATCATACTGCTCTGAAGAGTATAAAGGTGCGAATGGCCTGCAGAGCGGGCCAGTATCATAGAGACTTACAAACACATCGAAGTCATCTGATCAGTGAACCAAAACCAAGTGGAATAATCGAGAAAGTAGTGTGAAAATAAATTTTGTAACTGTGTAAAATAAATAACTATTGAAGAAGACCTGTGTATTTTTAATTTGAAGACAATTGAACCCTAATTTCGTAACAATACAATAATAATAGGTACTTACATATGAATTGCCAAAAAAGAAATATGTACGTCCAAACATTTTATCCAACAGTGAAATTGCCTGAGCAACGCAAAACGCAACTAAGCTACATATATAGTGTAATTTCTTGCCGCGTTATCCCCGAAGGGGTGGCATGTGGCGAGTTGAACCTATTTATTTTTACAGGTAAGGGGGCCGGCCTTACGCCAACCACTTCAGTTGAAGTGGAGGTTTCCCAGCTCCCAAGTGTGCTGGTACTCATTTCTTGTGAAGGCTGAGTAAACCTTGCCGGTATTTTATTTTGGGGTTTGAAATAAACACCGAAACGGGAAATCATTTTTGACACCCTCGGTGGCATTCGAACCCGAGCTTTCGGCATGGAATGCAAGCACTCTACCACCTGAGCTATCAACCGGAATTTGTTAAAATTTAATCAATTTGTTATAATGTTATTCTACCTGCGTCTTTCTGAGTAATTGGTTTGATTTCCTGAAAACAAAATAGAACTTTGCACTTTCCTCACTACGTGTTCAGTTTAAATGTCTAGCCAGGCATAAATATTGTACATGCTGTTACAGCAATTCTTCCTAAACATTATTTTCCATGTAAGTCGGAAGTGCATGTTTTGTTTGCGTGTCTGACAGACGATGAGGTACTAAACTGCTGATTATTATAGAACCTTTTTTTCAGTTTTTAGCACGTGGTAAAATTCACATAAATACAATGTATAATTCATTGATATTTGTATTGAAAAAATGACGGATATTTCTTTGATTGTAACTTGTTGATTTTCATATTCATAATTTTGTGTATGTTTCGTTGGAGTAGGTATTTTACAAGGAAAATGAATTTTTTTTTTCGGGGTGGCAATGCCCTACAAAGATCAAGGACGTCAGTGTCAAGTATGAATATGTTTCGATAAAGTAAAAAATATTTTTACCGACGTAGTATTGCCTTGCAATACCAAACACCTAAAAACTTATATATGACGCTCGTTCCTTCAGTGACTTTTTTTAATTTTAAGATAAATAATATAAAAGAGAGAATCAATAGCAAAAAAGAATAATCGGTACGTGATATATTGAATTCCCTTTTGTGTGTCATCAAATATGAAAGTAAAAGTCAAAGAGTATCATTAGAAATTGCCGTTTTGAAAGTAAGACTGCCATTTTGTGAGCAACTGTCAAATTGACAATGACAGATGTGGTCGCATGAAAGGCATTGACATTGAACCATAGAGGAATATTTAATGGCTGTTTCAAATCTCAGACTGGCAATGAAAGTATAAACAAAGAAAATAAATGACTCTGTGGTTAAAATGATATCTGATTATAATGAGAAAGGCATACAAATAATGGAGAGGCCATTTGAACCTAATGTTTTGTGTAATTATTGACACTGGCGCTTCTATTCTTCGTGGGAACGCACTACTAAGAAAAAAAGTGCTTCAATTACTTTTTTACAATGGCAAGTACAAACAGAAAGAGCATGCGCCATAATGACTTCTCATATAGAATACGGCATCTAAGTAATTTTTCTTTTAGTGCCACTTTTGTCGATGGTCGGTGATCATTGTGGTTGTTTTGATTTTACATGCTGTCTGAAGTTGAATGCAAGTAAGACGAAAGTATTGATTTTTGAAAGAGATGATGAAAGTATGAATAATGAATTTAAAATTAATGGAATGAATGTTGATGTCGTAAATGAGTTTGTATACCTGGGAAGTAAGTTTGAAAAAGATGGAAGAATGACCGATGAATTTGAAAGAAGAGTAATGAAGGGCAGGTGTGTACTGGGTGCCACAGCTTGTATCGCCAAAAATCAAAACATATCAAAAAATGCTCGATTGGCGGTACGCAGTGGCATACTTTTACCCACCTTGATGTATGGAAGCGAGGCCTGGACGGTGAATGAAAGTGAAATTAGTAAAGTCCATACTGTTGAAATGGACTTTCTAAGAAGTATGATTGGGAAAAAACGGAGTGACAGGGTGAGGAATGATTTTGTAAGAGAAGAATGTGGTGCAAGAGAAAGTGTGAAAGTGAAGATTAAAAGAAGTTTGTTAAGATGGTTTGGGCATATGGAGAGAATGAATGAGGAAAGACTGACGAAGAAAGTATATGTTGGTAGAATAGATGGATGTCGTGGTAGAGGAAGACCGAGAAAGGTATGGATGGACCAAATATACGAAATTGCGAATGAATGGAATATCCAGAGTCATAATAAAAGAAGAGCTTGTATGAAGAAGGTTATGACTCTGGAGGAAATAAAAGAAGTATGTAAGGACAGAAAGAAATGGCGGTTGATCTGTAATGTTGGCGGCTAGGGTTTATTAAATTGGAATTTGTTTTTGTTTGTAAATGGATATTTTGTATTTGGATATTATTATTTAGTGATGTATAAAATGTAATTTGTCGTGTGTGTGTGTTCCTTGACTTATAGGTTGTTATGCGGCTGACCACCCATGCTGTAAAAATGGTTCACTTTGCCAATGTCACCCCTGTCTCAGGGAAGGACGGCAAGAGTTGCAGGGTGTATGTCCATTTGAGATTTGGTTTTTATGTTGTAGGTTCACATGAGGCATGTGCAAGCGCGAACTTGTACGTGTCTGGTTGTGAGAATGCATGTAATGTGAATCTCCAATGTAACATATCCTTGCAACTTAGATTAGATTAGATGAGATTAGATGCTGTAGTTCAATATTGGGATGTTATTGGACCATTTACGAAGTTCACCAGCCGCCTTCCTTCCACGTTCTTCGGCGTTCTCGAGTCCATCCCCCCTGAACCTTTCCTTCATGGGTAACATTAGTTCCTTGTAACGTAGGTATATAACAATAGTGGTATCTTTGATGGTTCAAAAACAAATATGAATATTAAATGCCTTGAAATCTAACAATAAAACAGGTAATGGTTTGGTTTGATTTTCTTTAGATTAGTCGTAGATAAATTAGTTTGGTTTGATTTTCTTCTCGTTTGATTTATCTACGACTAACTGTACGGAGATACTGTGTGATTTATGATGTTCACTTTCAATCGTAGTACAGAAAGGGTGATTCCTGAAGACGTTGGCTACGTCGCCAGCGAAACGCCGAGAATAATGTAAGTTATCTGAATCCGAAATCCGAAAAGTGTAATTATTTTTTAAGTTGATTATAATATCTACGTAAATATTTCAAAATACGTTTTAACCCAAGTTTCAATTTGACCTTTACAATAATGTTGTACAAATAGAGGTATTTTGATTAACTTAGAAACTAAATAATATGTGTAAATACGGAACAGTGTATACATTCATTCGGAATCTCTTATTGAGATAACAGAACACGTTTAAAACAATAGAAATGGACCAATAAAATAAGAAATACAAATTCTTGTGAGACTGAAAAACTTGAGCAAACCGTGGTACACCGCGTGTCGTTGGCATCTTGGACCGGTCCGTAGTCCAGTGGCAACACTTCGGACTCGTAAATGGAAGGTTGTGGATTCGAATCTTGGCGGAGCACAAAAATATACCATTTATATTTCGAATGTGCTCTTCGCTGAGTTGAAAAATTCATAAACCTTTACCAAAGACCGGTCACTGAAAGGTCAATCCAACCTTACAACAACTGGGTCTTGCTTGAGAATTGGCGCTTTCAACAGCGACGACTAAGCTCGCAGAGGGCTCTTGAGGTGTGATACACACAAAAACAGCGCTCACCAAATAAATCATCCTAATATTATTGTTATTATTTATGGGCACGTGAAGTGCCACACCATTTGAGAACATTTTGGCGGTAAAATTATGATTCCGGAAAATCATCGATAAGAGACTGACTTTTCAATGAAATTGGACCATCAGTCTTAATTACAATTTGTAGAAGAGTGCAATTATTCCTATGATAAATCATCATTTACGGTAATAAAGGTAAATTAAATACAATAAACGATAGCTTAAACATGTTCAAAACTGAACAATTCTCGTGATTCTTAACTTGTTTAGAAGTAGGTACCTACATACATATCATTAAATGGACGATGCACATATTCAATCGAATAAATAATTAGATTGTAATCATTAGCAATTACTATTGACCTGGTTTGAATGGAAAAATGTATGTGATTGGGCAATAGGCAGAAAACAAAATACCTTATCCGTCATTATGTCAAAATTGACAGTTAAACCGCGATAGTCGGCAGTATCACATCGTTCTCCTTTTGAAAATCAAACCGGAAACACACTGACGTGATTTTATTTAGAAACTGGCAACATTAATAAACTAAACCTGATTTTTCGTTAACAGATTTATCAATGTTTCAAAAATGATGACCGGTTTATAATGATGCGATTTTGGAAAGTGAGATATTAAACCCTGTGCACTTTGAACGTGACCTTTTAAGAAACAGAGATGCGTGTGCTTCTGACTGGAAAATGGGGTCAAAAATGGCGGGTTATTCCATTAAAAGGTATAATTTATTTTTAAAGCGAACCTTTGAATCTAACGCAATAATTTATTGTAATGTATATAAATGCATAAAAAAAAACAAATAAAAAATTGGGTAAGCAAAGCTTGTTGCAAAGAGTGATATGAATTTTACGACATTTTGAGTAAAATTTCGTAAAAGATTTCGTGTTCTTAACTATTATTTAACAAATCCTGCTAAGAAACCTAGTGCTAGAGATTCCCATCTTTGTGTACTTTGATGATAATGACTGTGAGAACTAATTTTGTAATTTTATTCAATTTTGTACCTACCAATAAACGGCAGATAACCGTTATTTTTTGTTGTGGCAATCAAATCTTTTATTTGAAAAAAGAACCTTCGAAAAGGGAACAAAGTACGACTTAAATATATTTTCATTGACTTGGTATTTAACTTATAAATTGAATTTATATTATATTATTTATTACTTTTTCAAAATATAACTAATAAGTTTACCCACCATACAAAGTCCTAGTTTGCATACAGAAGGGTTCAATTACCATCTATAATAATCTAGAATAAAGTTGCAATGAAATATAAACATTCAAAACTAATATGAAATGCATGCCCACAAACAGGTACGTGTAAGTTCGCGCTTACGAATGCTGAATTTGTACTTACAAATTAAAACCAAATCTCAAATGAACATAAAACCTGCAACTCTTGCCGACCTTCCTTGAAACAGGGGTGACATTAACAAAGTGAATTATTTTTTACACTTTAGGAGGACTGAGAAAGGCGAGAAAATTGAGATAAGATTGAATGAAAAAAGAGTGGAGGTCGTGAAAGAATTTGATTATCTGGGAAGCAAGTTTGAGTCGAATGCGAAATTGACGAAATAATTGGAAAAGCGCGCTAGTAGAGGAAGAAGTGTAATGGAAATGATTGGAAGCATTACAAGGAATAGGAAACTTACGAAGAATATGAGATCGGCGGTCCACAATGGCATATTGGTTGGTGGAAGTGAGGCTTAATGAATGTGAGCTGAGTAAAGTATGTAAGTACGGTTGAAATGGCTTACCTGAGAGCAATGGCTGGAAAGACACTGAGTGATAGAGTACGTAATGCTTGAGTGATGAACGAGTGTGGTATAAAAGAGAATATGAGAATGAAAGTACAAAAAAGTACGATGAGATGGTTCAGACATCTTGAAAGAATGGATGATGAACAACTAATGCAGAAAGTGTACAAAGGAAATGTCAGAGGAAAGCGTGGAAGGGGAAGGCTGAGGAAAGAATGATTAGACCAAATAGGTGAGATTGCGAAAGAATGGATCCTGCAGAGTGAGAATAAGAGAAGAGTATGTATGAAAAAGGTGATGACAGCAAAAAGTGGAGGCGCATCTGCGGAGGTACCGGCCACCCCTAATGAAACGGTGGCAGGATACAGTACAGTACAGTACAGAAATCAGCTTCATACCAACCTATGAGTCGAGGATCTTTCTTGTGTAATTGGCGCTTTTTCCAGAGAAGACCAACCTCGCAGAGGACTCTTGAGGTGTGATTCACACAAAACGGCGCTCACCAAATAAATCATCTAAATATTTTTTATTCACTTAAGAATTTATATGGCTATTTCCATACTCGCACGGGTATGCAGGTACACACCGCCGTGGAATAAAATTGATTTATTATCGATATATTATATTTTCATTGAAACTGCATAAGCTGGTAGATGATTATAGCTTTACATACGTCATACAGTGGGTTAATTTTTGCAAGAAAGTCGAGTGCAGATTCTGTGCAATTTATTTTTATTTCCATTGATGACATAACACATAATATTAAATTGGCAAAATATTATCCTGTTAATTAATCGCTCATAAAATAATTAAATAATTATGAGTCGTATCGAACCAAAGACGGCAATCTTGTTTGTTTGCATCAGATATACAGATATACGTACCTATACCTACGTGGAAGCCCTGTTAATGATTTTCTAGCATTGGCATTTATAAGTCTCAATGAGGTCCACACGTGAATTAACAAAGACAAAATTGTGTCGTCACCCGGCCAGGTGGTGAAGGAAAAGGCAAACAAATAAGTTTATACTCGTGGCTAAGGACGATACTCCCACACACAAGACTGACGTTTGCTCTCCGAGAAAACAGTTCCAAATTCAAAAATGTTCGGACCTTATTTCGAAAAAATCCAAGATTGCAACATTTGATTCCATAGTCCGGTCGATAGCTCAGGTGGTAGAGTGCTTGCATTCCATGCCGAAAGCTCGGGTTCGAATCCCACCGAGGGTGTCAGAAATGATTTCCCGTTTCGGTGTTTATTTCAAACCCCAAAATAAAATACCGGCAAGGCTTACTCAGCCTTCACAAGAAATGAGTACCAGCACTCTCGGGAGCTGGGAAACCTCCACTTCAACTGAAGTGGTTGGCGTAAGGCCGGCCCCCTTACCTGTAAAAATAAATAGGTTCAACTCGCCACATGCGACCCCTTCGGGGATAACGCGGCAAGAAGTTACACTATATGTGTAGCTTAGTTGCGTTTTTTTTGCGTTGCGATTCAATTCGACTAAAATATTTAAAAGAAATATATTAAAAGGTATGTGAACTGCGAATACCTACTTGAATATTAACGCCTTTTTTTTTGTTAAGATGCCATAATGACGTAAGAAACGTATCTATAATTCAAATTTAGAGCGGAAAGAATATTTATTTAAAAACAAATTGACATTTATTGCCATGACGGAAAATTACCACAATAAAAACAAGGCAGATTCCTCAATACCTACCAAACTTATTTTTTAAGGTAAATAATAGTTTTTTTTAGTTACTATGACTTCAATTGTTACGCCGATTACAATTAGATCTACTAGGTGAAGGCCGCGTGTTCTTCAGTGTGTCATGTTGGCTGCAATGAAGCGGCAACAGTAAGGCTGGAAACTTTGAACTTGTCGAATGCAGGCAGGTTAACAACATTAAAGTATTATGTGGGCACTCAGGCGAAACTTTGCAAGTCATCGAATCCGCTGAAATTTCGTAATTCGTACGTAAGTCTTGATTATCCAATAAAATTTGAAAATTATTATCTACTTTACTACACATAAAAATAATAAATAATGACTTTAAGCACCACATTATGCATTAAAAAAAAAATCGCGTCGCGCAAATGACAAAGATCTAAAACAGTGATTCGAAACCTTTTTCGCTCAAAATCCGTGACAAGAGGGGAGGGGGGGACAGGCACTCGATTTTTGAAATAAAATTTAATTTAAAAAAGACGATCGCTTCCAGGTTGGGAGCCACTGTTCTTAGTGAATTAAGGTCCTTAGCAACCAATATCAATAACCTTTCCCGTAGCAACTCGGCCGTGTGACGTCACAATCTTTTGCCAAAGGAATTTGGGCCGAGTGCTTATGTAGACAATGATTTTGCTGATGGACTGCACAGATGTAGGTACTTCTTCTTCAAGAGTTAAAATTGAAAATACGACTTAATTTCCAATAAACTCACGTATTTCGATAAAACGGAGAAGAGCAGTCCGTAGTAAGGTCGTAATGCTTCGAGCTCGTAAAAGTGCAGCAACTGGGTCTTGCTTGAAAATTGGCGCTTTTGTAGCGATGATCAAGCTCGTAAAAAGTTCGGTCGATGGCTCAATAGGCAGAATGCTTGCATTCAATGCCGTGGGTAAGGGTTCGATCCTCGCCGAGGATATCAGAAATGATTTCCTGTTTCGGTGTTTTTCAAATCCAAAATATTCGTAAATACCCGTAAGGTTTACTCAGCCTTCACAAGAAATTAAAGAGCCAGCCCCCCGGGAGCTGGGAAAGCCCAACTCCAACTGAAGTGGTTGGCATGAGGTGGGCCCTCACCCGTAAAAATAAATAGGTCCCGAAGCACCACATGCGACCCCTACAAGAAGATACGTGTGGCTTAGTTGCGTATTTCGATAAACGTATGCGGCAGACCACCCGTACTGTGAAAAAAATGGTTCACTTTGCCAATGTCACCCCTGTCTCAGGGAAGGACGGCAAGAGTTGCAGGGCTTGCGTTCATTTGAGATGGGTTTTTATAATGTAGGTTCACATGCGGCATGTCTTAGCGCAAAATAATACATGTCTGCTTGTGGGAATGCATTTAATATAAATCGTAAATGGTATATATCCTTGCAGCTTAGATTAGATTAGATTAGATAGTGATATTAACCACCTTTGCTGTAAAAACTTGGTTCACTTTCGCAAACGCCACCTTGGTTTCAGGGAAATGCGGCACGAGTTGCAAGGTTTAGTTGATTTTGTAAGCACACGCTTCTGCTTGTGGGCGTGCATTAAATATAAGCCTTAGATGTGAATTACATCTTTCAGTGCTATTCTTAGACGTTTTGGTCGTCCGTTTAACCCACACTTTGACACACTAATGATGCCTGGGCTGGAAGTCTCATCCCCACGGTAATTCTTAACTACCGATTTTTGGTAATATTTGTATGAAGACTAATTAGCTGTTCACTTGCGGCCATCTTGGATTGACAGGTCTTCATATAATTAATGCATCATTAGTTTGTCAAAGCGTGGGCTCAATGGACGACTAAAATGTTTAAGAATAGCACCGAAAACTTAGATTATAGATAGATCAGAGCGAGACTAAGTTTAGATTGTCGATACACTGCGGTGCTGCAGGCATGACGTCCCTAACGAGGCCAAGTTGACCCACAGCTGGTCCGAGCAACTGCTGAATAAATACAACTATTAGCGATTCTTATCAAATTCATCCGATAAACGCTAGACTAGGTATGTGCGCGGCAACCAATGGACTGATTGATAAAAAAAACACAAACTACAAGCCATTAAACATCGACCGCAATCAGTGCATTTAAGTAGTTTGGTATTTTTCGCGGTGGCAACACCATGCCAGTCCAACGTGAGTGCTGTTTATTAATTTGTTATGAATTCAATGTTTTTAAAAAATAATCCTCCAGCGAATTTGTTTGTATCCACATTGTGAATTTGTTTACATTAAAAATAAATATAAATAATGTTAAAGTTTTTGTTATCCAAATGTAAGTAAGTGCCTATTTATTATGAAAGTTTTAAAATATTTTTTTCAGGAAAAACATTCTTTATTGATAGCACCCCTGGTGGGGGATTTAAAGTTGGCGTCCTTAGAATTTTTACAAATACATGCAATTTTACTTGTTTTAAAGTGCAGTTCCATTGTTCTCCATCTCCGCAAAGTGTGTACGCACGAAAACAATAAACTGTTAGTAAACTTTTCTTATTTTGTCATCTGTCTCACTTGCACTTGCTCACTTTGATAGCATCCCTCCCTTTTCCTCGCGATATAGAAATCAAGCCCCGGCACACTTTTTCGCATTTTAAAAAATCGACGTTTACTCTCCTTCCTCTCGCTTCCATCAAAAATATCCATCTCGAAAAAAAGGAGAAAAGGTTACATCATTTTTAATCATTTTAAAAACGAGTAATAATATTTTCAACTTGGACGCAAATAGAGATACGCTGTTGATATTTCCTCTTGGATATCTTGTCATTACTGCAGATGTGTGATAAAGCATATACTCCGCGCTTACACGATGTACAGACGAATGTGATGAGATGGTTTGAGGATGTGGAAAGAAATAAGAATGAACGATGATAGACTGACAAAGTATAGGTAGGTATATACAGAGGAAGTGTGAAAGTAAACAGAAGTAAGGTACGACCGAGAAAAACATGGAGTACCTAATCAGATTGAGGAGATTGTGAAAGAATGGGGTAGGTAGGTATACAAAGTGGATGTAAAAGAAAATGTATGAAAAAGGTGATGGATATGAATGAATTGAAAGAGGTATGTAAGGATAGGAAGAAATAAAGGCAGCTCTGCAGAGGCTCTGGCCGACCCCTAGCGGAATGGCGACAGAGTAACAGTCAAAGTTACACGAGCGACATGTGAACTTACAACATAAAAACCCAAATCTCAAATGAACACAGCGTTGCAACTCTTGCCGTCTAAATCTAAATCTAAGTTGCAAAGATATAAGTATATCATTTGAGATTCATATAAAATGCATTCCCACAAGCAGACACGTATAAGTTCGCGCTAACACATGCCGCATGTGGACCTATGTACAATATAAAAACCCAATCTCAAAGAACATAAGCCCTGCAACTCTTTCCGACCTTCCCTAAAACAGGGGTGACATTGGCAAAGTGAACCATCTTTTAACAGTATGGGTGGACAGCCTCATACCAAGCTATGAGTTAAGGATGATTACATCATTTGTAAGTAGGTATATTACATATGTGATATAATAATATGAGTAATTGACTTCGATGTTGTATCTTTCTATAACTATGATTTTTGTACAATAGTACGTTAATGGATTGCGAAGTCACACGGTAGGATTGCTAGGGAAAAGACGAACAAGTCTTTTGAATTGGTTGCTTATGTACGTATCTAGTCAATTCGACCATGGGTCGGCAACCTGCGGCCCTTGAAGCGTCTTAGTGCGGCACGCAAGATATTCGCCTCAACGCATGTGCCGGACGATATCATACACATACACAATGGAGTGAAAAAAAAAACCAACAAATCGCACGCTTAATAATAAAGAGCAATAACTCAAAAATTGGGAAAATCGAGATTTTGTAATAAAACGCAAGAACAATGCGAGGAGAATAGGTAGAATGCGACAGCAGTTCAACTTTGACGAATATGACCGAGATAAAACATCGGTCGCCTTTTTCATCACATACAAGTTGTACTGGTTGTCTAAACTTCAAACGTGATTTCCCAACATTCATATTTTTTGGAAATGTCGTCAAAATGGACAAAAAGCGTTTTATTTTTATAACTACAATATTTTTATACAACTAAAATATTTTAGGCAATGACATATTGTGCTCCAAGCGTAGGGGCGGTCTTAGACTCGAAAGGTGGTCAAACTTATCCAAAGGGGGGAGTAGAATTTGTGGGTAGATTTTTCTATGTAGGCCGGTGTCGATTCGCGTGGAGTTCCCTGAATTGCGGGATTCCCAAATTGAATTGGCGGGGATTCTACAATATGAGATGTATTATGGGGGGTAGAATAAATATTGAATTTCATTTGTAGTTCGTTCGTCAATTTAGTAATGTTCACATGACGTGGCGGATGGGGGGTAGTCAGCATGGGGTACAACAAAAGGTTGCCGACCCCTGAATTAGACTATAGACTTTTACCGCTAATAATAAAATATTAGTAAGCCTTCGCTCGTGCAACCCGGCCATGTGATGTCATATTTTTAAAAGATCGGTAGGCTGAAAAAAGTACGAGTAATATCAGTGGTAATATTCGTATGTGTGGTGGCAGCCATGCGCGCGGTTGTAAAATCGATGGCGCTACATTCGTACCAGTTGTGTCAAAATCAAAATGGCCGCCGGTAGTTAGTGGAGGAAACAACGAAACGTCTTATCTTCAAAACGAAAAAACGCTATAAAACATTATCGCCAAGATGTCAAACTTGTATTCAATCGGTCACAAGCCCCCGAAACGAATACAAGACAACATGACAGTGTCCCAGACCAACGCGTGGATGAACGGTGAGGCACAATAAAATAACACAAAGTTGCACCTGTTCTGTGGGTGGACGCTTTCGTACATCAAAACAATGTGTTATTTTTAAACGTGTACACATACAAGGATGTTAGAAAGGTGTGCACGCGCTTTTTTGTGTTGCGAAATGGGTTAATTGTGCAATGTAGTAGAGCTGTTTCTAGTTCTTTACATGCCATTGAAGTTCATCGATTTTACACTTTAAACATTTTCAAAATAAATAATATTATTGTATCTGTTGTGATGACACAGAGTAAAGACGGTAATAAAGGAATAAATTTTAATTGAACGAAATTTCTAAAGGTAGGTTAGTTGTGACAATATAATATTGATTCGACCTTGAGACGACAACCTTGTATTGAATATTTGGCGTGAAGGGGTCAAGGTTTTTTAGTTCAGATTTGTTTATTACGTATTTTTGAAGACGAAGAAATGTTGATCTACATGTATTCGAGGCGCATTAAAAAAAACCTCATAGAATTCTTTTTTTGTATCATGAAATCAAAAGGTTAGTTGAAAAATGTTATCAACTCCGCACAAATTCCAAAGTTAAAAATGTAAAGCCACACGGCCTGGTTGATAGGGAAACGGCAAACAAATATTTTTAATTGATTGCTAAGGAACCTGGTTACATAGACTTTGGGAAAAATCTAATTCAAAATTGTGTAGCATTGGTAAAAAAAAAACAATTAGCATGCATCAGTATTAAAAGATAACAAAACCTCAGTTTCTATTCAACAAGTTAGGTTATTTGATCACTTAATTCAATATTTTATAAGTGTTTACTTCTTACATGGTATTTTATACATTTCTCACTGTTGAAGTGTAAGGATATTTAATGCTTCCATTGAGGATGATGTAGGTTTACCACTTTGACAGCAAAGCAAGGGAGTGTAAAGAGGAGGGTACACAGTTATTTCTATATGTTATATTTAAAAAAATGCTAGTGTGCAAGCTTATTGGCAAAAAATGCTATGCGCCCATTGTTCCATGCTATATCAGAGATCAGCTGTTTCTGCGTTGCTTGGGCGCTGCGAGGGATATGGATACAACAAACTTTAATCTTGGGACACAAATATCTTCTTTGCAATGTGGGTCATATGGAACCAAAGACAGCATGATTTTAGCAACTGGATTTTATTTTTAAAAGAAATTAATATCTATATGAAGTCACAGAGAATAAGTTTATAATAATTTCCATGATTTCAAATAAAATCCCATCATTTCATTTATGAAAAGAAACCATACATTGTCACCTTGGGATTTATACAATTCATGTGATTATCTACAATCTAAGTTGCAAAGATATATTGACATTTAAGGCTCACATTTAATGCACACCCACAAACAAACAGGCTGCATGTGCACTTACAAAATAAACCATACCTCGCATGCTCACACCTTTGATTCCATACATAACATTTGCCATAAGTTATTTTGTATTGTTTCAGCTGAGGGTTTAAACGTTGGGGGTCTCCCGCTGTCCCCGCTACATGGCGGCATATCTCAGCGCGAGACCGCGGGCTGCCGCAGTGCGCCCCCCTCCCCCACAGCCCCGGCCGCCCCCCGCCGCGCGCCCCCGCCCCCCAGCCCGCCTGCGGAGCAGCCCCCCAGCACCACGCCCCCCACACACGACCCCAACTGGCAGGCCAGCCGCCCCACTGTCAGGGAGAGGAACGCCGCCATGTTTAACAATCAGCTGATGGCCGATGTCAAGTTCCTGGTGGGGGGACCTGGTAACTATCCTCCTTAATTAAAACCTGTACCCCAAGTATTTACATACACTCCCCTCAATCGTATAGATATAGAAAAAATATATAATGGAAGCACGGATTTATAGGAATGGATGGGGTGAGAAAGAAATTATTTGTGAATTAGAAATGCGCTACCCCACTCATCATACAAAAATCCAAATTCAGTCTATTGGTAACCTTCCAACTATTAACAGGTGTTCCTAACTGGAAAGAAAAATCGTAAAAATGCCAAGCCACAAATTTTCCAAATGCACAAACAATACGAGAAATTGTAATAAAAAATCTGGAGTAACTTTTCACTCGTAATTACCAGTGAATATTAATATTTAAGTTAATTCAATTGATATTTTATCTACCGATACCTTTAGCCACAAAACAATAGCCCCGCTGTCAAACCGTCGGCCATTTTTAGTGATAGAGATGTGATGATGATAAAATATAGTATCTGATACCGTCACGTGAGAACATTTTTTTTTTGGTGAAATATATGTATTTGAAGTGGTCTGTATTTCAAAATTTCAATTTCTACCGTACGCTTTTTGTTTCATTTATCCTTTTATATTTCAATGAAATTGGATTTAAAAGAATATTTTTTTACTTTGTCTTCTATAGATATTTCTCCTAACGTCATTGAAAAAACTTAAAATTAAAATAATGTAATTGAAATAATTTTCACAAGTAATTATGTAACATTAAGGGTGATTGAGAGGTCAGCGCGCCCAACTTTGATGACCGAAATAACCCATATTTTCAATGTTAAGGTAGCATTTTTTCTCCAGATTAAATTAACACATAAAATTAGGTATTTTTTCCCATCAAACACCAATTCAAAATAATTTTATTTACGGAGATACCTTAAATGGAGATTTCTACTGTTGTTATGAATAATTCATAAACATTTATTTTGATTAGTTTTATTTTTTCTAGATGAAAATTATTTTTTTATACTTTTCATTGATTTTTTATAGTTATTTAAAAAGTACACACATTTTGCATACGATCGTGTAGGTAAATTTGCCATTGAATGGTATATTTTCTTTTTAGGATTTGAAGTAATATTTTTTATGTTTGTAATGCAATACTTGTTTTATTTTTTCTCCCCCGATTTCTATTTATCATGGAAAAATAAAGATTTCCATACACAATTTTGACTGATTTCAGCGCCATGCGGCCGCTTCGGGAACCTTAGAAAATAATAATTATTCACTGAGCATGGCAGAAGAGAATAAAATGTATTTCGCTGGCTTTAAAAAGTTGAAAAGCAAATTAACGTTGTTACTCGAATAAATCGTTTTGTCAAAATACATCAAAACTATGACGCAAACTTTAAGCGCTGTATAAGTCCTAATAGGTTTTTTGTTTACGTTATGATTAAGTTAAAACGTGGAGTGTCATACTTGGTAAGCGCTGTATTATGTCGCATATTGACATAATACAGCCATGGGTTATTGGATATTGAACGTAAAATATTACGTTTTAAACTCGACACTAGTGTTTATAAAGTGTATAGCAACTGAGACGCTCGTAAGAGGTGCTGCTGTGAGTCAGATACATTATTTGTATGCGCCGCGGCATAGTTAAAGCGTTGACATTTATACTTGGAGAAGGGATTCGTTGTTTTCGGCACACGCAAGATGTACGCACGCTTTACAATAAAGAGCCATAACTCAAAAATTGGGAAAATTGAGATTTTGATGAAGAACCAATGTGAAGAACGCAATAAAAATGCGAAAAGAAGGTAGGAGTTTTTGATTGTTGTTTTTGAAGTTGATTTTGTTGTAAGCTCCAGATCTCAACTGTTATAAATTGCCTAAGCAAGACCTCCTTGACTTGTAGGTTGGTATGAGGCTGACCACCCGTGCTGTAAAAATCGGTTCACTTTTGCCAATGCCACCCCGGTTCAGGGAACGGTGGCAGGAGTAGCAAGGTTTATGTTCATGTGAGGTTTTGTTTATTTGTATGCACACATGCAGAATGTGTAGGCGCGAACCTACATGTGCCTGTCTGTAGGCATGCATTTCAAATGAGCCATAACATATCTTTGCAGTTTAGATTATAGATAGATTATACAAGACGTAAGTTGAAGAGTCCTTACTTCATTAAGACTCATTTAATTTGAACTATTTGATTATTGTATTTGATATTGATAAGTATTAAGATTTGAATTGCGCGCGAAGATTGAAATTGCGTGCCTACCCCCCCCCCCCCCCCCCGGTCAACAGAATTATTATGGACAATATGAACTTTTAAAATTGCGTGTCTACCATCCCCTCCCCCCCTCCCCCGTCAACAGAATTATTATGGACTAAAGTACAACAAAAAAAATGTAACCCGCCACGATTACAAAAGTGCTAAACCCGGCTTGCCACGATTTTGAGTTGGACACCCCTGTGCTAGAAGTTTCTATGTTATTTTCATTTTTTTGTTACCTTACTAGTTTCTGTCTTTATGTGCCAAACTTTAAGACTGAAAGTGTATTTTGATTAAAATAGTATCCAAGCCAAGTCCTTGTTTTACTTTTCACGGTTTTTATCATCACTTAACTAAAATAATTACGTGAAATATTATTTTTCAGTTTCCAATTATGTTTTCAAAAAAAGTGCAATAAAAAATAATGGATAATGTTTTGACATAATTTTCTGTATTTTACGGATAAAAGAGAAATAAGTCAAATTTATACCAATGATATTTTTTTACAATTTATACAAAAGAATGTGATGAGATGGTTTGGGCATGTGGAAAGAATGAATGATGATAGACTGACAAAGTATGTATACAAAGAAAGTGTGAAAGGAAAAAGAGGGAAGGGACGACCGAGAAAAGTATGGAGTGATCAGATTGTGGTGATTGTGAAAGAATGGGATGTACAAAGTGAGCGTAAAAGAAGAAAATGCATGAAAAAGGTGATGGATATGAAGGAATTGAAAGAGGTATGTCAGGATAGGAAAAAATGGAGGCAACTCTGCAGAGGCTCTGGCCACCCCTAGCGGAATGGCGACAGAGTTACAGCTTACAGCTATTTAAGTTTTATTTTAAAAGAAAAGAGAACTATTAACTTGTGTCATGGCTGATGTGGGCTTTAGTGCGACAATTAATTAAACATGCAAAACTTCGAACGCAACTTCCCAACCTTCTTAATATTTGAGTTATTGCTTTTTTTTGTTAGGTGTGCGATATATAAAAAAAATACCCACGTTCATAATATACAGTGTGAGACAGACGGAATAGTACTTTTGCACGCCTTTGTTATAACAAAAGATATGCTCTGCTCACAACAAACGTTTGAATTCAAGATGCCAAAAAATGTTTAATTATTTCAACATAGAATTATACTTATGCAAAGTTGTTTCGTTTTGCAATTTTTGCATGCATAACTTCTGTACCAAACATGCAGTCGTGAATACTCAAACATAGCGTTTAAACAAAAGTTTATAAAACTTACACGCTCGCTAAAAGCGTTAATATACTTTACATATTTTTTTGATGAAACGTAATGCTTGACATAGAACATTAATTTATATACTTCAGCAACGACATCTGCCCATGATCAGTCAAAGTTATTTGACATAAAATTACGCTTTTAGTTTCATAAAACAATTAAAGAGGTTCTTTAGTCCCGATATTAATAATCTTCTTAAGCTCTCGTATACCCTTAAGTAAAATATTTACGTTTATGGAACAGAAGCATTAAAAAGTATCAGATATTTGCAAAACCTTTGACAACACTAAATTATGTTGTCAAGGAAAATAACATCAACAATTCGTTGCCAAGCAATATTACCTGCTTACATAAATTAACGACGGAGTAGAGACACATAACGTGATAGAAAAGGACAACAACAAAAAACGTATGTTGTGCGAGCGAGACAAAACAAGGGACAATGTCTGGCGAAATTAGATTTCAGTGACTGTATGGATCACAGTGTTTAGAACTAAATTAAAAAAATAGCCTCTCCATTTAATAGAACTCGGTGGATGGAAGAGAACCCCTTATGAGGATTTAGTTTCTATATATTTTTCCTGATCACTAACTGTGGCATTTGTAGTGAAGTTTATCAATTTCCATGTTGTTTTTTCCGGTTGAAAATTTTGAATGAAGTTGCTTTCATATATTGTTGGTGATTCATCAGGGCCAATTACTAACAAATTCTGGTTAAATAGAAAGCAAGCACTGAGATACAATATACAATGACAAACGTTTTTTCAATGCTTGGACAATATATTGAACATACATGTAGTTTTTTTTTAGGAAAAATTATTTAAGTATTATGAATAGTCAATTAATAACTTTTTTTTATTATTAATTTAAAATGTATCTTTACAATGCCAATGCACAAACCCTTCAACTTTAACTTGAACAGTCAATTGTGAATCACAGTGAATGTGAAGAAGCTAGGAGCTGGAAGTGATTTACACATTTTCTTGCCTCGCAATGTGTTTGGAATGGCACGTGCGTGACGCGTGGTGTGATTTATCTACCAACATAATTCACAACTAAATCATATCTTATCTACATGCTCCTTATTACATATTTACAGCTCCCGTCACTTTAGCCAACATGTATATGAGGGAAAGGTACACGCAAGTCATTCATTTTAATTGTCACTGAATTGATGACTCTTCAAGCCACGGATACTTGTAGGATTATTTTAGCTCATACACAAATAGAGAGCATCCTCTGTACATCCACCGTGGAAGTACAGAGGCGTTTGGTAAGATGGTCTGATAGATTCCAAGTTTACTTGCTGAGGATCTTCATTGGGAGCGATGGAGACCACGGCATTCTGACGTCAGTCCACAAATAAGCCAACAAATCCTACTTTTTTAACGTCAGATAAGAAGGGTTGAAAACCATTTGACTAGTTGCCTTTTAGTGGTTATTGTTTCAATGTTGGAAGGCACCGTGATCGAATCCGCAGTAGAGCTCAAGAGTGCAGACTGAACAAAGTTCTGAATTTCAAATTCTTCTCAGCCGCGTGACGTCACAGCTCTTGGTTACTGGTGTTTTTATCAACCAATCACAAAATATTGGTCATCTATTTCCCTAGCAACCGATTGAGCTATCGGAGCTGGGCATGCCGGACTTTTCACCCACATTTGCGATGCTGAAGAAGCCCCGAAACATCTGGAAGCCCCAACTCTGATAGACCACGGCAATGGATCCTGGAAACTGCCGACCATGTAAATCTAAACCTCCTATCTTAAGGGCATGTTTTAAAGCCATGTACAATCTATTTCGTTCAAAGCCAGCCGTGAATTAGGAGGCTTAAGACTCTACACTAACAGATAGTTTTCTTTTCCACATTCCAGTGACCATTTAGCAACATTGTGTGCGCTCTTCCAGGTCAGACGCAGGTGATCCCCGCCCACAAGTACGTCCTGGCCACGGGCAGCTCGGTGTTCTACGCCATGTTCTACGGGGGCCTGGCCGAGTGCAAGCAGGAGATCGAGGTGCCCGATGTGGAGCCCTCCGCCTTCCTCACCCTGCTCAAGTAACTACAATCATCACAATTAACTAAATAACACTTTAACGACTTCATTTTTTTTTTCTCATACATCACTTCTATATCTGGTAGAATTTAAGCGATATCCGTAAATATAAACTGCCACTGTAATTCCACCGCCATTCTGCTAGGGGTGTCCAGAGCCTCCATTTCTTCTTATCATTGCATACCTCCTTCATTTCATTCATGTCCATCACCTTTTTCATACATTTCCTTCTTTTACGTTCACTCTTTATTATGTATGTAATTTCATCAATTTAATCAAGCCATAATTTTCTGTCTCTCCTTTCCCCTGTTTTCCTCTGTGCATAAACTTTGTTAATTTTTCATTATCAATTTTTGATACACATCAAAACCATCGCATTTGTTTGTTCCTTCATTTTGCATCCTCTTTCAATTTGCATTTCTCTTTTAACCATTCATTCTGAACTTTCTCTTTGGGTTTCTCCTTTCATACTCAAGTGTTTCATTTGCATTGTACACACTTTACTCATTTCGCTGTCATTTATAGTCCACGCTTCACTTTAATACATTAATGATGCCATCGTCTACCATCATTCTGAAATCCATTGCCAGCCGCTTGTTTCTTGCAATTCTTTTTATTGCACCTACCACTTACTCTCCCTTATGTACCGTATTCACTATTTCTCTTGTTATTTTCCCATTTCTTCTCAAACATACTTCCTAATTATTTGAATTCATCCACAATTTAAGTGTTGAACAATATGTGATACAATTATTCTCTTTCAGATATTTATACTGTGACGAGACGCAACTAGAAGCCGACACCGTCTTGTCCACCTTATACGTGGCCAAGAAGTACATAGTCCCTCACCTGGCGAGGGCCTGTGTCAGCTACCTGGAGACCAGCCTCACGGCCAAGAACGCCTGCTTGCTTCTCAGCCAGTCGAGGCTGTTTGAGGAGCCAGCACTCATGCAGCGTTGCTGGGAGGTCATCGACGCCCAGGTACCAAACAACACAGACAATATGCCGTGCCAAGAAAACGGAGTGCCCCACCACCAGGCCGAAGAGTCCAGGAATGTCCCTTGAATGTTACGCAGCGTAATATTGAAGATGATAAGCTATGCAATCTACGCAAATGTACAAGGATCCATTGGGGGAATCTGATACTGTTTTCCTTGAATGTTATGCAGCGTAAAATTGAAGACAAGCTATGCAATTTAAACAAATTTAAGAGCATCATTTGGGGTGATCTGATACTGTTCCTTGATTAATATGCCGTGTTAAATTGAAGAAAATATAAACAATTATGCACAAGGGACAACTACGAGGAAACTAAGAATTTTTCTCAAATAATGCACATCGTAAAATTGAAGGTGCTCAATAACAACATTGTGTATAAATAATGTTTGTTGAATAATACATAGTGTAAAGTTGAAGACAATAATGAGAGCAGAGTGTGTAAGAAACATTCTTGGGTGTCCAATAATATTCCTTGAATGTTACGCAGCGTAAAATTGAAGAAGATTATTTTAGAAGCTATGTTGTGGGAGAAATGTTCTCGAGAATACAATATTCAAAGTGTTCCCTGAGTGTTTCACAGCGTAATTTTTTAAGACAACATCATTAGAGTCTTTTAATAATTCATAGTTTTCATTTATGATCACACTAATGTTCCATTAGACATTGTCATTATACAACTATGCCTAGTAATGAGGTCGGAACATTGAAAAGGGCGCAAAACTAAAGCTCGTCATTCGGCCGGATTGCTTCCAAATCTGACCGGCAGAGGCGCTAGTCTGTCATCCATACAAAGATTTTTTATCTGTCAAATCTTTTGGAGGTTAAATATTATACACACTTACTGCATGTTGTACTACTGCATGTATATCGGTTGAATATGTGAAATGCAAAGCAGTTTGACGCATATCCGAGTCAAGATAATATGCAAAGAAATTTGACTTCGAAAGTAATTTCACACCTAAATATTTTCTATAATTAATATCATTATTAATTTGTGTGTATTTCTTTGTGATATTTTATAAAAAAAATCATAAAAAATGTGTGTTCTTTGACTATCTAAATGCTGTAAACTAGCAACAATTCCCTGATAATCGGGAATTTACTGTGGATGACGTCACATAGCCGAGGGATATTTTGAATGTTCGCACCTCATTTGTTAGTTCACTATCATACAATAACATGTCCATATCAATATTGATTGATTTTGAAAATTTTATTAATTGTTGGTTAGGTGAATATGAAATCTATAATAATCTATAATCTAAGTTGCAAAGATATATTCATTTAAAGCTCTCAGATGTATGCCCACAAACCAACAAGTGTAGTTCGCGCTTACAAATGCTGAATGTGTACTTACAAATAAAATCCAAACCTCAAATGAACATAAGCCCCACAACTTTTGCCGACCTTCCCTGAAACAGGGGTGACATTGGCAAAGTGAACCATTTTTTACAGTATGGGTGGTCAGCCTCATACCAACCTATAAGTCAAGGAATATGAATAATAAATTACATTTAAATATAAAAAAGAACAAAACCTTACAAAGAAATCTATACAAAAAAAGTCAAAAATTTCCTATGCAAAAAATGTAGCAAATGAATACACCAACATTAGAAATCAACATTGTAGATTAGCCGCCACTTCTTCCTGTCCTTGCATACTTCTTTCATTTCATCCAGAGTCATAACCTTTTTCATACAAGTCCTCCTTTTATTATGACTCTGGATATCCCATTCATTCGCTATTTCAGAGATTTGATCCTTCCATACTTTTCTCGGTCTTCCTCTACCACGACATCCATCTATTCTAGCAACATATACTTTCTTCGTCAATCTTTCATCACTCATTCTCTCCAAGTGCCCGAACCATCTTAACATACTTCTTTTAATCTTCACTTTCACACTTTCCCTTACACCACATTCTTCTCTTACAAAATCATTCCTCACCCTGTCACTTCGTTTTTTCCCAATCATACTTCTTAGATAGTCCATTTCTACTGTATGGACTTTACTAATTTCCCTTTCACTCACCGTCCAGGCTTCACTTCCATACATCAAGGTTGGCACTAGTATACCACCGTGCACCGCCAATCTAACATTTTTTGAGAGATTTTGGTTCCTGGCGATGCAAGCGGTCGCACCCAGTACACACCTGCCTTTCATTATTCTTCTTTCAAATTCACCGGCCATTCTTCCATCTTTTTCAAACTTACATCCCAAATATACAAACTCATTTACAACATCAACATTCATTCCATTAATTTTAAATTCATAATTCATATTTTCATCATCTCTTTCAAAAATCAAAACTTTCGTCTTTCTTGCATTCAACTTCAAATTATTACCTTTCAAAGCTTCGTTCAATCTAGAGAGCATCATTTGCAATTCCACTGCTGAATCAGATACAAGGACTGCATCATCCGCATACAGTAGAACGCTTACTTTGCTCTCTCCTATCATTAATCCACAATCATCAAGTCTAGCATCTCGAACACACTTGTCCATGACTATGTTAAATAGCCATGGGCTCATCACACATCCTTGCCTTACACCCTTAAAAACTTCAAACCATTCACTATACTCACCATCAATACGAATGCAGGCCATACTATTCTCATAGTTCGCATGCACCGCATTGAGTAGAGCTCCATTCACTCCGTATGCTTTCAAAACATCCCACAACATACCTCTGTCCACTGAGTCAAAAGCCTTTTCCAGATCCACAAAGGCCGTGAATAGTTTCCCCCTCACCGACAATTGTTTTTCAACAAGTTGTCGTAGAGTGAAAATCTGATCAACACAGCCTCTACCGGCCATAAAGCCGGACTGTATATCGGAAACCCTTTTGCTAGTAGTCAGAATCACATTTTTTATAATCACCTTACAGAAGACTAATTAAAAAATAATTACAGCAATTAGGTTTCCTAACATCCCGATACAAAGATCAACACCTATTTATTTAAACAATTATGATTTTGTCCTACAATATGAGTAAAATATTGCAAATACTGTTCACTTTAAATTTCTATCACGAAAAAATGGCATGAGGGAAAGACCTGAAGTGTGAAATATCCAGAATGAAAGTAATGAACTGGGGGAAACCTGCAAGAACAGAAAGAAGCTTATGAAACTCGGCAGAGGCTCTAGCCATACCTAGTTGAAAGGCAATAGATAGTAAAAATAGCTAGATTACTGAGAAGGAGTCGTGTTTACAATACTCTCAACTTGTAATGAATTCCTCCTTATCCTGTAAAAGGTAAAGTCAGTTGTCCATACAATAAACTGCTAAGAAGCCTTATTAACAAATCTAATAAATAGAGCTAATTCAGTTTAAGTTGTTGTCTTATTATCATGTCACATTAATGTATTTATTAATTGAATTATTTTCTTTACTTAACTTATGTACTTGATGTGGTGTTCACTGCTAACACACTAGTCATCTGCCCCACTCTACTGTAGCTGCTACTTTTGTAAAATAACCCATTTATCATCTACCGACTACCTCCGACTTTCAAACACAATTTTATATGGAAAGTTTTCAAAGCCCAAAATTTAACAAATTGATGTAAGAGCCCGTTCCCACTTGTCGGGTGTCGGATCCGTATATTAATCGGAGGTTCCAGTGGCAGAACATTATGTATGGAGCTATTCACACTTGTCGGAAACCGATTTTGTCCAAAATGTTCTGCAACTGGAACCCCCGATGAATATACGGATCCGACACCCGACAAGTGGGGACAGGCTCTAAGTCTGGCCCCTTATCTGGGAAAATAAGTAGATTCCGCTAGCCACATGCAATGTCTAAAGACAGATATTGTAAGAGATGTTAGAGAATGGGGTAAACGTCAGGTGTGTTGTTTCAGCGATAGCTAAGTGACTTAATACTGAGTAACAAGTTGGTGCTATGGCCAGGCAGGTTAACTTTGAGTAACTCATTTGAAATAAAAGCAATGCTGTTTTGAGTCACATCAAGCCCCTTGCCGATAACTTTAATCCTGGTTAACAGATGTTATTGGGTAATTCTTTATTCAATAAAATAAATAATGGATTACTCATTGCTATGTTAATACCTGTTTCTGGCCAGGAAAACATAGTCTGCTGTATTATCTAATCTAATCTAATCTAAGCTGCAAAGATATATATCATTTAAGTTTTATATTAAATGCATTCCCACAAGCAGATATGTATAATTTCGCGCTAACACATGCCGCATGTGGACCTACAATATAAAAACCCAATCTCAAATGAACATAAGCCTTGCAACTCTTGCCGTCCTTCCCTGAAACAGAGGTGACATTGGCAAAGTGAACCAATTTTTACATTATGGGTGGTCAGCCGCATAACAACCTATAAGTCAAGGAACAATTAAATTTATTAAATAAAAAACTTATTTGAATCGTTAACCCAGATTTCCGTAAGTTTATCCTTTTCATTCAGTTTAAAGTCACTGAACTCCTGTTGAAGCAGCACTCACTTATGTGTTTTGTTTATAAGGTTATCATAATGTTGTTAAGTTGAAAACTGCAATACAATAAATGTGAAATGCCATGTATGATCGCTCAGTAGATTATTATTAGGCTATGAAGGAGTCACATGTTTGGTTTTGTATAAGTATTGTGACTCGCAGCTTGAATGTTAGACTCGTTAGTGATTGATGTAATATGTAATGTTTTTGTTAATACATGGATTTGTAAACAGTATTGCATTGCAGTTTTAATTCAAACATCACTTCCCTGAACCTCCATCTTCCTTTTACTGAACTTTACAAGTCATTATTGGTGTAACAATAGCACAAAATTGATTAGCTCTTTTGAGAAAGATGGAGAGCAAATAAATTTGAAGTATAGGAATAAATAATCATTTCAGAAAGTGTCGTTGGAATAGATAATGTCATTTTATAGCCTGGATGAGATTTCTAAAACCCTTTGTGGGGATCGAACCCTAGCCCTCAGGCATGGAACACAAGTGCTCTACCAACTGGGCTATTGACCAGACTGATGGTACAACAGACAAAAAGAGTACAAAGGGAATATCTAAGGTAAGTGTGGAAGGGGAAGACCGAGGAAGGAGTGGATTGATCACTTCTTCACCAAATGGCTTTTGTAAATTATAATACCTACTAATGAGTTGCCATATATGGTTTTCTTTGGTTCCAAATCAATTTGCCGATCTGTAAAGCTATTCTTTAAAAAGCCTTGCCCGTAATAGGTCCCGAATCGCCCCTTCGGGGATAACGCACGCAAGGCGTTATACTATCTGTGTAGCTTAATTGTGTTGCGTTTATTTAAAAAAAAACTGGCAGATTAATTGGTACATTGAAAAGGTATAATTTTCTACATCTTATCCTATTCTATCCTACTCATTTATTAAAAAACCTGTTCAGCAATTACGTAATTCTAACTTAAAAAGTTATAACATGCATGTTGTAAAATTTTATAAAAAAAGAATGGGGTTATTTATTTCAGGGCTTCCTGGACGTTGAAGTATCTGCCTTGAAAAATGTTATAAAATAAACAAGTTCTTTATTTCCGATCCACAGGCAGAGATGGCGCTGCAGTCAGAGGGCTTTGTGGACATTGACATGTCTACCTTGGAGTCTGTTTTGGCCCGAGAGACCCTCAACTGCAAAGAGATGAACCTGCTGGAGGCAGCCTTATCCTGGGCGCAAGCAGAGTGTCTCCGGCGCGAAGTGGAACCCACCCCGAGTAACCGGCGGGCTGTGTTGGGCAGGGCGCTGCATCTGGTCCGACTTCCGGCGATGAGCCTTGAGGAGTTTGCCAACGGGGCGGCCCAGCAGGGCTTCCTCACTCCTCAGGAGACCATTGACATCTTCCTGCACTTCACGGCGGCCAACAAGCCCGCGCTGGCCTTCCCCACAAAGCCCAGGACTGGTTTGAAGTCATTGGTAAACTATGCCATTTCATTGTAGCGTACTAATACCACAGCCGTTTCACTGACAAAAAGGACTTAAGAAATATGTGTAACCTCTTTGCTTACATCCATTACACCCTAGAAGTTTTTTCGGGTGGGAAGTCAGCAGTGCATGAAAGCTTTCACAGTTTGTCCTGTAACCCATAGACAATTCGGGCAGAATGCGTTGTGTGTGAAATGGCCCTTACATTATTTCTGAACCTTCTTCTCTCCGCTACAGGATAAAAGCATTTCAACTCTTTTCTGTTTGAAGAAATATTCATTCACTCTTATGACATTGACAATACCGCAACCCATCTTTTTTGTTGAAGATTTTAGGTTCAATCTATATACAATCTGTGAACTGTTGAAAACAATAGACTAATCAAAAATTTACTTTTTATTAGCTACCAACAAAGTTTATTAACTGAAAAAGAAAACTTATGGTTTCCAATTTCTTCTAATCTAGCATTGTGTAGACACATCTTCAATTTGTGGGATACATGTAGTTTATCCCAGCTACAAGTTGAATTTGAATATGAATCCATTGAAAAACACCAGGAATTCCTGTTTGTCGGTGAGATGACTGTTTTGAATGTCATGCGCGTCGTCAATGCTGTGAACTTAGATGTATATTTTTTTTCGCAAGTCAGTTACATTAGATAACTTCATTACTGCATTGTAGTTTTGGTGAATCATCATGTTTAACATTAAGATTTGTTGTAGAGTATAAATGCATTTCAAAACAGCATTCTCTGTGGCTTTACATACTCACAAGTTTTTGTTTTTCGTTCAGCAATGGATACTTAGAAAAACCTACAGGAGAGTTATTTTGGTAGCCAGACTATAACTTTCTACAGTACTTTGTGTTCCTACCTTGGGCATTCAATATCTGATAAAATTTGTTAAAAAAAAACTGTAATGAATTGTCTTGAACCTCATAGCAAGTGTGCAATTTTCATAGCGCCCCTAGCAGCAATATTTACATTCAATGCATCTTGCATCTATTCCACTTCCTCACTTGCTTTCAATGCATCTATCCCTCTTCTTCGTGAAAATCACTTTGTGACAGATAAACTACCATAGTGTTTCTATCAAAATTGTAGCCCACAGCAGCAAGAAATCTAAAAACCATTTTGATTATGATGATGTTCTGTGTTGCAGGTGTGCCACAGGTTTCAGTCGTGCGCGTACCGCAACAACCAGTGGCGCTACAGGGGACGCTGCGACTCCATCCAGTTCTCCGTGGACAAGCGCATCTTCGTGGTTGGTTTCGGGCTGTACGGGTCGTCCAACGGCGCAGCTGACTACAACGTCAAGATAGAACTCAAGCGCCTCGGCCGCATTCTCGCCGAGAACAACACAAAGTTCTTCTCAGACGGATCCAGCAACACGTTCCACGTCTACTTTGAAAACCCCATTCAAATAGAACCCGAATGCTTCTACACGGCGAGTGCAATATTAGACGGAGGGGAACTCAGCTACTTTGGCCAGGAAGGCTTGAGTGAGATCTACATGGGAACTGTTACGTTTCAGTTTCAGTGTTCGTCGGAAAGCACAAACGGCACAGGCGTCCAAGGTGGACAGATTCCCGAGTTGATTTACTACGGACCGACTGTCGCAAGTTCATCGCCCAACAACACAGTGAGCAGCAATTCAGAAGACTGATATTTCCTGGATCCTTCGGGACTTTTGGATTGTAAGCGAGTGAATCTGCCGCTGATTAAAGTTCCACACGGGGACGACAAGTCTGTCTATCAGCAGCAGATTTAAGCAGCTGGGACTGTATTCCACATGCAAAATATTCCCCACAATGGAATGGGCATTGTTTTTGGGTTGGAAAATGATTTGAACGCGTTGAAACCTTGAAATAAGTGGGGAAGAGACCCCATGAATGCATGCCTTGTTTCTCGCAACTGGAAAATAAATACTGAGTTAGACGTTGACTTGACTCTCACAACTTTTCATTTCCCAAAGTATCTGATTCAGAATAGACATGTTGGATATTTAAAAATCATAAATTAAAGAGTAATGCAATCTTTCGTGACTGTCTTTGCGGAGTATTCCATAAGGACTTCTGAACATAAATTTCAATAACGTCTCACTACAATATCTATTACTTTCTCTTATGTCAAAATATCAACTGACTTTTTGTGCTGAGAGCCAAACTTATGAAATAAAACAATTGATTTTCTGAATTCCGAAGTGTTTAAATAATCAGCAATGTAAAGTAAAGTAATAAAGTTGGTTCTCCATAAATAGGCAACCATGTCTTCATCTACAGTAGCGCATTCTGCTCCTATAGGAAATAATACCATCCAAAGATTTGTAAAGTGAAAATCTTTGTCAAAATGTTGGATTCTGCTGGATTATAAGCAAGACAACTGTACCTCAAGTATCAAACATTGCCTCCATTGCGTAAATAGGAAATATGTATGAATACTAAATCACTCACTATGCGTGCTGTTATATCTTCCATACATTTTTCTATTTACCCAGTTAAGGAGAATTTATGCCACATTTATACTCGGGGTACAGGATTGCTGAGTGTCTACTGTGCTATTAAATGAATGGTCTGGTTGTGGTGGGCTGGTGCACAGCGCGCCGGGTGTATTTTTGTTGTGATTGGTCGTTGGTTCGTTAGTTAATCGTGATGTGATAAAATAATAATTATTAAAAGGATAACGTCTCTGCCTTTCCTGTAAATTATTTACTACGTAACATAACCTAAAAATATATATATAATTGACTTTCCAAAATTATTGATGATAAAAGTTACCTGTACATATAATTATGTGATTTTTTTGTATTCTCTTTTTTGTGTTATTTTGTTTTGTAAAGAATGAATATATCTGTCTTGTTTATTCTCTCAGATGGATGAAAAAATATTCTTCTGTGTGAGAGAGATGAGATAAATTTGCAGCTGTTAAAATTTTTCCATTAAAAATAAAAATAAGAAATACTAGAGAGCTTATTTGATATGGATATGAAGTGAACAGTAGACTGTGTGCAGGATAAGCGACACAAATGCTTGTATCTTTTATTTAAATAAAGTTAAAAACCTCAAAAGCATTGTGTCTGAGTAGGATGCAACGATTAGCAGGTATTTCTCACATTAGCTCTCTACAATATGTTAGTAAGTGACCCATTCCTTTATGGATAGGAAGAATGTAAACGTATTATCGAAAACTAAATATTTTTTTGTTCAAATTAAAAACACTCTCAGGTCCACTTGTTTAAGTGAGGTTTAAAAAATTCTAACTGAATGAAGGAAACAATGTTTTTCATTTAATTTAAATCAACACAATTATTGTTTTAACAAAGGGAACCTAAATGTGTGACAATACATCAATTTACAACAAAATCTGATGTAAATTATAAAAATATTATCAATTTCATAAATAATTCTTGAGTTTCCATTTGCTATTCATTAATGATATAGTTGACCCATTTAATCTTGCTCCCTATTTAATTTCAAGATGCGATTCATCAGGTTCAAATTAATTAAACAAACATTTGTAAGGATTTTCAATGCTGTCGTCCTTTGAGTTCTTGTAGCAATACCTCATGAAGAGGACGTGGCTTGGATATTTGGCGCTGAGAGATTCTAATTTGAATCTATAATGGCCGGTAATTCAGGTCACAATAAAACAAATAAACGCCTGCAGGGACAAAACAAGGAACCATGTTCAACACTCAAGAGAAGAATGCCTCGCATCTAAAGCTAGTCGTGAAAGCCTAAAAACATTAATAACACTCCGTACTCTTCTTATTGACTTTATTGTCAGATTAGTGTGGGGCGACTGGGTCTCTGTGTATCATTTGCCACCAGTAGACTCTGGACTGCAATACCATAACAAGTCTTGTCGAGACACAAACTAAACGTTGGTTAAGATAGCGCTAAGTCAGTCTAGTTACTAATTACTATAGTGGTTGAGTCATTACAAAGCAACAAAATGTCATGTGCTATACTAAATGAAGATATTCATTCAAAAAATATATTTTAGACATTAAACAAACTGTTTTTATTTTCCCTCTGTAAATTTGCACGAAAAGGGACTTGGGAGCTCTGAATGTGACCAATTGGTGACGAGAGGTGATAGAGAAGGTAAGGTGGAGGCAAGACCCACACAGGGTTGTAGCGTTTATAATGATAAAACATACAAAAATGGATATGATGTCAACACAGAAGTGACTTATTGCAGGCGGGTGAAACAGCATTTAATTTTGTCTTTAGAGTAGAATTAATGTGCATTGCTTGAACTATTATTCAAAACTTACGCAAACCTCTAAAACACCGCTTGGTAAGCTTTTGGCAAAAAGTACAAGTCTTGTTTCTCCAGGACATTTTTGTGAATGTGCAGAGACAAATCATTCCACATTGACTGATCATAATAGAGTAGGAAGAGTAATGTCATGAAATGGCTTGTGATATTAGCCCACAAGGTTGCTCACCAAGAAGTGTCTCATTTTTTAAAACATATTTGAAGTGGCTGAAGACGCCTAAACCCGTGACGTCATGCTGTACAAATATTTTGAATGTTCCAACTCCATAAACAAAACAAATTTTGTAGATATCAAAGTTATATGTGTGAAGTAGGATGATGACCGGTCCCTAGTCTAGTGGTAACGTTTCGGACTCATAAGTGGAAGGTCGTGGGTTTGAATCCCAGCAGAGCACAAAAAAAACATAATTTCAAATATGCTCTTTGCTGGGTTGAAAAATTCATATACCTTTACCAAAGACTGGTCACTAAAGATCCATCCAGCCTTACAGCAACTGGTTCTTGCTTGACAATAGGCGTTTTCTATAGCGATGATCAAGCTAGCAGAGGGCGCTGAGGTGCGATTCACAAAAAAACCACTCAACAAATTAATCATCCTATGATTATTATTATCATGGGTTAACCATTTCAAATTCTTATATTAGTTTTATAGAACCAAAGGCAACAATTCAAAGATTTTTTCCAAAATGAGAGAAATATAATGAATACTTAACATAAAAAATTATATTTCATCTCATTTATCTCATTTTCAAAAAATTATAGGGTTGAATTGAATGTATTTAATTGCTTGTATTCCTTGACTGATAGGTTGGTATGAGGTTAACCACCCATACTGTAAAAAATGGTTCACTTTGCAAATGTCACCCCTGTTTCAGGGAAGGTCGGCAAGAGTTGCGGGGCTTATGTTCATTTGAGATTGGGTTTTTTATATTGTAGGTCCACGTGCGGCATGTGTGAGTGCGAAATTATGCGTGTCTGCTTGTGGGAATGCAATTAATATGAATCTCAAATGATACATATCTTTGCAGCTTAGATTTAGATTTAGTACACACAACACATATTATTGTCATTAACTAAAGCAGGTAAGAGGTAAAATAACTGAGAACCTGATGATATACAAGGCTTGAGCAACGGAACGGCTGGTTTCATACAAGATAAAATAAATTCTTGAGGAATTCAAAAACACTGTTTATTTTCACATCTAATCTAATCTAAGTTGCAAGGATATGTTACATGGGAGATTCACATTACATGCATTCTCACAACCAGACACGTACAAGTTCGCGCTTGCACATGCCTCATGTGAACCTACAACATAAAAACCAAATCTCAAATGGACATACACCCTGCAACTCTTGCCGTCCTTCCCTGAGACAGGGGTGACATTGGCAAAGTGAACCATTTTTACAGCATGGGTGGTCAGCCGCATACCAACCTATAAATCAAGGAACACACATCATAGGATGACCTTCTAGGTCGAAAACGTTAGTAACTTACTCTAAAGATTGTAATCTTTTTAAATATATTCATGTGAAAATAAACAGTGTTTTTGAATTCCTCAAATTTTTTTAACTATAACAGTATGAATTTTCACAGTGTTAATACACAAACAATACAAAATATAAAATAAATTCTATTGAAATCACAAGCCAACAGAGTATGGGGGTTTCAAAGATGGAATGGACTCACCGATTGATGGAATGTTGATGCAGAGCGCCTTGGACAGCCTCAGGTAAGTCCTGCCCAGCTGGTAGCAGCAGATCTGGAGAACATCACTGATGTCTATCAGGAGATCTGAACACACATGTGGTCAAGGAAAAACATCACAAATAGTAGGGACTATAAAAAGTCACATACGAAAAAGTAATACCTACATAAAAACAAGGAAGTTTTATACTACGTCATCTATAATATGAGTTGCTAAGATATATTGACATTAAAGGTTTATTTAAAATTAAAAAATATTTAATGTATGCCCATAAGCAGGCACATGTAAGTTCACACATACACATGCTGGATGTGTAAATACAAAATAAACTACAAATCAGGGTGGCATTGGCAAAAGTGAACCAAATTTTTTCAGCATGGGGGGTCAGCATCATACCAACCTATTAGTCAAGGAACAACAGACATAGTAATTCGCGTATTCTTTTCTTCAGAAACACAATAAGCTGCACATACATACATCTTGCAGTGTTGACCTCGAAGGAATCACATATGGCGAGTAGAACTATTTTTTTCACAGGTAAAGGGGCTAGCCTTACGCCGACCTAATTTATTCTATCGAGTCCATTTTTAGAGAACAAAAATCTCCAAAATTAGAAGATTCCCTACGAACAAAGAAGAATTAAAACATTATGAAAGGATACGTGGAGTTCCCTCCGTGCGGCAGGTGATGTAAACACAGGCGGCGTGCATGTGGCTGGCAGGGCGCCCCTTGGTGAACTGCTGCCCCAGCGCCATCTTGAAGAAGTTGCAAGCGATGTCGATGCAGTGCTGGTTCAGGCGCAGCTGCTGTGAGAGCGCCGTGATGCCCTGCTTGGCCTTGCGGATGGTCACCTCGCGGGACTCCGTGCCAATGCCCATGTGGAACGCTGGTGAATAGTTTAAATTAAAGAACGATAGCTGGTAACCAGAATGTGTGAAAAGGAACTTACGCTATCTTACTTTAAATAAAAACTCGGCAGAGCTAAAAAGTAAGGCTCGCAGCCTCCCGGTGCATGCTAGACTGAACAGGCTAAGACGGGCTGAGCTTGTGTTTTTTTTTTCACGGAAAGAGAAGGTTTTGCAGACCTTGACTAAGATGGGAAGAGAAAGTGAAGCTGCTACAGATGAAGAATTGAATGATTGCTGTGAGAGACAGGGGGAGTAGGAGTCGAGGACTGATGGCAGACCAAGGAGAGTTTTTTTTTTTTTTTTTTAAATAGATTTGTGGAAAGGAATGCAAACCACCAACTCATTTTGCCTGGCCAGTTGTCTTCATGCGAAAGCAGAAGCTTGTGTGCATGCAACAGCATCTGTTGAACCAGGGTCGAAGTTATCGTCGCGGGATTCGAACCAGCGTTATCCGGTTCCAAATAACCTGTCTTGATCCCCGCGGCCATAGAATCGACAAAGGACAAGATATGAGCTGTAAAGCCATTAAAGAAAGAAAAACATTTTGTTCTACAAAATGAATACTGAAAAATATTACTGTATTGAAATAAATCCTTACAAAGGTAAATTAATAATACTTCAATAATTTAAAAATGTTTTAAAATCTTTATTAAAATGTTTGTTTTAAGAACACCTTTTATTTCCGTATCTGCTTTGTAATTCACTGACCTATATTTATGAATACATGTACAGGTGTTAAGTATTCCTAAAATATATAATACAAAAGAGTAAAAATACACTTTTAATTGTTAATTTTTACCTGCAGTTTGGATGGTTATGCATGTTGAAAATGATAAGAATGGCATTGTTGTTTATGAAAAACTGTATAATTTAATAACCAAGGCACGGATATGTTAAAATCTAGAAAAAATTCAAAAATTCAAATGATGGAACGTAGATTATTTTTCTTCTTTTTTGTCTCTTTAGTGGAAATTGCCAATCATAATAGCAATTTGCCACAATGATACTGCTGCACGAAAGAGGAATCTTGTGCTTCTGCCAAACCACTGCCTCAGGTTCTTCAGCCAAGATGTTCTCCTTGGACTTGGAGCATGTTGTCCCTCAATTCTTCCCTGAATCATGAGATGTTTCTCGTATACACAGCCCCATAGACTTCATTCATACAAATATCAGTATTTTTTACCAATTCAAAATATTTACAAAATTAGGTTCAGCATACAATAAAATAATAGTTTCTTCTATTTTGGATTGCTCCAAAGCTCATATAAAGCTTCAGCCTCGGTTAAACTTTACCTCCAACTCTACCAGTCTCCCGCTGCGGTCATCCACTCCGCCACACTAAGCAGTCCATGGGCATCCTTTCTCACTTTATCGTCCTATTTCAATCTAGGTTGGGCAACTCTTTCTCTACTAAAATAATACTTACAAGCTCCGAACCCTGTGGCCCCGCCCTTAGATTCTGCAGACACAAACTGGCCGATGGCGGAAGCTCCTCCGTGGGTGTTCTCCTGGAACTCCACCTCGGCCACGATGATGTTGTCCTCCAGCACGGAGCCGCAGCTGGTGCAGACGGCATCTCCTCTCGCTGGGTCCACCTCAATGCTGGACGACCCGCAGTTCTTGCATTTGCGGGCTGACGACATGGTCGCCGCTGGAGAGCAAAGAACAATATATTTTTTTTATTCCTTGACTTATAGGTTGATATGAGGCTGACCACCCAGACTGTAAAAAATGGTTCACTTTGCGAATGTCACCCCTGCTTCAGGGAAGGCCGACAAAAGTTACAGGGCTTATGTTCATTTGAGGTTTGGTTTTAATTTGTAAATACACATTCAGCATTTGTAAGTGCGAACTTACACGTGTCTGTGGGCATGCATTTTAAATGAGTTTTGAATGTATATATACCTTTGCAACTTAGATTATAGATTACCACACCCAACACTTCACCCCTCTTTCAAAACAAGTTTTTATTTTCTTTACAATTTTAACAATTTTTTTTAGATTTCATCTCAATTTAACAAATTTCAAAAAACTATCATGGTTATTGTTTTCAAAAACCATGGCTCAGTTGGTACAGTGCTTGCATTCCATGCCGAGAGCTCGGGTTCGAATCCCACTGAGGGTGTCAGAGATGATTTCCCGTTTCAGTGTTTATTTCAAAACCCACAATAAAATACCGGCAAGGTTTACTCAGCCTTTATAAGAAATGAGTACCAGCAGTCTTGAGAGCTGGGAAACCCCCACTTTAACTGAAGTGGTTGGATCAAGGCCAGCTCACTTACCTGTAAAAATAAAGTTTCTCCTCGCCACATGCGACACCTTTTGGGGACAAGAAGTTACGCTATATGTGTAGCTTGGTTGCGGTTGCATTGGTACATAACAATTAGATTTATGGAGTATTTTTTGCTCAGAGTGTACGCTCAAGCTTGGATGCCTGCTTAACTATGATCATGAGTCCGGTTGACAGCCCAGGTAAACGGTAGTAGAGTGGTTGGATTCCATGCTCGGATTTGAATCCCACAGAGGGGATCAGAAATGATTTCCTATTTCGGTGTTTATTTCAAACCCGAAATAATAATACCCGCAAGGTATACTCAGCCTTCACACGAAGAAGTGTTTGACGTAAGGCCGGCCTATTTACCTGTAAAAAGAAAAAGGTTCCACTCTCCACAAGTGACTCTTTCAGAGAGAATGCGGCAAGAAGTTACACTATTTATGTAGTTTAGTTGCATATGAGCTGACACAACGCAAAAACAACTAAGCTACACATATAACGCAACTTTCTCTAGCCTAGTCCCCGGAGGGATTGCATGTGGCGAGAGGAACTTGGTTAATTTCATAGATAAGGGAGCCAACCTTAAGCTTACTTCCTTAGTTGAAGGAGGAGTTTCCCTGCTCCCAGGAGAGCAGGTTCTTATTTCATAATAAGGGTGAGTACACCTAGCCAGGTTTGAAATAAACACTGCATTGGAAAATCATTTCTGACTCTGTTGGTGGGGATTGAAGCTCTCTGGTTTTGTTTTACTAACTAAGTAGCTTTAATGAATATTTTTGCAACGTTGATAAAGGAGCTTTGAGTATTTGCAAAATCATCTGCATTCTCATTTACCTATATGGGATATATTAAGAAAAAATATCGTAAACTACAATAACCTATCATATTGAAATTAGTGTAAGACAGGGTTGCATAATGAGCCCATGGTTATTCAATATAATTATGGATCATTGTGTTAAACAAGCGAATCTGGAAGGGCATGGCATACAAATTGGAGAGAGAAAAGTCGGAGTTCTGCTTCATGCTGATGACGCAGTATTAATTGCTGATTCAGCAGCGGAACTTCAGGCAATGCTCTCTAGTCTGAACCATGCTCTGTGTGTGAACAAGTTGAAAATTATTGCAAGTAAGACGGAAGTACTGATTTTTGACAGAACGGATGAAAATGAAGAATGCACGTTTATGTTGAATGGTACGAAAGTTGAAATTGTGGATGAATTTAGATACTTGGGAAGTATGTTTGAGAAGAATGGAAAGATGGTGTGCAAGGGAAAGCAAGTGGTCGGTGCAATAGGAAGAATAGCAAAGAACAAGCGATTGACGATGGATCTGAGAATGGCGGTACACAATGGCATATTGTTACCGACTTTGATGTATGGAAGTGAAGCATGGACAGTGAACGATACGGTGGAAATGAAGCATTTGAGAAGCATGACAGGAAAAACTTTGAGGGATAGAGTTAGGAATGAATGGGTAAAAAAAGAATGTAATTTGAAAGAGGATGTGAAAGTTAAGGTACAAAAGAATGTGATGAGATGGTTTGGGCATGTGGAAAGAATGAATGATGAATGATGATAGACTGACAAAGTATGTATACAAAGAAAGTGTGAAAGGAAAAAGAGGGAAGGGACGACCGAGAAAAGTATGGAGTGATCAGATTGAGGAGATTGTGAAAGAATGGGATATACAAAGTGAGCGTAAAAGAAGAAAATGCATGAAAAAGGTGATGGATATGAATGAATTGAAAGAGGTATGTAAGGATAGGCAAAATGGAGGCAACTCTGCAGAGGCTCTGGCCACCCCTAGCGGAATGGCGACAGAGTTACAGTACAGTTACAGTATTAATGTTGACGAAACGTCGGTGAAAACCTCAAATTTACAAAGTGAACAGAAAATAAGGAAATATACAGAAATATATGAAAAAGGTGATGGATATGAATGGATTGAAAGAGCGATGCAAGCATAGGAAGAAGTGGAGGCAACTCTGCAGTCACCCCTGACGGCATGCTGAAAGAGGTACAGTTACAGTCACAGAGTTACAGTGTTACAGTAGCCTCCTTAAGATTTTTTTAAATAGGTAGGTACTAACCTTTTTAAATAAAGAACTATTTTAAAAAAAGGAACACTTTAAAATTCACTTCAAAACTCATAGCACGTTGACGTTTGAGAAAATGTCAAAACAATACTGACAAAATGCTTTTCCCCAGATATTGTACGGGAGATATATTTCTACCGTTGGGAAAATATTTTTTACTGAGGGATTTTACTGCTGTGATTTACTGTCAAAGTGACAGCCGAGAGTTTTTTTTCGAAAATAATATTTGAGTATCGCGTACAAAATAAATATAAGAAATGTCTAATATCATTGAAATGTGTCCCGATGAGTGGGAATTAGCTACTGATGAACTAAACTGCCCTATAGAAGATTGCAACTTTGTTTTCAAAAAGGCTCCATACTTAAAATTGCACTTATTAACACGTCATGGCATCGGACAAAAACAACCTGACAAAAACGATATTTGCCAGTATTTTTGTCCCACTATTGATTGTAATTATAATGTTTACTCAATAAAGAAGAGGAGTTTCACATCAAATAAATTATTAAAGCAACATTATCGTAAAGTTCATGTTGCTAAAGAATTTGGTTGCACGAAATGTGGAACCTTATTTTCAGCCATCTCTGTTCTTAAACGACATGAAAATAGTTGTGGTTCCATTTTTGAGTGTGGCGTTTGTAATATGTCGTATCACAATAACGAATCTTTAATGGTGCATTTGCTGAGAAAGCATCCAGAAACACACAAGAAGTACCTGGAAAATAAAAAGGCGGAGATTATAAAAGAAAAAGAAAGAATTATTCAATTAAACGAAGTCAAGAAGGTTGAAACTTCATCTTTTAATAAAATCGTTCCTATGAATGTTGGTAGGTTCATTGATCTTAAACATTGTGTCATTATTTCTAATGGCAACTCTAGACCAATAATTTTTGAAACAAATAGCGGTGTTCCAAATTCAAATATTAAAATGGTGGATGTTCATCACATAAAAACAACATCAATACAAGAAAATGTAAATAAAATAGAAAATGGAAGAAATACAAATATTGATGGAGAAATGAAAGTCAACAAAACTGTAACTCAAGAAAAAATGACACAATACAATGTTGTGAAGAAAGTAGCCGAGAAATCACTAGTTTATCAGAATGTGGGAACAATGCCCGAGAAAGTAATTCCTCTGAAAAGAGATAAATGCAATAACTACAAAATAACAATCAAGAATACAGCAGGAAAGATAAGGAAACCCAAAACAAAAAAATGCTTCGACAGAGCTGATAGATTCACTCAGACAATGGTCAAATCAGTGTTGAAATCAGGTGAAGCTCCAAACAAAAAATCTACCGTTGAGACGCAAACGTCTTCTAACATGCCTTCTTCTGTTGGCAAACCAATGACTAAACTAGATAAATGGACAAATTCCGAATTTGATTTATCAAAGTTCAGTCATGGCTTACGTCCTAAAAGAACATTTGCGACACAAACTGCTCCCAAACTAAAGAAGCCACTTGATGTCCATCATGATCCAAAGGCTGATATTGATGATTCTTTAAATATGTCCGATGCTTTGCTTCCTGGAGAGCATTGTACGGTTACCTGTAGTTATGGAGATATTTTGAGTGAAAGTGCAATTGATCTTGAAAGTTGTGTTGAGATCCCATTTGAAAAATGTTCAAGCATTGAGGACGATGTTTATTTGACGGAAAATAGATCAAACAATACCGACGACTGTTTAAGCACTGCAATGACAACCGAGCCAGCTGATGAAGGAATATCTCCTTCCATATCCATAGACAGCTTTACAAATTTCACGCAAACAGATGATTGTGTAGTTGCCATGGAAACAGACAAAAAGCATCCATTCGACAACCAATTTGAAGACCAAAATGTATTAGTTACTTCTGATGACTTGGTGGGAAATTTTGCGAGTATCGAAACACAAACCGCCTTGGATGAACTTCTATATTCAAATATTTTAAAAGACGGATCTTCCGACTTGTTTAAGTTGTTTTCTGAACCAAATTGCTTATCGGATATTCAAACCCAGACAGCCTGGTCGGAGAACAACTGGTTCTCGGAGACTAATTTTAGCGACACACAACTCAGCGACAAAAATCAACTAATTTCAGATCAGCTATTGATCTCTACTGAGACTCAGACGTGCGATGATATCTTGGATTTTACTGATAAGCTTTCATCGCAATTTTCTGATGATGATAATATGAATTTGAACAGTTGTTCTCCAGGTATTTCTTTCAAAGAAACGCAGACTTGCTTCTGCTTTCAGCCGGATGAAAAGTACTGTTGTGGGATGAATTTTGAGGGTTCTGGAAGCTTCTGTCCTCAAGCAACCATCAAACCCGATGTATCAAATCATATCCTGGAAAATAACTCTTCAGATGGCTGTCTTTCCTTTAACGCTATTGAAACACAAACATGTTTTGAAGATTTGAACCAAGAAGAACGGCACAGTAAGAGAGATGTCCTGCTGAATGCGGACCTCTGACATTGGTTCTTTTAAGATTTATTTTCAATTCTCCATAGATAGTCTCCTTTTCTCATCCATCTGGTTAATCTTATTAGGTACATGAGTCCCTTAAAAGCAAACACGCCACTGTCCATAAAAATACACAAATGACTTTTGAATTACAAAATCATCTAATTTAGTCATTTAGATTACTTTAATGCAAAAAATACATATTTACACAGTATTGTATATCCATTAACAATTTTATAAACCTTGCATGTTTTTAAGAATATAAATAACTGAGCTGTTACTCAAAATTGTTTAATTTCCCGTAATAAGAGTGTGATGGACAGTGGCGTGTTTGCTTTTAAGGGACGCACATATTGTTTACAGATTGAATAAAAATGGGTCCAGGATTGATCCTTGTGGGATACCATTTAATACTTATTCACTTTCTGTCTCTCAAATGTTTCTAGATTCTGGTGGTTAGTCTTATTTTCATAATTTCATTTATGAATCATCGCATAAGCCATTTCTTAGGATATATTATAATCATACTCGTATCTTGTCGTGTTTCAAATTAAATTTGTGTAGAAAATTTCAAAGTACTTTTATCAATGTATGCTGTTCACCTCATTTTGATTTGAAAACGGGTTTCATGTGTACATGTGAGGATCTCTTCCCTGCTCTTTCATTTCTTTAGATCTAGGATTTTGCTACGTCAGGTTTCAGAACAATATTTGAAGTAAAATTTATTATAAGCAACAGGTTTACCATGTGCTTTACCTTCTCTATTTTCAAAATTCACTTCCAGGTTTAGCATCAGATTTCATCATAAAGAAAAGTAATTAGTATTTTTTTTGTTTCCACAATAACTAGTTGTTGAATGTTTAATTTTGTTGTATTCAAAGTAAACTGAATAAAATGTTTGTATGAATATGAACCCACATTTTGATTTGAAATAAAACAATTTTGGAATTTGTCTTTATTTTTTGTATTTTGAATAGAGTAAACATTTAAATTTGAAGCAAAATTATGTACAATTTCAACAATGTTATATTACACATGTGACATGGCTGGATTGTAACACAACCTAAAACAAATCATAACTTGAAAAATCACAAATCTGCAAGCATTTCAGGATGGGCAGAATTTTGACAGTTCGCTGCCTCAGTTCTTGTTTATCGTATACGCCATTGAGAAAATTTTACATGAGCAATGTTTGCATGTGTACTGGACCAATGTGTCTAATAAAAACAAGAAATTTATTTAAAAAATATTTAAAAGAACTCTCACATTATCGAGTTTTACGGTTTTTCTTAGCTCAGAATGTGTAGAATTTGATTCATAAGACAACTGCATGAAAAAGTCATATTTGACAAGATTGGCGTATACGATAAACAAGAACTGAGGGAGCGAGTTGTGTATTGTTAGATGAACATTTAAAAAGATACACACAACAGGCAAAAATCCTGCTAACCGTCTTACAGCCCTGATTTATTCAAAAAATTAAAAAACAAAAAGCATTGGAAATTTATTTACAAAATTATGGCAACATCTTGGGAAAATATATTTTCAACTAGCAACTTTATTCATATTTGTTGTTTCCAAGGCGTCAAAGGGTTCGGAGAGAAAACTTCTATAAAGGTGCTTGGCGATAACTGATTTCCGGTACACTCTCGATGACATCACCCCAAGACACACTTTTTTAGAAAGTCTTATCTGTGATCGGAGAGGGCCCTTGAGTGACACGCACAAAAGCCTGATATATATACATGTATATAGTTCCCGGTCTTCCGCTACTAAGACTTGGCGCTTGTAGTGCGGCTGTCTTGCTATTGTGTCATCATGTCACGTGAACGAGGACACATCACAATTCAATAACAGGTACCTATTTTTCTCTCCTAACCCTCTATGCTCTTTGGGTGTTTCTATCTCTATCGCATAGTCTCATCAGTGTGTAAGAAAGTGAGACGCAAGATTTAATCTTGAGAAAGAGATGTCATTAAGTGTTGTTGCTTTGGTTATAAAGTAATAAAAAATGGGTTTGTGTCCCGGATTAATTAGTGCAGGTACCATTCTTGATTTTATAAAATCTTTGAATCACTTATAATATATTCATTTGTTTAAAAGTAACACCACTATTTCTATTGGGATTTAAGATATGTAGGAGTGTGCATAGTGACAGAATTTATTTGTGTTTTTTGGAACTTCGCATTTTTTTAACTCTTCACAACTGAATCAAGTAAAACCTCAAATAATCTTGACACTATATTTTTGCATGAAAGGGGGAATCACAAAATAAACATAAATTACAATTGGTAATGAATGGTAACTTTGTTGTTCACAAATCTAGGAATTTTTACTTAAAATTAACTTTAAAATGATAGAATTCAACATAAATTTTCTAACAAATTGGAAACAATGGACTGATTGCCATTAATAACATGGAAAATGGAATTATAAATTTAAAATACATATCATCATCTTCATCATAACTGAAAAGAATATTTCAAAAAAGGTTTTTACGATTAACTAATAGTTCTCACCAAACAAAACTGTTTAATTATGAATTGCCCATGTTAATACCTTTTTCTAGATATAGTGAAGTAGATTAGTAAATTGTATTGGCGCGTGACAACTAGTTCACAGGTAAAATATCTGTAACAGGAGGTTACTATTGGCAATAAGTAACCCACTTATTGCCAACTCTGTCCATTTTAACATCAAAGAGTTGAATTAAAAAAAAACTGAACACAGCAGCCGATTGAAAGGCATGGAGAAGATTGGAGAAGGCCTACGTCCAGGAGTGGACTGAGAAAGGTTGAGGAAGAAAAAAAGAAGGAATATATGAAGAACGATGATACTGTAACTGTAACTCTGTCGCCATTCCACTAGGGGTGGCCAGAGCCTCCGCAGAGTTGCCTCCATTTTTTCCTATCCTGACATACCTCTTTCAATTCCTTCATATCCATCACCTTTTTCATGCATTTTCTTCTTTTACGCTCACTTTGTATATCCCATTCTTTCACAATCTCCACAATCTGATCACTCCATACTTTTCTCGGTCGTCCCTTCCCTCTTTTTCCTTTCACACTTTCTTTGTATACATACTTTGTCAGTCTATCATCATTCATTCTTGATGCATTCGAGATGTGAGTCTATTGAAAAATGCTTGGGATCTCCTGGCCTGATCAGGTCACCGATGATGAAGTTCTCCGACGTATGCGCACCACAAAGGAACTTCTGGCAAACATTAAGCAGAGAAAGTTGGTGTACTTCAGTCATGTGTTGAGAAATAAAAAATACCGCCTCCTTCATCTTATCATACAGGGTAAGATTGAGGAGAGAAGATCTTAGGGATCCCGAAGGACATTGTGGCTAAAATACCTGCGTTTTAAAGAAAAACACAAAGTCCCTGTTTCAAGCCGCAGCATCCAAGGTCAAAGTAGCCATGATGATCGCCGATCTTCGATAGAGGTGGCACCAAAAGAAGAAGGATGATTCGACATTCGAAATTGACATTCCATTCTCTATGCAACTTTAATTGTTACTAATTATTTACAAACATTTCTACTTATTTATAATTATAACAATGAAAATCTTAAACAATAGTAATACATAGGTAAACAATAACAAAAAATATATTTCATAAAGTTATGCATATTTCCCTTGGAATAAATCTCTCACCCACATTAGTACATTTCTAATATGATTTCAATTAGTTTAATTTATTTTGTTAATGTATGGAATTTAAATGGTCCACAGTAAGCACTTGGCAATGCAATGGACAAGATAGTAGAGTAAATTATAATAAAAATAGTCAAAACGTTATCCATACAGATGTTCCAAATTTCAATTTTATCTGTCAAGTTTTGAGTAGCAAAGAACTAAGTTGCAAAATGACAGAATTTCATTGACACTTTAAAATCCATGTATAAGTATAACATTTATAACATTGCGTAAATTCCCCTTGATTGTGTAAATAGCAAAAAATATGAAACTCAATCACTCACTAGAGGTGCTGCTGTATTCTTCATGCATTTTTCCATTTACCCGATCCAGGGGAATTTACGAAATGTTATATACATGGATTAAAGTGTCTATGAAATTCTGTCATTTTGCTTCTACTTACGCTGCCCGAGAGTTGAGAGATAAAATTGAAACATGGAATTTATACTCTGGTTACAGACACCAAGCACTTCAGCCGCCACCGTATCACAAAGATCAGATTTTTGTGAGAATAAAAATATGAAAGGTACAAAATACAAGATTTGAAGGATTCAAAGGTTAAAAGATTAAGTACCACATTTTTATTAGAATGACGAGACCAACAAAAATATAAAATATTAATACTTATTTGTTATTTTATTATATTGTTAATTTTTACATTTAGGTATAGTATAGTACACTTAAAGGAATTTTAGAAATAGTTTTTAAGGAAATAATATAATGCGTAAGAGGCCAGCACTGTTGAGGTGGTGGCAACTTGAGTTGCGCATGTTTGAAATTAAACACCACTGGTTCAATTTTCATAACGCTGTCTTACGCAGAATTTTTCAATTGATTGTTCATCACCAGATACAAGCAGTTCAGGGCGGTTAACGATTGCCAATCTTCGGTTGAAAAGGATTAAAAAGAAGAGGAAACAGTGAGGTAGATTAGGCATACATGTTACACCTATTCATATGAAACCCTTAAAGTTGTTTACGTACTTAAGTATTGAAGTGAACAATAGGATGGATCTCTTATATAATATGGTAGATTAAGTATTCCTGCACCTACGTAGTGTGTACAGACACTGAAGAGTGCTGTGGTGATGTGAGTTAGATAATATACTAAAATACACATGCTTGGCAACATAGGCAATGATCTGGGAGCACACTTTCAGCGCTCACAAGTCGTTAGGGACACTCGCTGACGGATGCCAGTATTCTTTCCGCTAGGAGTGACCAGCACCTCTGCAGATGTGTCTCCCCTGTGCTTTGTCCCTGCACACTTCTATCATCTCCTTGCTCTTCTCTTTTTCTCATTATGCAGATTTCAGTAATTTGCAATCTCACTAATTTGATCTTTCCTCTGTCTTCCCTTTCCACGATTACCTTTGACATTCCCTTTGTCCACTCTTTTTTTCATTATTTCATTGTCCGTTCTTTCTAGATCCCCATCTAGAACCATCTCATTGTACTGCTTTGTGCTTTCATTCTCATGTTCTTGTTTATCCTGCACTCATTATAACCTAGTCATTTGGGCTCTACCATTCAGTGAGCTTAATCATTTCGACATTCATATCAATGGTTCAGACTGTTCTCACCCACAATTAGTAATGATAATTAATGGATTAGAGTTATAGTAAACACTCCCATAATTAAAAAAATCCGCTGAAATTATCAGAATCATGCCTCAATAATGCATTTGGAGATAAATCCACATCCATTTAGCCAAGCTTCGAAAGCTGTTGTCTGGTTGACAGATGGAGATTGCTTTCATTTGCTTGCGATCGTTCAGAATGTTTTGCTGTGAGTTTTCCTTGTCTTGTCTTGTATCCTGCCGCCTTTCCTCTAGGGGTGGCCAGTACCTCCACACAAGTGCCTCCACTTGACTCTGTCCTTGCATACTTCTTTCATCTCATCTAATTTCATCACTCTTTTCATGCATGCTCTTCTCTTGTTTCCACTCTGTAGATTCCATTCATTCGCAATCTCATTTATCTGATCAATCCATTGTTTCCTAGGTCTTCCCCTTCCACGCTTACCTGTTACATTCCCTTTATACACTCTTTTTGTCAGTCGGTCTTCATTCATCCTTTCAATATGTCCAAACCATCGCATCACACTTCTTTGAACTTTCACTTTCACGCTTTCTTTTACTCCGCATTCATTTAGAACCCATTCGTTTCTCACTCTATCTTTCAGTGTTTTTCCTGTCATACTTCTCAGATGGGCCATTTCTACGGTGCATACCTTATTTACTTCTCTTTCATTCAACGTCCATGACTCGCTTCCATACATCAGGGTCGGCAACAAAATACAATTGTGTACCGCCATTTTCATTTTCTTTGGTATCCTTTTATTCTTCGCTATTCTACCAAACGCTCCTATCACGCATCTTCCTTTGCTGGCACGCTTCTCTAATTCTTTCGTCATCTTACCATTCGCCTCAAACTTACTTCCTAAATAGTCAAACTCATTCACTACTTCAACTTTTATTCCATTCAAATTAATTGTAAGTTCCTCACATACTTCATTCCTGTCAAAAACTAATACTTTTGTCTTATTCGCATTTACTTTCAAGCTATTCTTACAAAATGCATCATTTAGTTTGGTTAACATCGTTTGGAGTTCCTCCGCCGAGTCAGCTAAAACTATAGCATCATCAGCATAAAGAAGTACTCCAACTCTTGTTTCACCCACTTTCACTCCGCTCTCTGATATTCCAGCTTCTTTTATGCAACTGTCCATGATTATATTAAACAACCATGGACTCATCACGCAGCCTTGCCTCACTCCCTTATATACATCAAACCAGTCACTATATCTCCCATCCACTCTTACACATGCCGAACTATTTTCATAGATGGCACGTATCACATTCAGAAGATTATCATTCACACCGTACTTCCTGAGAACATTCCACAGCATACATCTGTCCACCGAGTCAAAGGCCCTCTCAAGATCTACGAATGCTGCGTAGACCACCCTCTCCACAGCCAGATTTTTTTCAACAATCTGTCTGAGAGTAAAGATTTGGTCCACACAACCTCGTCCTGGCATAAAGCCAGATTGAATATCAGAGACCCTGTGATCGGTGGCCATTCTCACTTTTTTTATGACAATTTTGCATAAGACTTTCCCAGGTATACTAAGGAGACTAATGGGCCTGAAGTTACGGCAGTCTTTCTTGTCCCCTTTACCCTTGTAAATAGGGACAATGACCGCCTTTCTCCAGTCCATCGGTACTACCCTGTCTTTCATACACATCTTGCATAATTCAAACATCCACTCTACCACATATTCTCCTCCTGCCTTTAACATCTCAGCATTCAATCCATCCATACTTGCAGCCTTTCCATTCTTCAGCTCTTTTATGCTTGCTTTTATTTCCTCTTTCAAAATATCCTCATTACTTTCATTTGTAGGGTCACATTCATATAAATTTCTTTCACCCTGTCCTAATATTTCTTCAAAGTATTCTTTCCATCTATTACATACATCATCTTCATCCCACAGCAAGACTCCCTGCGCATTCTTTATGCCCGGAGTTGTTGCTCCCACACTTTCGTTATTATTCCGAACCCAACTCCAGAACATTTTTTTGTTGGTGTGGAAGTCCTGCTGTGCCTTTTCATTATTTTTCTTCTCTAATTCCATCTTACTTTCATACACAAGCTTTTTAGTATTCATTTTTGCCCTTTTATACATCATTTCCAAATTTAAATTACCTTTATCTTTCAACCATCTCATATACGCTTCCTTCTTTTGCTCTACTGCTTCTTTCACTCCATCATTCCACCAGGCATCACCTTTTTTCTTACCAACATTTGTTTCTCCGCATGTCATCCTAGCAGATTCGGTCAGTTCTTTCTTCATCATTTGCCACACTTTTTCCACACATCCTTCATCTTTCATTTTTTGTAGTTCATCCATATTTAATCTTTTGGCAATCTCACTTTGATATTCATCTTGCACATTGTCATCGTTCAAATTTTCCACTTTTATTCTTTTCATTCTTAACAATATTTTTTTCTTTCCTTTCTTACAATCCCCTACCATTATTCTCGCGCATAACAAATAGTGGTCTGTGCTGAGTTCAGCTCCACGGTACACTCTTGCATCTCTCACATATCCTCTCATTCTTTCATCTACGCATATATAATCAATAATTGTTCGATTGCCTGCCCTATTTTGCCATGTATAGAGATGCAAGTCTTGGTGTTTAAACCAGGTGTTTGTTGCAAAAAGTCTGTGTTCTATACATGTATTGACAAGCTTTCGTCCATTATTATTCATCCTTCCTCTACCACTCGGACCCACAACCATTCCGCAATCATCTCGTTTCATACCAATCCATCCGTTCATATCTCCTAATAAGATAATTCGTTCATTCTCATCTTTCATTCTTAGTACATTATTTACACTCTCCCAGAATTCATCTCTTTCTTCTCTGCTATCAGATTCTACTGGAGCATAACACGCTACCATTAGAATTTTCACACGTCCTAATCTCATTCTTACCAACAGAATCCTAGGACATATTCTTTCATAATTATTTACAGATTTAATTATATTCCGATTGCTGATTTTTGCTGTGAGTGTTCACAGTATCAAATCAAGCTCCCTAAACGCACCAAGTCTATTTTTACTATTATTTAAAAATTAAATTGGATAAAAACAGAGTTTAATTCACTTTTTTTTTTTTTTTTGCTCAAACATTTTCGCCTAATGAGGCATTTTCAGGAGCAGAATGGTTACAAATCTGTTACAAAATGTCCAAAGTGGATCCAGCATTTTGTTGAAGAAATAAATAAGTGAATTACAACTCTGTTTTTATCCAAATTAATTTTTAAATAATTAAAAATGGACATTCACTGTGTAAATAGATTTACACTTAAAAACATCATGTTTTTACTATGTTTACATGTTTCTGTACAGTGGTTAGTGGAGTTACAGTTTCTGTAGGAGAGTGTCTTCAGTGTCTGCTTTGATGTGCTGTTATTTTAAGATGGTCTACGTTTCCTTTGAGGGTTGTATGGCCCAACCGAGGATCCGACGATCAAAACCGCAGGAGAAGAAGTTGACACTGGAGGACATGTCGTCGGCCCAGGCCACGGACGTCACCATGCGACGGTGACCCTGGAAGCATACAAAACACGCTTTATAAGACAACTGTGTTCAATGATGATGCTTTAAGTATTGTCATGATTATATCAGGTGCAACATCCTGGAAACAGTGAGTGTGTTCAAGAAGAGAGTATGTTACAATAATAATGATGAAGCTGACGCTCTACAGGCGAGGGTTTGCTGGATCCCTCTTGGCGACACTGCTCCTCGGTCAGCTGCTTTTTTAATAATTCCAAATATCAATGTCAGGGGGCAAAGCGGCGGGTCGGTGTCGAATGGGAGAAATGAAGAGATGGTCAGGAAGAGTAGCAGGATAATAAATAATGCCGGCACTATGACCAAGTGAGTCAAGACAGTGATCTTGACTAGTTTATTTGAAATACAATAACGTTAGTTTGATTTAGCCTGTTGACGTGTGAGATGGCGATCACCCCGTCACTGTTGACCGCCACTCTGTTCACGCTGGAGTAATATATAAGAGTCTCACCATGCGGCTGTTCCTGGGCAGCCGGGCCATGCGCTGCCCCTGCAGATCAAACAGGCGCACCTGTCTGTTGTCGTGCGGGATGGCGATCACCCCGCCACTGCTCACCGCTATCCTGTTCACGCTGGAGTCTGAGCGGATGGTGGCGAGAGAGGAGCGCATGTTGCGCAAGTCCCAAACCTGCACCACACAGCACAACAATAATATGTAAATGTAAGCTCTCATGGATACAAATTGAAATATTAACACCCGATGTGCATTTTAGTTTCCATAGATTTTTAATGGTTCTCTCTTTAGAATTACAAGTTGGTGTGAGAAATATTGCACAAACCTTATACTCCTTCTGTACTCAGATCTCCATCCCAGGAGACCTAAAACAGGACACTCATAAAAAGCTAATTTAAGGTCAAGCGGCTGAGAGCAGTCCCAACATTTCACAAGTATCAAGTTAAGAGATTTGCAGCTCTTCATTGGCTCTACATCCCAGAGAGGCTGTCTCGGGGGAGTTGCCTCATCTACTCGAATGCGCTGTGAAAAGTCAATCAAATAGACAGCAAATGGCACATTCTCCAATCTGAAGACGGGTGACGCCGTAAATGACCGTCCATCTTGCTGGAGCAGTTTACCTCTGAAGTGAGAACATAGACCCACGTTGGCAGTTTCAGGAAGTTGCTTTAGACACACTCATTTAATAGAAGCTTCATATAAAAGTGTCATTGGTTACAGGGAGAGAACAGTTTATTAAGGTACAAATGGTTATATTAAGGTATATTAACATTAAGGATTCATATTGTCAGTGTTATGGCCGAGGGAGTAGAGGCGCATGTTCGACTAGCGTATTTGGAACAGAATAACGTTGTTTCGAATCTGCGCCTGGCCCACTTGACCATAACTTCGACCCTCGTTCAACAGATGCCATTGCATGCACACAAGCTTCTGCTTTTGCATGAAGACAACTGGGCAAGCAAAATAGGTGAGTGAATTGCATTCCTTTACAAAAATCTGTTTTTTAAAAAAAAGTAAGGAAAGAAAAAAATAAAATGTATGCCCATAAGAAGACACATGTTATTGCGCACATACATATGCCGCATGTCTACGTACAAAATAAAAACTCAAATCTCAAATGAACACAAGCCTAGCAATCCTTGCCGACCTTCCCACAAACAAGGGTTTCCAACAGTGAGATTTAACAGCGCTGTAAGAAATAAGCCTGTTATTATTAATATTGAGTGAATGACCTTCACAGATCTGTCATCCGACCCCGACACCACTTTGTCTTCCCTGGTGAACACAGCGGATGTGACGCTCTCCGTGTGACCTTGAAAGACTGAAACGGAGTGGATGGGCTCGCGGAAGTCCCACAGCCTGAAGGTGGTGTCCCGCGAGGCCGTGACCACCAAGCGCTGGCTGTGGTGGGCGGAGGCGTGCGTCAGCTCGTGGTCGTGACCTGGAAAACAAAGAACAGAAGATGCAATAAGCCCTGCAACACAAACAAGCATCAGAAAAAAATATATATCTTTATGCTGTTCATACGGTTTTAGTGATGTAGAATTGGAATTAAGTATTATGGAAATTAATTAATATACCTAATCTATGGTTAGCTAGATGAATGGAAAGACGTGCACGCAAGGATAGATTGCAATACACCTGAATAGTTAAACATGCAAGATAAAGATGAAGATACCGCTCAGGCAGTGCACCATCTCTCCAGTCTCCACATCGTACAGGTTGGCCGTGCGGTCCCAGGAGGCCGTGATGGCTTGCTCGCCGCCCGCCAGCCAGTCCGCAGCCACCACCACGCCTGAGTGGCCGGCCAGCTCCTGCAGGGGCGTGCGCAGGCTCTCCGGCTGCTCCCCGCCTCCATGCACGTCCTCTGCCAGGCCCTCAAGCTCCTCCTCTGACGACTGCCCACGCAGCTGGAAAATTAATCAAGCAACGTTTTCCATTAGCCCTGTTTTGTGGCGTTATGACTCCAAGGGTGCCCCAAATCATTATTGCAAAAGCCCACTCTATAATCTATATGAAATGAAATGCGAAAAAATTCTGTAGCGCCTTTTCGTGACTATAGTCACCTCAGGCTCTCTCCATCACCACAGAGGGGCATGGTGTGATCCTGGAAACAGGTGCGTCTCAAGGGTTCTTCTGAAGCCCGCCTCTGTCGGAGACTCTACCAGATATGCGGGCAGCGCGTTCCAGGCCACTGGTGTCACTGTAAGTAAAGCACGGTCTCCAAAGACTGTCCTTATGGATCTTTATGGGATCTGGAGGAGTGTTGCTCGAGGCCCATGATCGTATAATCTGCCCACGCGCTGTCACCACCCTTTTTTCCAGTGACTCAGACAAGTATTCTGGGGCTGATCCATGTAGAGCTTTGTAGGCCAGTAGACACAGCTTGTACCTGACTCTCTCTAGAATTCTAGGCCAATGGAGATCTTGTATAATCTAAGCACTCTTATTTTATAAAAAGTAGTCTGATGACTTCAGTTGTATACGGCTCAACTTGATTTTTATTTTTAAACAAGTTACTTTTGTTTTTATACTATTTTTTTATAATCGTTTTTATATCTACATAACAAATATCAGTAGATTACAGTTGACGGCGGCCTGCCATATGTACGTGGTGTTGTCCCCACTGCCTATCACCGCGATGTCCCTGCTGGGGTGGAGTAGACAGAGGTACCGCAGTAGGCACAGCTGTATTATTATTATACACACCGGCAGATCCCAGTTTACTGCGGCTTGCCATATGTGCGCAGTGTTGTCCCCGCTGCCTGTCACCGCAATGTCCCTGCTGGGGTGGAAGCGGATGGAGTTGACGGAGCCTGAGTGGCCCAGGTACTGCAGCAGGCACTTGCCCCACTCCACGCTCCACACGCATGCAGAGTAGTCTGGAGACCGCACAGGCAATCAATACATAGCTCAAAGTTAGAATTAGGATTGTTACAATAAGAATTAGAGTTATATCCCCATATACCCCCTTTGCTAGATCATTTAATTCTGTTTAAAACTTTAAATTTAAACCTGTTGATGGGAGGTGCTGAAGATCTCAAAATTAGTAGGGTTATTAGATACAATGAATTTCACCAAAGGTATTTTGTTATCAAATCTATAAGAAGGAACTTTCACAAAAATACTGCGGAAAATCTAAATAATACAATTTTTATTTCAATACCAAAATTGACCATTCAAATGCTTTTTAAAAAAAACTGCTGTGTGTAAATAATAATTATATGATAAACCTGGATATTTTTTTCAATATATTGCAAAACAATTACAACATAATAACTTGTTAATTATAAAACCTACTATGAATGTATAATTGCTGGATGTAGAATATATTATGAGGTAACACTTCAATAAATATTACTTGAATATTCTAATCAGTCTTGATTTCTTACAGCTCAGGTGCAACTTCAACGTGTTTTTCAAAATTTTAAGGTGATTTTATGATCATGGAATTCATTCATCATTGTCAACGACGTTAGCCATGTTGAAAGCACCGGTTCCCATAGATCACCGAAGTTAAGCAACATTGGGCGCGGACAGTACTTGGATGGGTGACCGCTCAGGTACACTACGTGTCGTTGGCATCTTGGACCGGTCCGTAGTCCGTAGTGGCAACACTTCGGACTCGTAAATGGAAGGTTGTGGATTCGGATCCCGGCGGAGCACAAAAAAATGTACCATTCATATTTCGAATGTGCTCTTCGCTGAGTTGAAAAATTAATAAAACCTTTACCAAAGACCGGTCACTGAAAGGTCCATCCAACCTTACAACAACTGGGTCTTGCTTGAGAATTGGCGCTTTCTACAGCGACGACCAAGCTCGCAGAGGGCTCTTGAGGTGTGATACACACAAAAACAGCGCTCACCAAATAAATCATCCTAATATTATTATTATATTGCCAAAAGTAAATATAAATGATCAACTTTCACAGTTTCCACATGAGATTCCCGATAATTAGGGACTGGAAAATTTCGCGATCGCGATAAAACGAATTAATTCGCGAATTTTGATGTTTTTACGCGAATAACGCGAAATTTGAGGTTTTACGCAAATATCGCGAATTTTCGTACTTTTGGAAGAAATTTTGCGAAAAAGTTGTTATGTGTCGCTTCTGCAACGCAACTATTTTGTGGGAAAGAAAAGATTCCTGTGAAAACCCTTTGCAAGGTGCAAAGCACAGAAAAAATGGTCAGTGTTATAGCCGAGGGGGCCAAGTGGGCTGATCTTTCAACGTTGAAACACGCTAGAACGCTAGACGCGGGGTTCGATCCCCGCTTGTGTCATTTGACCCTGGTTCAACAAATGTAATAAGGTTATTATAAATTAATAATTAATTAAAATAATCAATACTCGTAATGAATTTTTCATTAATGATATTAATACCTGTTTCTGGCCAGGCAGAGTAGGTTGGTGAATTGCATTCCTATTCACAAATCGATTTTTTTTTTTAAATAAATGATAAGCAGAACTGTCCTGGACATCCAAACACACTTGAATCGGGACATCAATGAAGGAAAATACATCAAGGAGTGAAGCTGCTGCTGGATTAGCCAAGAGCACAACTTGAGGCTTTCATAAAAGCCAACATCCCTCGAAAAAATTAGATAACCCTCATCTAGAGACTAAATGCACAAAAATTAAATATTTTAAAAGGATATTGCAGGGTATTCGGAGTGTCATTCAAATATTAATACTTTTTTCAATCAATGTTTTTTGTAAGTTGTAACTCGTATTGATTCAGATGTTGTTTATTCATTGTTTTTGAAGGTACATATTGTTGTTTATATAATAAATTGTAAATGTTTCAATTTATAATTTTTGGATGAAATTTTTCAAGCAAAACACTGTTTATTTTCACTATAGACTTTATTTAAAAGATTAAAATCTTTAAAACAAAATTACGAACGTTTTCGACCTAGAAGGTCATCATCAGGTATGATTTGATTACAGAAATTCTGTAATTTCTGTAATCAAATCATACCTGATGATGACCTTCTAGGTCGAAAACGTTCGTAATTTTGTTTTAAAGATTTTAATCTTTTAAATAAAGTCTATAGTGAAAATAAACAGTGTTTTGCTTGAAAAATTTCATCCAAAAATTATAAATTGAAACAAAATGAATTTTCACAGTGTTAATACACAAACAATACAAAATATAAATTGTAAATATTAGTAATATCCATAGTTTTGCAATTACATAAACCTTTATTTCGATCAAATCAACCCTAAAAATGACACCGAATCACCCTGTTTAACATGAAAAATAACGCGAATTTCCCTATTTTTGATCAAAAATAACGCGAATTTCCCAAAAAAATAACGCGAATTTTGCAAAAAATAACACCACTTTTTTCCAGTCCCTACCGATAATCAGGGGTTTTTTTTTTTTCTATTTTACAGCATTGTGGAATGCCTGCACTTGGGAGTAATGCTTTGCAGTGTGGAGCACTTAAATGCCTTTTAAAACTACCTACATAATAATGCTGCGAAGTAAAGACTCGGTTCTGTCTTTAGTCCAGCTAAGTGACATCACATTTTGAATGTGCTGCATTATGTCCATTATATCCCGGATTGCGGGACCCATGGAGTGGAACAGATTGCCACCAGGAGTGAGGACTTTAGAATTTGTCAGCATTTTTAAGGGAGCACTGAAAGCGCACCTTTATAAACTATTTCATTTGTGATAAAGAGGGTTCCTTGTTCCTTGACTTATAGGTTGGTATGCGGCTGACCACCCATGCTGTAGAAAATGGTTCACTTTGCCAATGTCACCTCTATTTCAGGGAAGGTCGGCAAGAGTTGCAGGATGTATGTTCATTTGAGATTCTGATTTTATATTGTAAGTCCACATGCGGCATGTTTAAGCGCAAACTTATACGTGTCTGCTTGTGGGAATGCATTTAATATGAATCTCAAATGATATATATATTTAGTTTACAATTTTTTTTGAAGGAATTCAAAGAAAACACTGTTTATTTTCACTCAAATATATTTAAAAAAGATTAAAATCTTTAAATAAATTACAAACGCGTTTTCGACCTAGTAGGTCATCATCAGGTATGATTACAGCAAAAGACAATATATATATCTTTGTAACTCAGATTTAGAGGATCTTCGAGGTGTGACAGACACAACAACGGTGCTCTTTTATCATGCGTAAGTAAAATAAATTATCCTGTTTCCTTTCTCTCTACTAGTGGTTACAAAAAAATGTGAAACTCAAATAAACTTTTTCTGGATATGAATTCCTTGTGACTCGCTGACGTCATTGCCAGCCAATCATATAGCAAGTACGTCTGGTCCCTTGCCTGGCAATGGCGGCTTGATTTCTCACAAAAAAAACGACAATACTATTCCAAAGGCTGGCGTTGTTTCTAGTACAGCAGATCCTGTAAGAAGGTCACAGCGACTAGCCAAGCTGATAGCTGATAATGCCCATCGGAGCAATGGGCGAAACTATTTGGAAAGAATCTACCAGATCACGGCTACATAGCCCGAAAAAAGTGATTGTTGTGTCAACAAGAACCGGCCGTGAAAGCTTCAATGTACAATTATCTGGTTAATTTACCGGCCGACGCTGTCCCCACGAGGGGCTGCCCCGGCCTAGCGCAGGTGACCTCCCAGATGCCGTCCTTGTGCCCCGTGAACTCCCGCACCAGCTGGCAGTTGAACGTGGGAGCCTTGAAGCTGGACACTATCTTGCTGGTCTGCACCTTCAGCTTGTGCGTGGCCTTCACCTTCTGAGAACTCTGCGATACTGAAAGAATAAGCGAACACTTACGAGGAATGACAAATATGACCTTCTCTACAAGGAAAGATTGAGGCAAGAAGAGTTCAAGGGCACCAAAGGACATTGTGGCTGAAAAACCTGTGATAGATTTTGTTTGTTTGTATCCTGCCACCGTTCCACTAAGGGTGGTCGGTACCTCCGCAGATGCATCTGTACTATTTTCTGCACTTGCATATCTCTTTCATCTCTTCAACATTCATCACTTTCTTCATCTTCTCTTATTCTCACTCTGCAGGTTCCATTCTTTCGCAATCTCACCTATTTGGTCTAGAGAGTTAGAGTTAAAGAGTTTGGTATCGACGTTTGACAAAAGCATCAAGTTCCCATTTTGAACCAAAGTATCTTAAGTGAAAATAACCATGATGATCGCTGATCTTCATTAGAAGTGGCACTAAAAGAAGAAGGAAATAAAAAATGAGAACAGCTATTTTTAAAAGCTGTATTGTGTATGGGAGACTGGAGCTTACATTAGGTGGAGCATGTTCTTATAGGTCACCTCCATGTAATAAATACATAAGTGTGGGTATGGGGCCGTCCATAAATTACGTCATCGATTTTGGCCGATTTTCGACCCCCCCCCCCTTACAATCATCCTATAGTCATTATCTAATGACCTCCCCCCCCCTCTTGCTGTAATAATGGATGAGCTTAATAATTAATAATGTTATATTACTTACATAATATGCTGTATATTTTGTAGAAATTGGTATTTACAAGAACGACGTAACTTTTGGTACTCGTACATCATTTGCCATCATCCGCAGACCAGACTCCCCCCCCTTAATGCGAATGACGTAATATATGGACAGCCCCTATGTTCGTAAGACACCGCAGCCATAAGGGACTATGGGTCATTATCATTAAGGTTTTGTAACAAAGGTTTTTGTAATAAGGACCTTTGGATTGTGGATGGTTCCCTAGCCTTTGAGAAAACTTGATGGGGTTGACAGTACGCTGCCTTAGTTCTTGTTTATCGTAAACGCCATTGAGAAAATTTTACATGAGCAATGTTTGCATGTGTACTGGACCAATGTGTCTTATGAAAACAATAAATTTATTTTAAAAATATTTAAAAGAACTCTCAAATTATCGAGTTTTACGGTTTTTATTAGCTCAGATTGTGTAGAATTTGATTCATAAGACAACTGCATGAAAAAGTCATATTTGACAAGATTGGCGTATACGGTAAACAAGAACTGGGGGAGTGAGTAGGTACTGCAGGAGACGGTTGTCCAGAGTCTGCTGAAGGCGAGAAGGTCTTACTGTCCTCTAAGGTATCGAGGAAGTTATGCTAGAGCTGCTGATGTGTCAGTCAAGTCCAGGAGATGTGTGTCTCGACTGGAAGCTGTCGGCGCGAGGCAGTGGAGTGTAGTGCGGCGAGATGTTGTTCGCTTGGTAATCTGTGACGTATCGCAGCGTGGCGCAATATTTATAGCTGTCGTTTGCCGTGCAAATGCCACAATTAAGACAAGTGCACACATTAAGGGCGCATACGTTTTTGTCTTCTGGTCAAAAGTATAAAAGAATGTAATAATAACAACAATAACAACATTTGTGTGGCGCTTTTTCATGACCCTTGGTCATCCCAAAGGCGCCGATTGTGAGGTGGGTCTTCAGTGATATAATTAGGAAGTGAGCGGGACTTACATTTTTGTTTGGTACTCTTGAGGACGTCAAAGTCCACGGTGTCTGTGCTGGGCTTGTCTCCCGGGCAGGATTCCCTCTCCAGTCTCTCGTTTAGAAGCTCTATCTTAACTTGTACTGGAAAATAAACACATAGTATGGATTTCATAGCCTCCTGTATGGGACAACGAGGATATGGCTATAAAAATCCCAACATTTTGATAAAACACACAAAGTAAAAAACCTTTTAAATGACTTGCATAAGAATGTCATTTGTGTTCCAGGACAACGATGTTGCTGCGCTGAAAACACGGTCTCTAAAAATTGTTCTATCCGCATACAACCCTCTTATTTATCCACCATTTTTGAAAATATTACGATTTTTAATACCTACCAATAAATAAGTAGGTATATTATGAGGTCCGCACATGAATTGGCACAGAAAATATTATGTCGTCACCCAGCCAGGTTGCTAGGGAAAAGGCGTACAAATATTTTATTATGGGTTGCTAAGGATGACAGTGCCATACAAGACTGACGTTGGCTCGCCGAGAAAAAGTCCCCGATTACAAAATGTTCCAACCTCATTACCTATAGTTAAATATGAAATGATATGGTTACAGGATTAGCCTAATAATATTATTAAAATACAAAAAACCAGATATGTTTACAAACAAGTTTTTATGACAAATGGCCTGTCATCACAGCGGGGTGAAAGGTCAAAGCAAAATGTCCAAATATAAGAAAAAAGTAAGTGCATCTTACGGTTGATGTTTTCGGAGTAGAGCATGTCGAACTCCTTTTCTATTTGGGAGAAGAGGTCGTGCAAGCGCAGCCTGAAGCCTGGAGGGATGGAACACTCCGAGTCCTGATCAGCCTTAAATAGGCTGGCCATGACGTCAGAGCCTTCCGCCAGGCTCTGGAGCCGTCTCTTGCTGGACTTCATCCCTGACCGCCCAAGGACGCGCTAAAACCCACAGTCCAAGCGTTAAACACCTCCCCACAGATAAAAATAAACAAAACACTGCACGCAGATCAAACACCTTTTGAAAATCAATATTCCCGGTTAACCTCGTCCCCGGGCGAAGCGGAATCAAATGCTTGATTTAATTGTGTGTTGTTACGCGACAGACACAAGGTCTCGCTGGCCATAAACTTGTTTTTATGCAGGCGCGTTAATTATTAAGCAGCTGAAGTCTGACAGCCGTGAACAAAACGATTTTTCCATTTGAGTTTGACAGATGGGATGAGCACAGAGTAGGGTAAGGGATGAGCGAATGTTGTTTATGGCTGCACGTTATTTTGAAAACAACCTAAAAATACACTAAATCACTCTTTTATAGGAAAATAAAACGTAAGAAGATTGAAAAATACAGTATTCTTGTATTTTCCACGGTTATTTATTTTATAATATTAAAAAAAGACTGTAGGTAAATAATCGGAGTGTAAACAAAATAAAGTCGTTAGGTTCTCGAGGTGTTATTTGTCTATGGAAAAAACATGGCGGGTGAGTAGACGCTGGCAAAATCTGGGATTGTAAATCGGAAAATTAATGCAATTTTCTAAGTTTTTTCTTCTGTTTCAGATCTTTATGCGAAATATAATTGCACCAATTGTCAAGACGAAATATCCGGGTTGAGGGTGAGGTGCGCTGAATGTGCAGATTTCGACATCTGCCTCTTGGTAGGTTTCGTGACGTCACGGTCATGCGTTGGATTCGTTTCCGCCGAATAGCGGTAACATTCAAAATGGATTTGGAAAATATTGTTTCATTTCTGTATTTTTCAGTGTTTTTCTGCGGGAGCTGAGATTGGACAGCATCGAAATGATCACGCTTACCAGTTTATGGTAATTATATGAGATTTATATTCACCCATTTTTTCGATTTAGGATTGAAACAGTTTGAAGACCTCCGTGAAGTAAAACTATATTAGAAAAGAATACTTTTTTTGTAATTGAAAAATTGCCATTTATTCCTTAAGTAATGCCAGAGAGGTAACATTGCCCATCGGAATTTATTTCTTAGCTGAGATTTGAGAAAGTAGTCATTTTTATTTCAATGATTTTGGAAGAAAAACTAGGAAAAGTGTCACAATTTGGAGTTTTTGGTCCACAAACCCAAGTTTCCCTTTTCCTAGCAGACCCTTAACAAACAAGCGACTGCCTGTTTATTACAGAATTATTAATGTATTATTTTTCTTTTCACAATTTAAGTAGATTTTGAAGACATACTGTAACTGAATCCAGCGGCCATTCCACTAGGGTGTCCAGTACCTCCATAGATGCGTCTCCACATTTTTCTGCCTTGCACATTTCTATCATTTCATTGAAATTCATTACTGTTCTTGCACACTTCACACAGTCGCAAACATTTGCCATCTCATTTATTTGGTCAATCCATTCTTTCCTCGTTATTCCCCTTACGCACTTACCTTTGATGTCCCCTTCTACTCTTTTGTTGGCGTTCATGATCATTCGTTCAAGGTGCTTGAAATAAAGAAGGGTATTTATTTAGCGCCTTTTCATGATGCTTGATCATCCCAAAGGCGCTTGTTTATACAAACGTGTGAACAGATGAGTCTGTAATGTTCTTAACTTATTTTTGAACCATCTATTGTAATTTTGTTTCTCTTACAATGGTGCTACAGCTTTACCTCTTAAATACAGTGCTTTGAACTCCTGTCCCCTGCAGCTATTCTTCGACTTACATCCTGGAGAAGCTGTGTGGCTCTCCTCCCTCCTTTGTTCCGCCACAGCCTGGGCCTCCATTTTTCTCGATCCACCAGGGCATCCATTCATATGTTTAGATGTTTACTTTCATATTCTCATTTACACCCCATTCATTCATAAATCATAACCAAGTCATTACGGAGCCTAAGGGCCATTTCAGACACAACGTATTCTGCCTAGATTGTCTATGGATTACCTGACTAACAGTGTGAAAGCTTTCATACATCTCCATACACTCCTGACTTCTTACCCATCGCGCAAAACCACGGACAAACTGGGCAGAATGTGTCGTAGTGTGAAATGGCTTCAAGGATTAAAATGAATAAAAAGTTTTTTGAATTTGCGTGTTTGAGTTGTTATTTACTTCCTGATCATTAAGTTGGAATGAATGATCCAGGATTCCGGAACGGTGGGCATCTTCCAGAGCCGGGGCAGCTGGTCGGCTAAGGAAGAGGTGCGACTCCTCGACGCCATAGAACAGTTTGGCTTCGGCAACTGGGAAGACATCTCAAAGCACATTGAGACGAGAACGCCTGAAGGTAACTTGAGGGCCTTTAAACCAAGACGGAGCAAGTTCTCCAGCTATGGGGGATGATGCAAACAATCAGAGGAGAAAATCAGCAACCAACAGAGCTGATCTTATTGGACCCTGAGACTAATAGATGAGAAAATATACTTCAATGTTTGTGTCTCTTTGTAGCCGAGTGTTTTTTGTTATACTTTATCTCATAGATGGCCCATCTTGTAAACTTGGAAGCATCATTTCATCTTACCAAAAATGTCTAGTGATTATTAAGTTGAACTACTGATAGGAAGGCATGTGGTTCTATCTACGATAAGAGCTGGAATTTAGATTTTCGCTCGTACATGTCACATGTGTATTTAAAAAGAAAAACTGACCTGTAAACTTCGCTAGGATCTAATCTAGGACCCTAATCAAGCTCGCCACACTCAGCAATATTAGTCTAACTTTGTTAAGCAGAAACCAGGGCCAAAACATTGAAGAATTGATAAGAAGGGTGGAAAGTGTGTTTGCCGTTGCTGATCCTCTGGCCTGGAACCACTTGTCTTATCATGTCATAGAAATGGAGGACCATGGAAAATTTTGGAAGGCCAACCAATTTCTGGCTCCCTTTGTACGAGCGTCCTTGGAGTGATCACATCATGAAGCAACAGTTTTAAGTAGTCATTAACTCTTAGCCTAGTTGTGGTGCCCTTGCCACAAAATCGCTAATGGCCTTATTGACAGGGCCCATCCTGCTAGAGAGGTTCAAGCTTATTGTGCTGCATAGCTACAGTAGAGAAGACAAAAGTGCATGCCATGTATGCTCATCCATGCTGATGTCAAAGCACAGCACGCCTTAACTCGAAGTGTAGCTAATGACCTCTGCTGACCTAGATGTGTTTTAAATAAATTGCAAGATTTTTTAATATTTAATTAAAGAGTTCATCCCTGCATGTTGATGACTCTAACAAGGATTACAGTGTCGCAACGCAACTAAGCTACACATATAGTGTAACTTCTTACCGCGTTATCCCCGAAGGGGTTAGCTTGTGTAAAAAAAACTACAAATATTATTAACGGAAAGATACTTTCTAAAGATAGGTCAGCTTGTGTAAAAAAAACTTCAAATACAGTCAAACCTGGATAAGCGAGAGTTCAAGGGAGCACAATCTCATTCTCGCTTATAGAGGTTTCTCACTTACCCGAATTTCTCGCTAATGCAGGTGTATGGGGAGCGTTTCTCTCTTATAGGGGTACGCAGCAAGAACAAGTCACAAGCCACTAGTTTTCTTAATATTTCCATGTCCATCAGAGCACTCAGACTTCATAGAGTCTTTTGATTTTAGGTGGATTCTGGTAAATTAAACTCCCTCTGAATTTCATTTCGCAATTTTCCGGATTCAAACGCATTCACTATTTTAAGTTTATCACTTAATGATAGTACTTTAATTTGACTTTTTAAAGTTTGTGTATTCACACAGTGAAAATTCATTTTTATAAATAATTATACTAAATAATTGTACTTTTATTTTCCGTTTTGACATGATAAACTGAGTAAGTCCGACAAACAGGACGGTACACAGTCACACGTGTCCATTTGAAAAGAATGCGATAGACTAACAACATTATTTAGTTCCACTAAATAGAACGAGAAAACAATACAAAAACAATGTTAGGAAGTTCCACGAAAGTTAAGAATGAGTCATAAAATAGCGGATGTTAAATTTGTAAATAAAGCTCGACTGTCGCTTATAGAGGTATAGATAAGTAGTAGTCTCACTTACGGAGGTCCATGAGGGAAAAACGACTCTCTCTTACAGAGGTTTCTGTTTCTCGCTAATAGAGGTTTTGGGAGCTTACAATAACGGGTCCTGGCTATTCCTCTCACTTATAGAGTTTTCTCACTTATCCAGTTCTCACTTATCCAGGTTTGACTGTATATTAACGGAAAGATACTTTCTAAAGATAGATAAAATGAATACTTACATAGATTGAAAAATGTACGTTCACAGCCTTTTCACACTAGACGCACTCTGCCCAGATTTGTCTATGGTTTTCTTGGTGCGCCGTAGTGTATGCAGTATGGGCTTCTAAGCGAGCTTTCACTAGTTCCACCCAATCACACCAAGTAAATAAACCGGGCAGAATATGATCTGGTGTTAAAGCAAAATCATCCGTGCAGAATGGTTTGTGTGAAATGGGCCTTAGAGTATTAAATACATGTAATGAATGTTTTTGTTGTACAGAGGCCAAAGACGAGTACATATCCCGGTACCTGGAGGGCAGTATAGGGCGCGCCACGTGGCTGGGGGTGGAGGCGCGCGCCCGGGCAGCCCCCGCCAGGCCCCCAGGGGACGCAGGACCCCTGGGGCCTGAGGCAGTGGCCCGCCTGCCCCCCATTGCCATTCAGCCTGATGAAGCGGCGCAGCTGGGCTACATGCCCGACAGGGATGACTTTGAGCGGGTGAGGAAATACATCATCAATCACAACTATTCTAGTTTTTCATTTGCTCCAGCTTACAAGCTTTGAAGGCTCAAGGCCTCCAACACCACCTCCAGGATTCTCTGTCTTGTGCCACCTCCCTCCATAGTCCCTTACTCTCAGGACTTCTGTGTCGGCCTCAAAATTGTCAGCCCTCCGGATCCTTGTCCTCCGTATTGTGGTCTAACACCGGGGTGGGCATAAGACATTTCTGATTTGTCAAAAAATATTATTGTCTGTGATGAAAAATTGTAGGTATATGATGTGGCCCTTAGTGATTCTTTAAGCCGAGTCATTTCAACTATCTATCAAGATCACCTGGCGATCTAGCAAATGATTTTTGCAATCTTTCTAATTACAAGCTCTGTACATAACTTTATCGCTTCACAATTATGTATTGACTTGATTTTATTGTATTGATACCCTTTCTTCAAAAAAAAAAATGAGGAAGACTTGGTTGAATGATTTTTACTTCTTTATTTTCTCTTTTTTACAACTTGCAGTCAGAATCGGTCTTCGGACCAACAGGCCGACAAACCTTGTGACGACGAAATCGCTTTTTATTACAATAAAACACAAAAAAAAACTAACAGTAAATCCGGCTCGGCCGGTGTCTTGCCGAACGCCGGCCTATCAGCGTGTAGGGTTAAGTTTTGTCAAGGAGTTTGACGGATGGCGAAATTCAGGGCCTGCACAAAAAAGTGTGCCGTATCAGTATACTACGCATGGCCACTTAGTTTCTTGTAATATTTTTACAAAGCGGCAGGGAATATACCACATAATTTTTGTTTTGCTACATCTTTCTCTTGCAAATATTATGTCTATTTTTCTCCCTTGTAACAAATTATACATATATTAAAAATTCAAGTCAATATTAGACAAAAAGAAAGAAATAAAAACAAGAAACAAAATGTCCTTCCCCTTACGTTGTTCATCTCATGCTGGAGCCGATTTATATACATTGCCGTTTTTGACCAAAAAAAAATAGGTAGTCTTAATGGATTGTGAAGAGTGCACTACTAATGGTATCACATTGTTATTTCTGACAATTTAATCGTGATTCTTTTTCATAGAAGAGGAACAAAGACAACATTTTAAAGATGCCTAAAGAAATGAGGAGACTGATGATAATCTTGTTTTGTATCACAGGAGCATGACCACGAGGCAGAACAAGTGATATCTTCCTTATCCCTCAACCCAGAAGATGATGATCTGGACATAGGTGAGCGGGAACACATGCCTCTTTATTTCCCTGTGATTTATTAAATCTGTGCCTCCTGTGAAAAGTGATACAACTCAAAAATCATCATTTTACAGGAGAGCAAAAACAAGATTTAAAAAATTCTAATTCATGAACTAAGTGGGCTAGGTTACACATAAGTACCTTATTTTGTAGATAAAAACATTCACTTTCACTGTGCATTCTAATTTTTATGGTTACTATTATAGTTTACAAATAATTTATTAAACTCTGTCAGTTGTACCTTTTTTTTGCCTGTACTTGTATCATTTATTACGTGATAAATGATACAAGTCGAGTTATATTATATTGCACCTATAAGTTGTCTTTGAGTAAAGTGATACACAAAAAGCTTAATATTTTTTAAATTTAATAACTCATAAGATAATGGTCCAGGCAGAATGTTGCTCAAACTAATTATAAAAATACTACCCCAAAGACACAATTGTTGTACTTAAAATAGTAGTATTTTCATAATTTACCTGAATCGTATAACTTGGCTAAAATTCCAGTCAAAAATTGGTGTAAACTGATATAAGTCGAGATGTATCAATATGCACGATAGATTTGTAAAAAACAATGTGTGGATCAATTACTAAAAGGGATACAACTTGACTTATATCACTTTTCACGTTTTTTTGCCTAAATCCTGCCAGTTATATTTCCTAAACTATAGCAGATAGAAGAATGTGAGTAAGACCAAAAAATCGCTAATTTTTTTCTGATTATTTCTATGTAAAAATCTCAAAAAGGGTATAACTCGAGTTGTATCACTTTTCACAGGAGGCACAGAAATATACTAAGAGAAATATATTAAAAATCAAAAGTTAAACATTTCTGTTGCATTGTTTTATTTTTTAATTACGTTGCATCTGATGGTGCGACTGAACCAAAATGATTGCACCATCGCTTGCAGATCTGAGTGTCTGCCTCCTCACACCCAGCTCAACAGCCGAAATCATGTCAGTCAGATGAGACTTTATTTACCATCATACAGTTACGGTAGACAACCCCCTTCAACAAGTGAAGACAATGCAGTTTTTTTACAGCAGAGCAAATTTCGATTTTCCGAATATGAGCCTTACTTCTGAATTCCACACAGCCTGAAAGTGGTGGAATGCTTAAATTTGTCTTTCCACTCTGAAGGGATTCACAATAACCATGCCAGGACATCACATGCACGCTCACCCGGGCTCTTGATTATCCAAACCAATATCTTCTTTTGTGAGGGCCAGGTGCCTTTGGCGTTGGCAATCACTGTGTCTTGCGCTTTGCAGAACAACTCTTAAGCTCAAGAAAAAGAGAAGAGCTCCAATCCAATATGAAAAAGAAAAAAATTGAGTAAAGGCGGGAGTGTATAGAGTTGCTTGTGTGGTGTTTGCAGCGCTGAAGCTGTCCCAGGTGGACATGTACACGCGGCGGCTGCGGGAGCGCACCAGGAGGAAGCGCCTGGTGAGGGACTACCAGCTGGTCAGCGCCTTCTTCAGCAACATCAAGAACAGGAACAAGCCCCTCACCAAGATGGCCAAGGAGAAGAAGTCAGTGCTCATATCTAATGCTAATCTTTTATCTACATGTGTTATTGATTATAGATTCCTTTAAAATTACCCATCAGAGGAATGCTCGCCGCTGATGTAGAGAGTTCCCTTCTCTTCTTCCTGATGATGACCGAGGGAACCAAAAATAAATGATGAGCAGGTCAATCTTGAGATGTCTCTTGAAAGGGCTGCGGTCAGCAATCTCTCGAACCACAGGTGGTAGTAGGTTCCATGCCCTTGGAGCCGCCACAGCAAGAGTGTACTCACGAAACACTGCTGCAGACTAAGCAAAGGCTCATTGACTAATGTTATAGCTCCACTTTTCGCAGAGCGCTAATTACAAGTTAATTGACTGTAGATGAACAGTGGTGTCCGCTCACACAGTGCCCTGTGTGCCTGTGCCAGTTAGGGCAATTTACTCTGCAGAGAACAAACTAGTTTCTAGCCAATTTCTTCTTTTCGCATGTCTTTGACATTAAAATGTGTGATAGACATCTTGTCATTGGAGATCATGTCGCACGTTTAATAATAAAGAGCAATAACTCAAAAATTGGGAAAATCGAGATTTTGTAATAAAACGCAAGAACAATGCAAGAAGAATAGGTAGAATGTGACAGCCCTTCAATTTGGATGAATATGACCGAGATAAAACATCGGCCGCCTTTTTCTTATTCCATTCTTATAACATTCTTATTTTTTGAGTTATTGCTCTTTATGATTAAGCGTGCGATGTGTTGTCTTGTATAAATTCTTTGCAGTGTTCTCTTGATGTCTTTACAAATAAATAAATTTCCATGTGTCCAGGGACTTCTCTGACCGGCTGCGCCCCTTCACCCGCTTTGGCTCACAGGCAGAGCATCAGGGCTGCTGCGGCAGTCTATGGCGGGAGCGGGAGCTGCGCGCACGCCTGGGGGAGCTGGCCCGCTACCGGCGCCACGGGGTCACCTCGCCCGAGGAGTGCGCGCACTTTGAGCGCCACGCGCTGGTGCAGTGCGACACCGGCGCTGCTACGGTGAACGGGCGCGCTAACCAAGTGGCCAAGTGCATGGCGGTACATCACGCTTCTCACGCAACACATCTCATCCCCATCCTCCCCCACCACGCTCGTTACAGTCTAGCATAGCTGGGCATCTGCCTGCTGTCTGGGGCAGCAAACATTCAAAGTATCCCTTGGCTATGTGATGTTGTCACAGTAAAAAATGGATAATTATTTTTTACTTAAAACAACATAAGATGTTCTTGTCTTCAATTCTGCGTTTTTAATATTTCTAGTTTATAACCTCCAAATGTATGAAGGGTCAAAAATATGTTCATACTCTTTTGTATAGGTGAGAGTCCAGCGCCTCTGGCTGTCAGATTTGGAACTAATCCGGCTAGATCATATCATTTGGATTTCTGTTTTTCTAATGTTCAAACTCCATTTTAAATTTGTTCAATATTCAATGTTGGTTCTTTGAAGTTACAATGTTGGACAGTTGGAAATATAATCAGCACTGGTTCCATCTCCGTTTGGTCGGCTAGACAATATACATTAATTCATACGCCAACTGAACCCTGATCATTGAAGTTTCATTTCTTTGAATTAAAGTTGGTGCTCCGGCACAACTGGATTGATGTATACAGAAATAATAATTCAATAAATAATATTTATTCATTGCCACTTGATACCTGTTTTTGGCCAGGACGATGAAAAAGTTGATGAATTGCATTCCTCTTCATGAATTTTTTGAAAAGAGAAATTTCCACCACATGCCCGCTTACAAGCAAGTTTGTGCTCGTACATCTGAGTTAACAACACTAGGTACTTGTATGTCTTTATTTTCCAATATTATGCTGGACTGTAACAAGCCTTACTTCAACCCCCCGACCTCACCAGTAATACTGCTCAAAGGAATTTTGCCATCTGTGTTGTCAGTGGAAAACTGACAATATTATTCAATTTGTTATGCCATCCATTCATCTCTACAGCCATTTTGCGTTTTATGAGTCGTTAAGGACAGAATGGAGTGAAAGCATTTGTATGCAGGGCTTCACTGCAAAACACTTCACTGTATTGAAACTGTTACTCCGAGTATAAATATAATATTAGTTAACCCTCACATATTGTGGCCAGTAACACAGTGTATGGAAGTTGTGACGCTCACTAGAGATGCTTTTGAATCTTCCTTACAAAGATTCAGCAGCGTCTCCGGTGAGCATAAATGGAAACAAACTTCCATACAGTTTTTACTCCTCATGACATGTGAGCGTCCTAGTTTTTTTTATACTAGAGATACAGAGCAGAAAATTGTGTTTATAGACTGACAGTATTACTGATGGTGTTAGGTGGATATATTGATGGACAAGCTACAAATTTAATTGTTTCTGTCTAAATAATTAACTTGTCATTAAATTTTACACTGTGTCACCAAACTTTGTTCAGATCATTTTCATAGTTGAGTAAATATGTATTTCATTGAATCTACATTGTTTCATGTAGCTTGTCCATCAAGTTTTGTTCATCTTTACTTCCGCACATAGAAATATTTTTATTCTCCTCTTCTTAAATAAACAATTCAGAAATCGACAGTCTTAATTTTGACACTGGAGAGTTGGTTTTCGAAAACTGTATCTGTGGTTTTTCAGAGTTGGAGCTTCCAGACGTTTCACCCATATCCGCGATGGACTTCTTCAGCTCATTAACAGTTTCATCAAGATCACATCACATCAGTATCACACTGAAGAAGTCAATCGCAGACTTGGACAATAAGTCCGGAAGCTCCAGCTCCGATAGACCACGGCAACAGATCCTTGAAAGAAACTGCTGTGCCAGCCGCTGGCCATCAAAGCTTAAAACTTCAATTCAATGTTTATTTTTTCTGTGTGGAAGTAAAAAAGCCTCCCCATCCAACATCTACCATCATAGTCTCTTTGTAGATATCATCTTTATTTTTTCATTGACGTATGAGGTGTTTAAGAGCAAAGGAGGCAAGCTATTTGAAAATGAGATAAATGTATAGAAGCACAGAAAATGACATCTCTGCATTTTCCACGTAACTCATCTTCTAAAACCCTACATCTCCTTTGGTCCTATACAACTCATATCTGACAGCCTGAGAGATGATTGGTGCAAGCGAAATAAAAATTAAAAAAAGATACTCAAATGCACTGTCATTTTTTCTTTTAGACTTCACGATTCCTATTATGAAAATACAGGTATATCTTTACAGAAGTACCAAAAAGCAACGCTTCTGCTGACAAATGTTGTTTTCAAATATTCTCTTGCACCAGTGTGTCTCCAGATTGTTATTTATTTCATGATATTATTTCAAAACATGTAGCTAGTATTTCATAAAGTATGGAATATCATAAAGTATCAAACAGGTCATTTTTTTTTAGCTCAAACTACTTTGTTTAAATCATTTTTGTACTATGTGAGTCAAGTTTTTTACCTTAGTATGTTTTTGCCATCAAATATACCATGTATTGCATTGTTTAGCCTCTTTTTTGTTTAAATTCCTATAATGATGTAAATTTTCTCGATAGCTTCCTTTCTCGCTGTGATCTCTATTTACAAGGACTTCCCGTGCATGCTTAACTGTTAAACTGTAGGTTCCAGTAGATCCTACATTGTAGTTTTGTAGATCATCCTCTCACATGTCATTCATCCACATCATCCCTCTGCTTGCGCGCTTTGCTTTTAGCGTAACTACTTGTATGTATTTAATTTTGTATAGAAATATTGCAACGTTTCTGATATATCGTAATATTTAAAGACGCATCTTTTTCTAAGAGGCTCTTACAGATAATGTACAAATTTGAGAACCAAGCACATAAACGGCACATATATAGATATGTGTAAATGTATGCAGCAGAGATGAACAGCTAATATGTAATTTCAATGGAGGAAATATGCAGGTTCTGTTATGGATTCTCTAGCTGCAAAGTTACATTTAAACTCAATTCAACCATATACTCTAAACAGACATACAAGAATGTGACAAGTATGTAAAAAAGCCTGTATTACATGTGTGCCACTCTGTAAATCTTAATTTTTTCCTGAAAATTGGGTTGGTTTTGAAAAAAATATATTTTTGCAGTCATCTGTGACTTATAGGTTGGTATGAGACTGACCACCCATACTGTAAAAATGTTTCACTTTGCCAATGTCACCCCTGTTTCAGGGAAGGTCGGCAAAAGTTGAAGGGTTTATATTCATTTGAGGTTTGCATTGTAAGCGCAAACTTACACGTGTCTGTTTGCGGGCATGCATTTGATATGAGTTTTGAATGTTAATATATTAGATTATAGATATCCTCACACAGGGCTGAGGAGATTAATAAAAAGAAAAAAAAACCATAATGAGTTGAGCAATGTGATAGGTTGTAAGATAAAAAGACGTGACTCATGTTTTCTGGCTCGTATTCACCTCTGAGACCACTTTAATTTTGTATTGAAGAAAGGCTTACTGCATTTGTAAATGAAAAAAAATTAAGATATAATTAATTAAATAATACACTGTTTTAATTCACTAAATTTTATTTTAAAAAAGTCAAACGTTTTCGCCTAAAAAGGCATCATCAGGACAATGACAATTACAAATCAAAATTTTATTTTTAAAAAAGTCAAACGTTTTCGCCTAAAAAGGCATCATCAGGACAATGACAATTACAAATCAAAATTTTATTTTTAAAAAGTCAAACGTTTTCGCCTAAAAAGGCATCATCAGGACAATGACAATTACAAATCAAAATTCTAAAAATTTTTAAAATAAAATTTGGTGAATTAAAACAGTGTATTATTTAATTAATTATACAATGGACTTTCACTGTGTGAACTACCAAACCCTAAAAAATATTAAAATTAAGATAAGTTGTGCAGTGATGTGAGGAGTTCAGGATGTGTGGATGTGTCTTGTGTGTTGCGTTGCCTTAACGTTTGTTGTTTGTGTTAGGGCAGCAGTGGATGCACAGCTCAGCCGACTCCCAGGCAGCGAGATCTCAGTCCAGCGCGGCTGACAAGCCAAAGAAAAAGGTGAGCCTCGTCACACATGCACACTACTACACAAGGGAGCCTCTGCTCCATCACCTGGGGGGGCATTCAAATAAACCATCTTGTAAATTAATTAAGTAATAGTGCGATAAACGTCATTAGCTATAACTAGAGGTACGTAATTTTCGCAAATAAAAAAAACTAATTTTCGCATTTATTTTTTATTGAAAATTAAAATTTTGCATCAATTTCGCATTTTTCCTTTCTTGCTAAAGCTGAAGGCTATAAATTTTTTTATTGATTTGGTGTGAAATTTTTTTTTCGAGGTTTTCACGGAAATGAGTTGTCCTGGTGCAGGAAATGCCGAAAAAAACTATCTTTCAAAAACGTCCGTCTGTATGTGTGTGTGTGTGTCATTTTCCAAAGTATTAAACCTAGAGATACCAAATTTTGGCTGTATCGACTTTTTTGGACATGTATTAAGTATTAATAATAACACGGCATTACACCAACTTGAAAATTCAAAATGGCTGCGATACAAATAAAACATAAAATTGCACTTTTCTCAAAAACGGCTCCAAGATTTTTTTTTAAATTTTCAGAGTTGCTTAATTTTTAACTTTATAAATTAGTTATGGCAACACTCTTGCTAATCTGTGTCTATGGGTTGCCAATTATGAAAAAAACAAACAATTGTGATTTTCTCGAAAGTCATAGGGCTAACAAAATTATAATGTTCTAAAACAGTGGTTTCCAATCTTTTAATTTCGTGTACCACTCACAAAATTATAAATCAGTGGCGTACCACTGAAGTGTATCAGTTAAAAAAAACTACGGACTACGGACCGGTCCAAGATGCCAATGACACGCGGTGTACCTGAGCGGTCACCCATCCAAGTACTGTCCGCGCCCAATGTTGCTTAACTTTGTACCTCTACCTCTAGCTATAACTAATGTACCTGAGCAAGGTCATGAAAGGTGGCAAATTAGGATTTTTTTGTAAACTGAGATAAATATTTCAATACACAGAAACCATTTCCATATATTTATCTATTTACTGTTCAGAGAAAATCCTAGGTTGCTGGCTTTGATTATACATGACTTAGATTTTCTGTACTGTTTATAGCAATATTCAAGTTTTTTTGTTGTCTAAATATATCCAGATGTTAAACAATCTAATTGATGTTATTCAGAAAATGTCTTCTCTTTTGATTTGTGAAATAAGTTGACATTTAACTTTGTTATGAAGATATTATAATAAAAAGTCTTAAATAGGCTCATTTAAAGGTCAGGTTTTGGAAGGTACAATAGTTCAATAAATACATACTGCAGAGCTGAAAGTTGTCTGCGGCAGTTGCTAGATTGGAGTCTGGCCCAACCTGCCAGAGTGGTGGACCAGCGGGTCTCCCTGTGATGGTTGGGAGGGGAGGTCAGGAGGTCAGGCGAGCACTGATTGCATGTTGTGGTGTTTTGCAGAGAAAGCGAAGGCGGCTCAAGTTCCATCAGCCCAAGGTCCACACGGGACGCAAGTACCGTATGTGGATGCTGCAGAAGACCCTCATGCTGCAGCACCAGCACAAGCAGCTGCACCACCAATGACCACCTGCTCACTAGCAACGAGAAGGAGGTAAACCCCACACCGATTAACCCCAACAACCACTGCTTGTCCAAAACCTTCCTCCCCCACTCCCATTCTCTTACCGCATTGCAGTATACCACCACTCCCTCTAGCCACCTTCATCTGGGTCTTCCCACTGCCTTGCGACCTTTGGGCCCATTATCACAACCATTTTTTCTGGTCTCCGATTATCCATTCACTGGATGTGACCCAGCCAATGCACAGCCTGCTGATTTCTATTTACCGAACCACATCACTGTCTTGGTGCAGGGTGTATAGCTCAGAGTAACATCATATTTTTCCTTTACAGATTTTTGATGTAGACGTACTTTGTTACAGTTGTGCTCCGCCCTGAACCTGCCCCCCATCCGCTACATCACCATGAAGACTGTCCTACTGCGGGGCCAGCGGGGCAGTGGCAGCAGCAGCAGTAGCAGCAGCTCCCACTCCCCCGAGCACGTGGCCATCAGCAGGCTGCTCAAGGCCAGCGGCTGGATCAGCACCTGACACATCTCCCCTCCTCCCTCCCCCTGCAGCGAGTGAAGCATGGAACAGCACACCTCTGTGCTTTACATCTTCTGTCATCATTGCCACGCGCAACACTTTTATTATATTCTTCACACTTCTGGTGATTTAGCAACAATCCCACAAGGAGTGTCACCGGAGGTATTCTACTAGCTTCAGTAACATCAAACCACTTACTTTTAGGCTCATGGGCACGCCTCTGTCTTAGAGGTTCTTGTTTTGTCGTGCTGTTGCTTTTACTTCACGGGAAGGCCTTTGACTACTTGACAAAATATACAGCTTTGCATGAGCGTCGTATGTGCTGTGGGTCTTTCTGACACATACATACAGGAGGACGGGTATGAGGAGGGTTTGAGCATACTTTTGAAAAGCTGTAAAATCTGCTGTAAGGCAATGTATGGCAATATATGGCAATGCTTCACACACTGGATGGACAATTCGCTGCCTTAGTTCTTGTTTATCGTATACGCCATTGAGAAAATTTTACATGAGCAATGTTTGCATGTGTACTGGACCAATGTGTCTTATGAAAACAAGAAATTTATTTAAAAAATATTTAAAAGAACTCTCACATTATCGAGTTTTACGGTTTTTCTTAGCTCAGATTGTGTAGAATTTGATTCATAAGACAACTGCATGAAAAAGTCATGTTTAACAAGATTGGCGTATACGATAAACGAGAACTAGGGGAGCGAATTGGCAACTCCCACTCCTCCATTGCTCTTCAAAAAAATCCTTTTTGATTGCATTTGTCAAAAAAATAAAATGTGAATACTTAGATTATTTTTAGGTAGATTTATTTGTAAGATGAATCTTTTTTCAAAAAAAGTAGAGCCACAATTACATAGGATAACGAAACATCAGTTTTATAATCTTCAGTGTATTTATGGCTTTAACACATTTTTGGCTCAAACGAGATGCTCTCAAATTAAAGATATTCCTATGAAAAAGGTCTAAATGAGTCACATTTTAAATATTATTTAGCTTAAAAATAACCTATTTTTTCTCAATCAGGGTTAATATAGTTTTCTTTGTGATATTTCTGTACTAGTATAAAAAATGCATGGATGTGGTTTGTACAGAATGTTTATAGTGAATATTTGTGTTGGTAAAATGAGTCATAGAAAATCAATGATGGTAATCTAGTATTTTTTTAGAAAATGGGATTAATATATTTCAACGCAGAGAATGTAAATTTTAGGCTTTCACGGCTGGAGGTTACCACTGAAGAGTTGCTTTCTGGGATCTGTTGCCGTGGTCTATCGGAGCTGGAGTTTCTGGACGTTTCGCCCATGTCTGTGATCGGCATCTTCGGCGTGATGTTGATGAAACTGTTAAACATCATCACGCTGAAGAAGCCCATTGCAGATATGGTTGAAACGTTTGGAAGCTACAGCAATAGACCTTGCCAACAGATCCAATTCAAAGCAACTCGTCAGTGACACATAAAGTCATTGTTTGCGTTTCCATAATTATTTATTTCATTTTTAAAACAACATCTTAGATTACCGTGTTTGATTCTATATGATTTGAATGTAAGGAAGAATAACTAGATCTTTACCTCAATTATAAAACATTGGGTAAATTTCAGTTGAGAAAAAATCTATGAACACTCACTCACTAGGGGTGCTGATGTACATTTTTAGGGAATTTACGCAATGTTTTATAGTCGGAGTACGTTTTTTTGTTCATTGAGAAACGCTTGTAGGTTTAAGGAATGTCGTAAATGTTTACGATTGTATATACAACTATTATTTATTCAATATTGTAAATAATTAGACTTTTTTACGCTAAGTTTTTAGGTAATATACTTTGTCTTTAGTTTATTTCATATCATTTAGTGAGAATATGTTCTTAGTTGTAAATTAGGAAAAGAAAGGTGTTGGCAATGTTGCCACAAAAATAAATAAAATCCCCGCTGCTGTGTATGGGGTTATCATTTCCAGTGTTTTTAATTGCATGACTGAAGAGCTTAATTTTTTTCTGTTTCTAACATCCTTACAATCTCTAGTACTATTGGGAAGTACTTGAAAGGCTGATTAAAAAAAGGCACTAAGTATCACCGTGGTCAAATTGAGGAAAATGTATTTGAGTAGGTTGGAATTTTTTTTAGGTTTTTGTAAAAAAAACACACATGCAGATTTTTTGCAGCTCACACAACACCCTCATCTTCACAAATTTTGGTACAAACTTTTTTTTACCTTGCATGGTATTTAGTGTGTTTTTTTTAAATTACAACTCCAATTTGCAGTGTTTTAACCAGTTTAGGGCACGTAAAAAGATTTCTTGGGCCGTAGTCGAGTTGTTTGCCTTGGCACATAGAAGCAAACCTAAGCCCCCTTACGCACTAGCGGTTAGCCGCTTTTCCAACTTAGTATGCAACCGCTGGTGATCGTACGCACTAGAACTGCCATAAACCCCCAAACCGCCTAGTGCGTAAGGGGGCTTATACTTTATTTAAAAGTCAAGATTTTGCTACGTAGTGCCTTATTTAAATCATCCATTCACTTTTTTTCACTTAGATCTTTAAGTCTAATTGTGGATTATCACAAATCCTTGATGGTCCACAGTGAAACAATGCATTTCTTGTATTTTATAATGTTCTGTTTCTTCACGTTTTAGGAAATCTTTAGTGTTTGTTAATTCAATTTCATTTTATCCGCATGACAGTCACAGCACAGTAGAGTCAACATTTTGTAATTATTTCAGTGTTATTGAATATTATAATATTTAAATTTGGTGTGAGATTAACTGAATGTTTATTCTATGAAAAATGTAAAAAAAACAACAAACATATTTTTATCCAAAGTAGCTAGGTAGAAAATATAAAAATAATCATCGCTAGGATATGTATGACAACACACTATACACATATAAAAAGCAAAAAAAAAAACATGAAGACCACCATGTTTGTAATTTAAAAAGAGAATCCATAAAGTTTCAGTGATTTTTTCACAGATATCAGAGCATCGCATAAGACTCACTCACACTCTGTGAATTCTACCCATTTTCTCTTATGTAAATTGTAATCATCGTCTCTTTATTTGTCTGTTTCATCAGGTTATCAGAAAATTGATTCAAACCTTCACAGTGGCTTCTACAAAGCAGCACTTAGACAATATTGCATAAGATCTATTTTCTCAGACCACTTTTAAGTTTGTGTTAGCCAATTTTCTGGTAAAATTTGATTGTATAATTTTTGTTTTGTTCTTGTCATGGAAAAGTAAAGACGAATGTATACCTAAACCAAAATGTACCTACTTATAAATATATTGTGAAAGAAATACACAACTACCTGCATCCAACATTTTGAGTGTTTTATTCAATATTTGTTTTTAATAACAATAAAACAATACAAATTTGCAAAACACCTTTGCTTCAAAGGGTCAAGGATATCAAAAGACAAAAACACATTCAAATGCAGCGATTTTATTCTTGAAGTAGAAGCAGGTTTTTATGTACATCACCAATTATTAATTTATCAAATTTTATTTTTCATGGATTGTGAATTAATATAACCCAGTGTTGATGGCTCACTTGGTAGAGTGCTTGCATTCCATACCGAGAACTCGGGTTCCAAATCCCACCAAGGGTGTTAGAAATAATTTCTCCTTTCGGTGTTTATTTCTAATTTAATCTAAGTTGCAAAGATATGTAACATTGGGGATTCAAATTACATGGATTCTCACAAGTTTATTTCAAAACTCAAAATAAAATACCTGCAAGGTTTACTCAGCCTTCACAAGAAATGAGTACCAGCCTCTTTTGGAGCTGGGAAACCTCCACTTTAACTACAGTGGTGGGGGTAAGGCCAGCCCCCTTTCCTTTTAAAAAAAATATGTTCTACTCGCCACATGCAAAGCCCTTCGGGGATAACGCGTCAAGAAGTTACACTATATGTGTAGCTTAGTTGCGTTGCGATATCTGTTGAACCAAGGCCAAAGCTATCGTCAATAGGACGCAACAGGATTCAAACTTGCACTTTGTTTCAAAAATGCTAATTTGAATGTCAACGCCATATCCGTAGGCCATATCATCGACATGACATCAACATTACTTGGCGCTGGTCTTTGACTTTTGTCGCATGAGGTAGCGGTGAGTCTCGGTGGGCTTGGGCATGTCTCTCAGCGGGGAGGGCAGCGGGGGAACACTGAACCACGCCTGCATCAGGGCCTGCAATTTATGAAAAGAAGAAATCTGTATCGCAAGAAAAAACATTAGATGTAATTATGCTTACTATTGATCTATGATACTAAAGAAATATGACAACCTGAATGACATCTTCCATAATCTATAATACAGATCTTCAATGAACGCAACTAAACGCAACTAAGCTACACATATAGTGTAACTTCTTGCCTGCGTTATCCCCGAAGGGGTCGCATGTGGCGCTTCGGGACCTATTTATTTTTACAGGTAAGGGGGCCGGCCTCCCACCAACCACTTTCAGTTGAAGTGGGGGTTTCCCAGCTCCCGGGGGGGGGCTGGTTCTCATTTTATTGTGAAGGCTGAGTAAACCTTTGAGATCGAACCCTTGCTCTCAACATGGAATGCAAGCATTCTACCAATTGAGCTATCGACCTTTTTACGAGCTTGATCGTCGTCGCTACAAAGCGCCAATTCTCAAGCAAGACCCAGTTGCTGTAAGGCTGGATGGACCTTTGGGGACCGGTCATTGGTAAAGATTTTATGAATTTTTCAACCCAGCGAAGAGCAAATTTGAAAATATAAATGGTATATTTTTTGTGCTCCGCCGGGAATCAAACCCACAACCTTCCCATTCAGAGTCCGCAGTGTTACCACTGAGCTACGGACCGGTCAGAGCTTGAGCTTATAAAAAAAGAATTGTGAGGAGTGTGTGTGTATTTGATAAAATATCTAAAGATCCATGAGAATCACTAAAATAAACCAAAACTCACCACAGCAGCCGTCATCCTCTTGCTTGAGTCATAGAGTAGGAAGTTCCTGACAAAGTCCACAGCTTCCTTACTGGCTCCGGGCAGCATTTCCTCAAATTCCTTTCCTTCAGACTCGGAGAAGGTGATCTTGTTGTAGTCGGGCAGGCTACTGAGATCCGGCCAGTTGTCTGGGGTGGGCGTGCCCAAAGAGCGGAGAACAATGGCCAACTGCTCAATGTCCGATTCCCCCTGGAGAAGTCAAATATGTGTGAGTTGAGATATCAGATAAATGGGATAGAATAAGAGTTTTAGGCTTACATAGCGGCTGATGATGTTTGAGAGATGTTTTCCGGGATCTATTGCCGGGATGCCGCTTTTCAACTGACAAGCACATACTTGTTTGTTGAAGTAAGATAGCTTGGTGAAATACCCTACTGCTTCACATGCAAAATAAACAGATGTCGCTGCTCCACAACACAACTCATACACAGTGTCATCATTTTTCACATTTAAGCACCGAGTGTACACACTTTCATCACAGTTTTCATCATCACATCTTCACTTATTTCATGAATAAAATTAGTATTCTTATGAATTATTGTAGTTTATTGGCATATTTTAATTAACTTTCAAGATTAATTAGACTTTTCGGATATTAAACTAAACATTATGGAAGATAATACATTATTCTTGACGTTTCGCTAGCGACGTAGCCAACGTCTTACCCCACAAGCAGATGCTTACTCACCGGGAACATTGGTTTCCCATTGATGACCTCTGCCACGATGCAGCCCACGGCCCACAGGTCCACGGCCTGGGTGTACAGCCTCGCCCCGTACAGCAGCTCCGGGGCTCGGTACCAGCGGGTCGCCACCTGGTGGGAGTACGGCCGGCCCCCCTCCGGCCAGAACAGGCGCGCCAAACCAAGGTCGGCTATCTTGAGGATGCCCTGAGAGTTTATCAGGAGGTTTGCCGGCTTCAGGTCCTGGAAAATGAAAAGGTTGTATCACATAATTGATTATTTTTAATGAATTCTGAACAAATTTGGATATTGGGATAAGAGCTTGTTCTGACGACTTGCACTTGTCGGGCAAGTAGCATAAGTGTGTGCTGTAGATACTCACACCACACACCAATCTGATGTTGTGTGTGGAAGTGCATATAGCACACACTAACGCCACTTGTCCTAATCTAATCTAATCTAATCTAATCTAAGTTGCAAAGATATGTTACATTGGAGATTCTCATTACATGCATTCTCACAACCAGACACGTACAAGTTCGCGCTTGCACATGCCTCATGTGAACCTACAACATAAAAACCAAATCTCAAATGGACATACACCCTGCAACTCTTGCCGTCCTTCCCTGAGACAGGGGTGACATTGGCAAAGTGAACCATTTTTACAGCATGGGTGGTCAGCCGCATACCAACCTATAAGTCAAGGAACTCATAACAGGAATTCCTAACAGGAATTCCTACAAGTTCATTAATAACTCAGGAGTCCGTGCAGACAGCTGTCTGCAACAAATAAGGGAATGTATGCAAAAGGTGATATACAAGGATATGAAACAATGTGTGCTACTCTGGAGAGGCTCTGGTCACCTCTAGCGAAATGGCAACAGAGTTACAGTTACAGCAACCAGCCTGTGTCTGCACGGGCTCCTAGATTATAATGATGATGATGAGTTGGTGATTTCTTTATAGCGTTGTTTCGTGATGTAGCCACTCCAAGGGCGCTTGTGCAAATGATGCCTGAAATTTGCTTGTCTTCAGTGCATTCCGGAACTTTCCATGGTCCTCTAGCTCTCTCACATCATGAAGCAGGCGGTTCCAGGCCAGAGGACCAGCAACTCATTGCCTTAGTTCTTGTTTGCCTTATAGACCATTTTTTTTTGTCAGCTACTTTAAATTTGTAACATATTTGTGGGATTTTTTAGGATTAAGGCACATAACTGTATATGTTTCAATTTTTCTTGTTCTTATAATAATTGTGTCTGTATCTGTTTTTTCTCCTTAATAAAATAAAATTAAAATAAGCTTATTTTACATGAGCAATGTTCGCATGTGTACTGGACAAATGTGTCTTATGAAAAGAGGAAATTGATTTAAAAAATATTTTAAACAACTCTCACATCATCGAGTTTTATGTTTTTTCTTAGCTCAGATTGTGTAGAATTTGATTCTTAAGACAACTGCATTAAAAAGTCATATCTGACAAAATTGGTCTACATGGCAAACAAACCTGGGGGAGCGAACTGCAAATGCGCGCTTTCCAAACACTGTGTTAACTCTTCTGATCGGCTCTTCAATACATGACTTGGCTCTGGTTTCTGTCGAGCGTAGTGTGAGGCTTTTTTGCCGAGGGCGACGGGCTTTGATTAAATCAGCAAGATATTTGGGTTTCTTTTAAAATAAAGCTTTGTGAACCATCGAGCATACTTTCAACTCGACGCGCTCTGGGACACGGAGCCAGTGAAGCTTCAAAAGCAGATTGTACACTATTGCACTGAGCTGGATTCCTGACCCGGTGCATGATGCTGTGCGCATGCAGATAGTCCACTCCCTTGAGCAGCATCTGCATGTAGGCCTTGGCCTGGGGCTGCGTCAGGGGCTGCTGCTCGTCCTGCAGCATCTCCCACAGCCCGGAGCACATGTACTCCAGCACTAGCACGAAGCTTAGGCCACGGGGAAACACTTCGTACAGCTGAACCACCTGGAAAATATTCATTTAGTCTTAAATATCTGAGGATTTATAGTCTAAGTTGTAAAAATATATTACAATTTTAGAATTCACATTAGAATATAAGGTTACGCTTACACATGCCACATGTAAACTTACAACATAAAAAATGATGATTATTGTATAAATTAGGAATTAGAAGAGCCTGTATGAAGAAGGTTATGACTCTGGAGGAAATGAAAGAAGTATGTAAGGACAGAAATAAATGGTGATTGATCTGTAATGTTGGCGGCTAGGGTTTATTAAATTGGAATTTGTTTTCTGTTTTAGTTTTGATGTCCATACTTACATATTATTATATTTTATTGATTTGAAAATGTAATTTGTTGTGTATGCTCCTAGACTTATTGGCTGGTATGCGGCTGACCACCCATGCTGTAAAAATGGTTCACTTTGCCAATGTCACCGCTGTTTCACGGAAGGATGGCAAGAGTTGCAGGGTGTATGTTCATTTGAGATTTGGTTTTTATGTTGTAGGTTCACATGCGGCATGTGCAAGCGCGAACTTGTACGTGTCTGCTTGTGAAAATGCATGTAATGTGAATCCCCAATGTAACATATTTTTGCAACTTAGATCAGATTAGTTTATACATGAAGTACTTAAATGGCTTAAAAGCTTTCAATGAAAAACAAAAGATGGTGTTCTTCTCTTTGCTTAGCCTCTTTCTTCTTTATAACATTACAAAATAATACTGGTGACAATATTTAGTATCTCAATAAATTGTTGCAAAAATGCTGGTTATATACAAGTTCGAAATACTTGTCAGCAAGATCCGGTGATTAAAAAGGCTGTCAGAATTCAGACATGTGAATTAAGTAATTTTTACAAAATATATTTTTGTAAAGACTAAAATTGAGCATTTGTTATTTTTTTGTTGACTTTATTACAAGTATTAAGTGATTACTTTTGCATACTTAATTATTTACTTTTGATGATTGATAATTACTTACTTAATGGATATTCAATTGTGATTAAAAAATGTGAGTGGAAGTCTACACAGTGTTATTTTACCACAACCTAAAATTATTAAATCTGTGTACTTACATATGTAAAAGAAGAAAATGTACGACAAAGTTGAATTGGTAAAAATGAATTGAAAGAAGTATGCAACGATAAGAAAAAATGGGTTCAGGCCTTTTGGAGGCTCTGGCCACCCCTAGCGGAATGGCGACAGGGTTACAATTTTTAACACATGATCTAATTGATTGTTTTTTAATGCCAAAGCAAAGTGAAGTGTATTGTGATAAAAATAAACGCATTTAAAAAAAAAACTTGATTTTCTTAAAAATCACATTGAGTAAAAAAAGGGTTGTGTGAAAGCCAAGATTGACGCACGAGCTGGGAGCTTGGCTGACACAAGTAAGCATTTGTTATGAATTAAAAACGCATAAATGTATCATTGCATGTTCTTGAGGCAATTCCAGAACAATATCATTTACATTTCTAATTTATGAGGTCGGAACATTTTTGGATTTGGAACTTTTTTGCGAAAAGCAATTATAAGTCTCGTACAAGACTGCCGTCCTTAGCAATCAATAATAAAATATTTGGATGCTTTTTCCATAGCACCCGGCCGGGTGACGACACAATCTTGTCTATGTCGATTCAAGGGCGCACCACATTGTTGTAATATTACGTGGCAATGTCTTACGTATTTGCAGCTGATGTGTTGTAGAGTCTTGATCTCTCTCATGACGTTCAGCGGGATCCCCTCGTCCAGGGATTTGAGCAGCAGCTTCTTCAGCGCCACTTTCCTTCCCGTCGGTAAATGCACTCCCTTCATTACCATGCCGTGCGCGCCTTCCCCTATCCGCCCGGTGATGGAATATCTGTCGATGTCTTTGTCCATGATTTTACCAAAAGCTAAAAGAACAAATGTTTTTTTTAACACAACAACATGAATCAGTAATTATTCCTTGACTTATAGGTTGGTATGAGGCTGCCTACCTATAGGTACTGTAAAAAATGGTTCACTTTGCCAATGTCACCCCTGAGTCAGGGGAGGTCGGCAAAAGTTGAAGGGCTTATGTTCATTTGAGGTTTGGATTTTATTTGTAAGTACACATTCAGCATTTGTAAGCGCAAACTACACGTGTTTGTTTGTGGGCATGCATTTGAGAGCCTTAAATGTTAATATATCTCTGCAACTTAGATTGTAGATAGATTATAGATATAGTTTGTAATGGTTCACAAAAGTCTTATAGGTTGGTATGAGGCTGACCATCCACACTGTAAAAAAAAAAAATTGCCAATGTCACCCCTGTTTTAGAGAAGGTCGGCAAGAGTTGCAGTGCTTGCGTTCATTTGAGTGAGTTTTCATGTTGTATAAGTCCACACGCGGCAATCCCGCGGCATATGTAAGCGCGAACTAATACGTATCTGCATGTGTTATATGAATCTTAAATGTAATATAATTATCTTTGCAACTTAGATTATAGATAGATATAGTTTGTAATGGTCCAAAAAATGTAATTATTATAATGTATCACCTACTTACCTTTGTTACACCTTTTTTTAAAATCGTTTATACCGCTCGTTCAGTGTTTAAGATATTTGTGTTTATGGTTCATGTTGCCATGGTAACCGCCAGTCAACAACAAATAACATAACCTGTAAGCCTATGAGAAGTTTTTTGTACTTATTTTTCAAACTTAAGCATTGATAAATATTTCGTACAAACTGAGATGTTTTACTTTAATTCGATTTAGGTTTGTGAATTTCATTCTAAAACACCGTTTTTCAATATTTTAACTTTGAAATTGAGAAAAATATCTTTCAGTTTTTGACAGTACAACGATGCAGAAGCCATTTTCTTTTTCTTCTGAAAATTAAATTTACCTACCTACTGAAAAGTGAAAGCGCCAATGTCAAATGTTAGATTTAATGTCAATGGATTTAATTGTCAAAAATGTGCATTTTATTATTATTGAGCACCTACCTGCAACTTTTCGAGGATAATGAATAATATCTAGTTCTTGACTTATAGCTTAGGTACTATGAGACTGACCACCCATACTGTAAAAAAATGATTCACTTTGTCAATGTCACTCCTGTTTCAGGGAAGGTCGGCAAGAGTTGCAGGGCTTATGTTCATTTGAGATTGGGGTTTTATATTGTAGGTCCACATGCGGCATGTGTGAGCGCGAAATTATGCGTGTCTGCTTGTGGGAATGCATTTAATATGAATCTCAAATGATACCTACATATCTTAGCAACTTAGATTTAGATAAGATTTAGAATACATCTTTGGAACCACATCAAAACGCCAAGTATCCGAATTGATGGAATCGGCACAAATTCCATTGACAAAAAAATTATGACGTTACACGACCGGGAAAAGGTCAATACCATAAAAATGTAACTTGTTGCTAAGAATCCTATATTCACGTAAATGTGTGACGTGTGCTCGCCGAGAAAAAGTAAATATTTTCAATTTTGTGCTGAATCCATTGGGACCGAATTCCATTTGGATACCTATTCGAAAATTCGGATCGACGTCAAATGGTGACTTATCGTTGGGTGGTGCTGCTGTGGGTGCTGCGCCTAAACTAGCTTCGCGAAGGCATGTACCTACCTAGACATATTAATTAATTCGTGAATCGCAGTTCCTCTTTTCGGTAATGACTTTCTTTTGAAATTTTGAAAGCGATGCGGACTTAATATTTGAAATATTTGATTCTACCTACTGACGATGGTAGCAGGAGGAGCAGGTCTGAACAAAACTTCTTTTTTTTCCTCTTTCTAAGGAACAATGATCTGATTGACAGGAACTCTGTAGATAAATCTTGTGATGAGGACATTAAGAACTCTTTCCACTTATTTGGGGGTCTTCCCGGTAAGGGTAAGAAATGAGAAAAAATCCAAAAAAATGTATTTCAGACTACACTCACATCTTTGTAGGTGATATGTATATACCTTGATACGGCACACTTTTTTGTGCAGGCCCTGAATTTCGCCATCCGTCGAACTCCTTGACAAAACTTAACCCTACACGCTGATTGGCCGGCGTTCGGCAAGACACCGGCCGAGCCGGATTTACTGTAACAAAATTTATGTGTTTTATTGTAATAAAAAGGGAATAATTTGTCACAAGGTTTGTCGGCCTGTTGGCCCGAAGACCGGTTCTGTTTGTAACTTGTACTGAAAAGAGAAAAAGAGAATAAAAAACGAAAGTAAAGAAAAACCTTCAACCAAGTCTTCCTCATTTTGAAGAGAGGGTATCAATTGACGCCGCGAACGTGGGGCCAAGTCACTTGGAAAGTGACAACCCAAGTACCGGAGGACTGACTTGTGGCGCCCAACAAAGAACCAGAAGCAAGACAATGAAGACTGCGCGGCCCTGTGATGACTTGATGGAGCAGGGAGCTTCAGTCAATGAATACAGGACGCCAGTGGCACGGCTCCCCATGCCATTTTCGGGGAAGCCGGAGGAAGACCCAGGGCTATTTTTGGAGTCAGCCCTGGCGTACTTCAAGGAGAATGCAACCCCAGAGAGCGAATGGGTGATGTGGGCAATGGATTGGCTGAGGGGGGAGGCGGCTGCCTGGATGGCGGAGCTTCCAGTGACAGACTGGCTGGAGGTTGAATGTGCCCTGGAGGGAAGATTCAACAGCAAGTCAAGGAGGGAGAGAGGCCACTTCCTGTACCTCTATGGACGGCAGGAGCTCGGGGAGGAGGCAATGGGATTCATCCTGAGGAAGAGAGCGCTGGCCAAGCGCTTCTGCAGCACGCACTCTGAGCAGGAGGTCATCCAGCACACCATGGACCTCCTGTTGCCGCAGTGCCAGGTGAGACTTCAGAGCGCCAGCGCCTCCTGGAGCAAGCTTCTCGCAGCTGCGGCAGGCTGTGAAAGCAGGGGCAGCAGCGATGACCACCATCCACTCGTCGGATCTCATCAGCAAGGAGGGCGATGGCCAGCCCAGGAACAGCAACAAGGGGATTGGCAGCCAGCAGCCTATCACCATCAGACCGAAAGGCAGTCACCAGGCCAGAAAAATCGTCCAATGGCATGGCAGCCACGGCCATGTAGCGAGCAAGAGACCGCACGGTCATATTGGCACTGTTCAGGGTCACATCTCGACCGGTCTTGCCCCGACCGTGAGGGGAAGCCTTCGCAACCGGAATCAAGCCAGGATGAAGGTGAACCGGAGCATGCAAGTGTCAGCATGCTGAGGAACGCGAAAGTTCCTGAGGACACTCTGAGAGCAGTCGAGGAGTTTCAACGTGTGGAAGAGACACTGGCTCCAGAAGTTTCAGAATCCAGCCACGTCTGCCCTAGCCAGGATGGGAGGCCTGTACAGCCTGAGGCAGACGTGCTGCCAAGAGACATGGAAGATGACCCTTTGGAGAGAGAGCTGTACTTTGAACGCGAAGCCCACCCGCAAGTGTGCGAAGTGGAAGACTCGACGTTTGACACGAGCAAGAGGGACCTGAAACCAGTCAGCATGGAGGTGCAGAGTGGACGACAACTCGTGCTAGAGGACTCCGGCTCGAAGAGGAATCAGAGCCATGGGATGGCCAGGAAACAGCCACCCCGCACCAGCAGAGACGTGCACCTAGATCAGCTTAGGTTACCGCCCGACAAGCAGGAGGAGGATCCGATCGAGCAGTACACGAGGCCGCCGGATACGACGCCTCGCCTTCAGCGCGCACCACCTCTCCACGAACATCGGAAGAGAAGGAAAAGGATGAATGAACCGTGGCCAGGGGTGAAAATTCTGTGGCAAGGGTTGAGAGCGTAAGGAGGGTTAAGTTTTGTCAACAGAAGATGGTGGGAATTGATACGGCACACTTTTTTGTGCAGGCCCTGAATTTCGCCATCCGTCGAACTCCTTGACAAAACTTAACCCTACACGCTGATTGGCCGGCGTTCGGCAAGACACCGGCCGAGCCGGATTTACTGTAACAAAATTTATGTGTTTTATTGTAATAAAAAGGGAATAATTTGTCACAAGGTTTGTCGGCCTGTTGGCCCGAAGACCGGTTCTGTTTGTAACTTGTACTGAAAAGAGAAAAAGAGAATAAAAAACGAAAGTAAAGAAAAACCTTCAACCAAGTCTTCCTCATTTTAAAGAGAGGGTATCAACCTACTATTTTTCTCCCAGTAATATCTTCAGTTGCTGAGTGCTGCCGTACTTCTGAGAACTCCTATTTGACTCACAAAGCACATTTCCCGTTTAAGTAAGCCATCCAAAAACAACAAATATCTTCGCAAAGCCTTTTAAGAATTTTCAGAATATTGTTTTTATTTTCATTGCTCGCCACACTACACAGGAATGGCGCCAAAACTTGCCAGGGAGAGAGCGCCATCTTGTTTATTTGTTTTTTATTATTTATCGCGAAGGTAAGAGTGTTGCTCGCGCAAACTTTGTGTGCGATTTTTTTTCGGGTTGTTATGTTTTTTTTGTTTTTGTTTTGTTTGTTGTTGCGGGGTTGCCAGGGTGAGGCGCGCGCACCCAGCTAGCGGGAAAATGATTTATGTTTGTTGGCGCTAGTTGGGGATTAACGGTTCTCAAAATGTTTGCTGGCAACACTGGCCGCTACGGTTCCGACGCCATTGCGGCATGATTATTGACAATAATGATGAAATAGTTTCGTGTTTCGTATCTGCAGTAAACTATACTATTTGAGAGAGATTCTGTAGTTTGCACTTTGCTCAAAGGATCTTATAGCTACCTACGTGTTATTCATCTAACTATTAATAATTTGTAATTGGAATGAAGGTTGTTTGTGAAATACGGATTTTACGAAACTGATGGTCGACTTTTTTAACGTTTCGTGGTAGTCGTATAATACTGTCAGTTAAATAAATCTGCAACTAGAATTTTTCAAAAAATGACGTGAGAAGAGTTTATTGTAAAATCGAGCTACGAAAAATTACGCAGGAAAAATATTATTCTCTCCTAAATATTAGTCTCCCAAAAAATATGTTTACGTTTTTGGTTGTAAAGTAAGAAGGTAGCTACTATTGAAATATTTTTCATCGTCATCCTTGACTTATAGGTTGGTATGAGGCTGACCACCCATACTGTAAAAAATGGTTCACTTTGCCAATGTCACCCCTGTTTCAGGGAAGGTCGGCAAAAGTTGTGGGGCTTATATTCATTTGAGGTTTGGATTTTATTTGTAAGTACGCATTCAGCATTTATAAGCGCAAACTACACTTGTTGGTTTGTGGGCATACATCTGAGAGCTTTAAATGAATATATCCTTGCAACTTAGATTATAGATTATAGATTAATCTGCAAAAACCCGCATGTTATTTATTTTCTATGCTTATCTATCTAAAATGTGTTCTCCTTAAAATACTTTGATCTGCTTTCTTCGGTTCACAAGCCTTGAAGGCTCAGCGCCTCCCGCACCACAATCCTCCAGGACTCTGTGTCTGGTGCTGCTTCCCTCCATGGTCCCCTCACTCCCAGAACTTCGGCGTCGACCTCGACATTGTCTGCCCACCGCATCCTGGGACGTCCGAGTGGCCTAACACCTGAGGGGGCACCATCCAAGACAGTTCTGATTATCCTGGAGTCCTCTGCACGTGCTACATGTGCGGCCCACTGAATTCTTCTGATTTCATAACTTACCTGAATTAATGCAAAACGCAATTAAGCTACTCATTATTATATAGTGTAACTTCTTGCCGCGTTATCCTCGAAGAGTTTCCCCTGTTGGCAGTGGAACATATTATTTTTTACAGGTAAGAGGGCCGCCCTTACGCCAACCACTTCAGTTGAAGTGGGGGTTTCTCATCACTTGAAGGGGCTGGTACTCATTTCTTGTGAAGGCTGTGTAAATCTTGCCGATATTATATTTTGAGATTTGAAATGAACACCGACACGGGAAATCATTTCTGACAACCTCGGTGGGATTCGAACCCAAGCTTACGGCATGGAATGCAAGCACTCTACCGACAGAGCCATCAACCGGGCATGAATGATGATATCAAAAACATGAATAAGTAAATAAAATACTGGACCCGAGTAACGTAACATATACAGAAGATATCAAATATAGTTTTTAAACAGGATCAGATTCAGAGGGTGAATTTAATGATAGGAAGTAATAATAATAAAGCGTAGGTTTGACTAGCAGGGGATGTTTCACGCAGCGTTCATGGCTTACATTATATTTACAGTTTGCTTGCGGAGTAACAACACGTTAAGAGAGCGTTCCGACACAAATCCCGCCCGATTGGGAAGTGCTGAGTCCAGGAATGAAAAACCCGCAGGAAAAGGTTTTTCGTTAGGCCGGTCTATCCTTATCTATTGAGATACAAGCGAGGGGGAGGGGGAGGCGGCCCTCAAGACTTGAGCAAACAAAGGACCAGCCTAATCTAGAGACGGAAATCGCTTTGTAAAATGTATGAACCCATTTCAAAGTCAGGCTTTATAGTTATGGTATAAATATTATAGGGTGTAAGGCCGAGGCTGGGTTCCCGTGGACGAAACCGAAACCGAAAGCTATGAGTACATGAATGACTGATTAAAATAAGGCACTACATTTGTAATCTAAGTTGCAAAGATATGTATACAATTAAGGCTCATGTTAAAATGTTTTCATCTAAGTAATAAAAGCTTTTGAGCGTAAAAAATAAGTCTTCTTGATTTTAACAAATTATAATTAATTTATAATTTCCATACACAATGGACTTTCATTATTTGAATCACGAAATCCTAAAAAACTTGTTGTGACGGTTACCGCTATTTTTCTTTTGGATATGAAAAACCAACAAAACGGGAAATCATTTCTTACACCCTTGGTTGGTATCGAATCCTAGCCTTCTGGCAAAGAACGAAAGCATTCTAAGTACTTTGTTATCGACTGGGCATTAATCTTTGTGGACCGGAACATTAGCATGTAAAACTTCATTTATTTTTACATTTTTTTTGTGCATGTGTTGGTTGTTGTGAAACCCGCAACGGCAGGTTTTTGGTAGAATGACGAAACCGAAACCCTAGTGTTTTCATCCGTCACTGAGTTATAGAATAAATATTAGAAGTAACATACTATTACCGTGTACAGTAATGGGAGTCGTTTACCCTTTTAGCCCGCGCTGATACAACAGGGGATGGATCGAAAAATGCTGTGTGTAGAAGAGTCGTGTCTAAGCCAAGTAGGAGCTGTGTATAGAAGAGTCGTGTGTAAGCCAAGTAGGAGCTGTGTATAGAAGAGTCGTGTGTAAGCTAAGTAGGAGCTGTGTATAGAAGAGTCGTGTGTAAGCTAAGTAGGAGCTGTGTATAGAAGAGTCGTGTGTAAGCCAAGTAGGAGCTGTGTATAGAAGAGTCGTGTGTAAGCCAAGTAGGAGCTGTGTATAGAAGAGTCGTGTGTACGCCAAGTAGGAGCTGTGTATAGAAGAGTCGTGTGTAAGCTAAGTAGGAGCTGTGTATAGAAGAGTCGTGTGTAAGCCAAGTAGGAGCTGTGTATAGAAGAGTCGTGTGTAAGCTAAGTAGGAGCTGTGTATAGAAGAGTCGTGTGTAAGCCAAGTAGGAGCTGTGTATAGAAGAGTCGTGTGTAAGCTAAGTAGGAGCTGTGTATAGAAGAGTCGTGTGTAAGCTAAGTAGGAGCTGTGTATAGAAGAGTCGTGTGTAAGCCAAGTAGGAGCTGTGTATAGAAGAGTCGTGTGTAAGCCAAGTAGGAGCTGTGTATAGAAGAGTCGTGTGTAAGCCAAGTAGGAGCTGTGTATAGAAAAAAACGTGTGTATGGTGTCTTATAATAATGCCTTTGTTGTATAAAAATTGAAAAATAGCCCATCAAAAAATTAAAACGCTGACGCAAAACGTCTCGCGTTTATTAAGGCCAACGTTGCGGAGAAAATTTCTAGCTTTTGTAGTTTATCTGTTTAGAGTGAAGTCACACCAGGAGCATCTTTGTTCTCTTTCTAACTAAGCACAGTTTGTGTGGTGGGTTGAAACGGAGATAGCATCTATTTTCGTTAACAATATTTTCGGGTCTACGTATATTATACGCCAAGCAGGAGCTGTCATTGTGTTACAACGTGGAAGAATAAAAGTGAAACGGGTTGCCAGGAAGGTTCTGGATAAAACAAAAACAAAATAAAAGGAAATGTCATGTTTACACAGGTTACTTTACTGTTAACATCTTTTTGAAATAGGCATCTTTTAGACCTTTCTCCATAGTCATTATATCAAGCTTTAGTGCGATTTAAATTTGAATACATTACCAGATGAATAATAGGTATTATTGTTTTAGGGAAGGGCAGCAAAAGTTTCAGGGCTCATTTTATTGTAGATTTGTATTTTTTTGTTAGTACGCATGCAGCTTGTGAAGACGCGAACTTAAGCGTGCCTACTTGTGGGTGTGCATGTAATATGAATCTTAAATGTTAATATATCGTTGCAGCATAGATCAGGTATATAATGTTTCTTTTTTGTGATATGCTCTACAACACGAGCTGAGAGATGTGGGGATTGTTTTTTTTCAGTCTGTTGAAGAAGTGTCTGCTCAGGAGATGTTATGGCTCTGCAGTGACCTTGCAGTGAATTCACAAAATGGCACAAATATATGTCCTTATATTATTTTAAGCCACATTTTGAGGAGGAAAACCAAACTAATGGGACACTCGATTAGATTTTCTTAGCAATATCTTTGAAGGAAATCATTGAAAGAGTTGTAACAAGTGTTCACGTTAAGCCAAACTTCATACTTCCAGGATTTCAAGCGGATCACGGATATCTCGTGCTATTCAAAGCTTAAAGGATGGCAAGCAAAAGAAACAGATGGCTGGTACAACAAGGCACTGCCTTTCAATGATGATGTTTGCATTCAACTTCAAATTATTTACTTTCAAAGCGTCGATTAGCCTAGAGAGCATTGCAATTCCACTGCTCAACATTTACATACAGTAGAACACTCACTTTGCTCTCTCCTATCATCAACCCACAATCTTTCAATCTAGCATCTCGAACACACTTGTCCATGACTATGTTAAATAGCCATGGGCTCATTACACATCCTTGCCTTACCCCCTTAAAAAAATCAAACCATTCCCTACACTCACCATCAATACGAAAACATTTCATACTATTTTTATAATTTGCATGCACCGTATTTAACAGAGCTTCACTCAGTCTAGAATATGCTTTCAAAACATCCAACAACATACCTCTTTCTACTGAGTCAAAAGGCTTTTGTAGTTTTGCTAGTGTAGAAAGGTCGTGAACAGCTTCCCCCGCACCGACAGTTGTTTTTCAACAAGTTAAAGTACAAGTGATGATGATAATTATTATGAACATTGCTGGTTGTGGACACAGAGAGTAAGTGAGGTCACAGTAATCGTGTTGGGTAGGTACAATTATCGCATGTATCGCTGTTTGCTCCACACAGCGAAATTTGAAGTGAACTAACGTAGCGGCCTGTTAAATGACGCGGCGTCTAATCGCTCTCCGCCTGCCGCTGGCAAGTCCGCAACGGGCTTAATATATCGCTGTATGGGGTGAGGGGTCGCTGGTGGAGAGAGAGATTGTGGTGGAAGACGCGGGCAGTCGACCAGGGCACAAAAATCATGTGGAATGTAAGTAGATCAAGACGCTAAGCAAGAATGGAGTAAATACACAGTGGCTGAAAGAGATGCAGGCGCAGAGATACAGAAAAGATCAAGACAGTGTTTTTTCATGGATTTCATAGCTGGTGCTTTAGGTTATAGGAAGAAGCAGTGCATGATAATGGTAACAACGGGAGCAATCATGGGTTGAAAATGTAGGGGGTCAACCAAATCATGGGTTATACTTACTTCTTTGAAACTTGTGTAGAATATATCAGTGTTCATTGCTCATGAGGCAGATAGACTGGGGTCTAGAAAGCATAGATTATAATATTTTGAATGTAGCACCTTGTTGTGTCAGCCATCTAGCTCTGTTGGCTGACATTCTCTTGAGCTGCAAATAGGAGGAGATATCCACGAGCCGTTTCAAATATTTGGAATATAAAGTTCTAGTGCATGCGGGGAGTGGGGAGTCCCAACTGAAGTGGCTGGACGACATCAAGGGAACTGCAGGCAGAGGATGGCTGAACACAACAGCCCATAGACAAATATGGAGAAGATTGAAGGAAGCCTGCATCTAGGAATGGACTGCGAAGGGCTGAGGAAGAAGGAGGAAGAATGGTGTTTTATTATCTTATCAACAAATATAATATATTTTTACTGTTAAAAACCTGTTCTTTTTGTCACTGTTTATTATTATTATAAATTATGTCAAACGACAAGTTTCGGAGCATTAGATGCCATTCATCCGTTTTTCTAATCTTAGAAATTTCATCTTCAAGCCTTGCAATCGAGTGTGGAGGACGTCTTATTTTTAAAGACGTAAAAATCGGGTGATGTCGCGATATTCAACGAGCCTCATACATCACAGTTCGAGAACGCTTACACCTGTGTGTTTTTTGTACGGATATTATTTTTTTTTTCATATAGGTTTTTTGCCACGGGCTTCAAATGCCGAGATCCGCCCCTGTGCCCAGTCAGGCTGTAGGTTTGGTAGGCACAACTTATTCCCATGTTTAAATTGAGTAAATGAAAAGGTTCATGATGGAGTGCTGGCCACCCCTACTCCTTAATACCGCACACGTGGCACCGCTCACCCCCTGCAGGAGGAAAGTGAAAACTTTCATACACTTTTTTGTATCAAAATTAAACTTTGCAGAATGAACGAGCGTTTTTGAAGTTTATGGTCTAATTTTGAATATCCGGGGATTCACTTGAGCCCAGAAAATATTGTTATGTTTGGATTGAAAGGTACCTTCAGATGTACCTTCAGGATACTTACATCCGGCTAGCTCTCATCAGCATCACTCTCAGGGCGTGGGGGTCTTTCTTTCGGTTGCTCACTTGTACTTTGGGAAGGGTTTTATAATTAAAAGATAAAGTTAACATGAACAAATAAGGGTTTATTACTGTACTAATATGGGGGGAAAAGGGGAAATAAGGGATTGGCCAGACCTACAGGTTGTCACTAGAACACTCCCTATTCCGTTGGCTGGAGTTCTAAACGGAAGGCCTGGGGCAGCGCCCCAGGCTAGCGGCGGTTCACAGGGCGGACGCCTCCACACGTGGGAGCCTCTGGGTGGGCGCTCCTATGCCTCTGGTCCACAAGGCGGGTGCCTTGCTGGCAGGAAATCCAAGTAGATGGGGGGGGAGGGAGCTCCATCGTAGTGCCCCCTCCTGCACCGCTTGGTGCTTGGTCGCTAACGTCTGACTCACTTCACATCTCGCCGGGAACTGATGACCGACGACTCGATTAGTTCACACGGTGCAGTTCGGCCGCTTCCGTGACCGTTCGGCTCCGTTCGGCCCACAAACATACACTGCACACTTCGGGATTGTTCTTTCAATGTTATTATAAAATAACATAACATTCCCCTTTCTCACAAAAATAAAGAAAGAAAAAACCAGGAGCAACACAACAGTCTTCACACACAACACCAGGTCTTTGGCCATTAAGAAAATTGAAAATGTTATGGGAACACAAAAAGGAAATGGGGATTTACAGGAACATCCTTCTGTCCTATCAACACACCAGAAAGAAGGAAGAAGAAAACTGGTGGCTGTGAGAATTATCGATTTGATTTGGGAAATTTCAAGGTGGTTCCAATAACCGACAAGACGCGGATTAAAAGCGATCTTGTAACAAGGCCTTTTTTCTTCACCAAAACATGTCGAAAACTCTAAACAATAAATAATAATCACAGCAATCAAAACATATTTTACACTGGTACTTATATTAACCAAGTCATAACTCGTTACAGGAGTCGACTATTATATAACAATACGTTCTGAGCTGAATACAAAAAAATACATATAGAGACAACATCCAAGACTCGCTCAAAATATTAAATATGTTAGTGCGTAAAATCCACTACGAACTCACTCGAAAAAAAGAGTGGAACATTCCATATAAAACATCCTAAAGTGATAATGGAATACACAAACAAAATATTACAAATACACCAGCTCTTTCGAGCCTCAAACACGTCTGTTCTCACAGACATTTTCCCCCTTCGACAAAATGAACAAGGCTTTAAGTGTCATCTTATACACAAAAGTGCATATCAGATCCCAGATTTACGAAACGTAACATCTCAAGAAAATGCGCTCCCTTTTCCAAGAAAAAGGCCAGCATTTCTTCCCCTTACATCAATTTCCACTCAAAGCAGTGATAATTTCATCCCTACATCAACATACCGTGGAAAATCCACACACGGACCTACGAAAGTAGAATCCCGGAAAACGGCTTCCCTTGCCCAAAGGACCACATCTTCCCACTCTTTCTCAATGGCGCCACTTCATTTTTTAGAAGAATAAAGAAACTTCATTATTCAATCTTTTTCCAAAGGGTTAATTCGGAAAACCATTGAAATTTTACACAAAAAAACTGTTCAAGATATTTACATACATAAAAACAAATGTAGTGAAGAAATCCTAATTCTAACTAAATTACCTATTTGTACACTATAAAACAAAGTTTCTCCGATGTTTTTTGAGACGCGTATTTCAAGTTTAAATCTCCAAGTGACCCGTATATCGGCCAAACATCGCACAAAAGTGATATGCTATTGCTTGCAAGAAATAAAACCATCGTAAATATTAAACTAAAATGAATCCTAAGCTACCTTTTTACAAAAATTACAATCCTCTATCGTTTTTTGAGGGTTCTTGGAACGATTTCAATGTTCCCTGACAACACACAAAAGTACCTAAAGCTAATCTATAAAATTATTTACAAATGGCAGCCAACAGAATAGCCATAGTTCGTAGTAAATTTCTGAAAGGACCTAATCCCCAGTTTACCCCGAAAAAATAAATATTGTAAAATGTTTTTGAGAATAACACATTAAAAAACCAAATGGGGGAAAAAACATCATGAATTACCAAACACTTAATCCTTACATTAAATAAAATACTTCTGAGAATCCTTTAATGTGGAAAAAAGTTTGTTAAAAGCTTTTATGAAAAAAAACATAAAGTGAAAGTTTATTTGCCTAGCAACAAATAATGCATCAATTTCAAGGTAGGTACTTAAGTAAAATAAACAAAGCTAGATTTCTGTGAAAAAAAATAAAACAAAATAATGATGCTTTCTCAAATGAATTCTCAAAAATGCATGTACATTTTATTGATATTAAAATTTCACAGAATTTTAAATCGTCAAAGCACATTTACGCAAATGCAAAAAACAAAAAGGAAGCGACCAAAATAGTGTTAGAATCAAAATAGACAGAAATACTAAATGTTGAAGAAAAAATGAAATTTGGCATAAAAAATTAAAATATGACGAGGTTTCTAAGCAAATGATAAAAGATTTAATGATCTATTTTTCAGGCTTCTCAAAGATTGCATGTCAATTTATATTGATATAAAAATTCTATCATAATTTTTAATCGTCAAAAGGACATTACAGCAAAATGCAAAAGCAATCAAAACAAAAACAATTCACTCCAAAATCAAGGCAAGAAAACATATGACGTCATAATGAAAGCAAAAAAATACACTAAAAAAAACAGAGCTTCACAAAACAATTCCCAAAATAAAAGTTCGCAAAATCGAAAGAATCCCAGTTGGATGCGCCAGTGTTATGTTTGGATTGAAAGGTACCTTCAGATGTACCTTCAGGATACTTACATCCGGCTAGCTCTCATCAGCATCACTCTCAGGGCGTGGGGGTCTTTCTTTCGGTTGCTCACTTGTACTTTGGGAAGGGTTTTATAATTAAAAGATAAAGTTAACATGAACAAATAAGGGTTTATTACTGTACTAATATGGGGGGAAAAGGGGAAATAAGGGATTGGCCAGACCTACAGGTTGTCACTAGAACACTCCCTATTCCGTTGGCTGGAGTTCTAAATGGAAGGCCTGGGGCAGCGCCCCAGGCTAGCGGCGGTTCACAGGGCGGACGCCTCCACACGTGGGAGCCTCTGGGTGGGCGCTCCTATGCCTCTGGTCCACAAGGCGGGTGCCTTGCTGGCAGGAAATCCAAGTAGATGGGGGGGGAGGGAGCTCCATCGTAGTGCCCCCTCCTGCACCGCTTGGTGCTTGGTCGCTAACGTCTGACTCACTTCACATCTCGCCGGGAACTGATGACCGACGGCCCGATTAGTTCACACGGTGCAGTTCGGCCGCTTCCGTGACCGTTCGGCTCCGTTCGGCCCACAAACATACACTGCACACTTCGGGATTGTTCTTTCAATGTTATTATAAAATAACATAACAATATTTGAATAATAATTTTAATGAAACTTAGTTATTTACTGTAATCAGGTCTGCACATGAATTGACAAAGACAAAACTGTGACGTCACACAGCTGGGTTGCTAGGAAAAGGACAAAAATATTTTGTATTTGTTGCGAAGGACACTTTCCTAAAGATAACAAGCTTTAAATATTCAAATTGGTACCGGCTCCATTGAATGATTGATAAAAAAGGTACTAAAAACCACCATAATGGAGCCTCAAGGGAATTGACATACAAATATTTTGTTACAAGTTGCTAAGGACGGCAGTTCCATAAATTACTAACGATTGCTCGCCGAAAAAAAAATTTATATTAAAAAATGTTCCGACCTCGTGGTCAAATTGAAAGTAAATAATATTTAAATCACATTTTAGTACCACCTATCGTTTATCGTGCGTGATATGGAGTGCCTCTTTCAAATTTATGAAATCCAACTCACAGTGTTTAAATTAGTTTTTTACACGTAAAAATGTTTTTTAGGGAAAAAAATGTTATGTTTATAATTTAAGCTATTTTCTTTGGCTCATAGAACCAAACCTAGTTATTATTTTAATTTTAGTTAATTAGTTATCTATTTTTGTACGAAAATCTGATGAATGTTTCTAACCTCCTAAAATATTTTTTCCATATTGTTCTTCATTTGACCACTATGGCAATTAGTGCAGTTTTTAATCAACACATCATTTATACATTTGTTACTGACGAAAAATTACGACCATTTATCCAAATATAAGGATAGAATTAATTTTTAATCCCTCAATGTGGATGGTAGATTTTTTCTAACTTTTCTTTACGGTTAGGGTGCTGTGATCGTGGCAGAGTTTCTTTCCCGCTGCAGTTCTGGTTGCAGCAACCAATATTCCATTAGCCGTATTAATCGCCGTCATATTTTACTGTATCGCCGCCACGCAATTAGCAGCATTGGCCGGTTTGTCTGAGAGACGCTACACCCTAATATACATGCACACAATGTCTGCTCTCTACTATACCGACAATACGTACATCTGCACTACGCCAGACCATTTTTCGTACTTTTTTTTTTACTATTTAATGATTTTATTACGAATTAAAGTGTTCAGATGTTTGTCTACCAAAATATGTTTGGGATCTCTTTGCGTAATTAGGTCACCAATGAAGAAGTCCTCCGACGAATGCGCACCACAATGGAACTTCTACCAACCATTAAGCAGAGAGAGCTGATGTACTTTGGTCAACTTTTGAGAAATTAAAAATACCGTATTTTTACGGCCAAGTGGGCTGATCTTTCTAGTGTCTTTGGAATAGAACAACGTCGGTTCGATCCCCGCCTGGGTCATTTGACCGTAACTTTGACCCTGGTTTAACAGATGTTATTGGGTAATTATTAATTAATAATTCATTAAAATAAACAACAATGAATTATTAATTGATTATATTAATACCTGTTTCTGGCCAGGCAGAATAGGTTAGCGAATTTCATTTCTCTTCACAAATCTATTCAGAAAAAAAGGAGACGATTGAGGGGAGAAGACCGTTTTAGATATTTTAGAAAAGTCAACTGTAAACTCAAGTTACATAGTATAGAAAACATCATCAGGGAAAATCGTAACGTCACATGACAGAATTTCTAGGAAAATTGCAACTTATTTTTTTTTATTGGTAACTGAACACCCTAGTCACGTAGAATTTAACGTTTTCCGCCGAGAAATGATCTAATTTCATATTTTGTGTAGTATACATTCTATAATTTTTGCTAACATTTTTCTATCTAGTGGTGGCAAAAGATGATGCTTAAAATTTTAAAGATTTTTTTCATGTAGATATGCAGAGAGGACAATACTTTTTTCACGTATTACAATACTGAATACACATTTTTAGATTTTGGTCCACGCTAATGCTCGTCTACACAGGCGATGCCTATATAATATGTATGTAGGGTTGATATAATTGTGTTGGTCTACATGACCACTGCGCCATCTGGTGTCTGCTGTTAATAACATGGAAAGATCATTAGGGCGGAGGGACTGTTCTGAAAACGCAAGATAATCACGTTCCGTACCCTATAATCTATAATCTACGTTAGAAAGATATACTACATTTAGAATTCACATTACATGCATTCCCACAAGCAGACACATGTAAGCACGTACTTACCCAGTCTCAAATCAACATATTAAGCTCTGCAACGACGAGAGAGGGTGGACACTGAGGTCAGCGCAAACCATTGGCTGCACCCTGGAGCTTCCGAGGAGAAGCCCGACTACCGTGTTTGGCGATCGGGCTTTCCGTGTTGCTGCGCCCATGGCCTGGAACTCTCTGCCAGCAGGACAAGGACAACGGACAAGGAGGCAGGTTTCAGAAAAGCCCTGAAAACACATTTGTTTTCACAATCTGCAGCGCCTTTGGAATGACCAACGGTCAGGAAAAGGCGCAATAAAAATTAATAATAATAATAACTCTCGCCGAACTTCATTGAAACACGGGTGACATTGGCAAAGTGAATCATTTTCTTACAGTATGGGTGGTCAGCCTCATACGAACTTAGAACTAAAACCAAGGAACCCTTCCAATTTGTATATGTATTATGAAAATAACTTGGACTTATCTACTTACTTACTTTTTCATTTTTGCATTTTATTTGTGTGAATCACACGTCAAGAGCCCTCTGCAAGCTTGGTTGCCACCGTGCAATGCTATTATTCCCAATCACCCAGTTGCTGGTTGGATCTTTCATGACCGGTATTTGTAAAGGAACATTTTTCAACCCAGCGAAGAGTAAAGTACTTAAACAATCAATCATATTGTTACGTTTTTCGGGCTCAATTTGATAAAACTTCGATGAATTTATTTCACACAATTTATTTTAAGATTCCGTGCATATTTGGTTGGATAACAGAGTGACCTTTTAACTGTTTAGCTCAACGGCTCTGATACTAGTCTGTATCACAGAAAGCTTAAGCTCTTTATATAGTATGACATAAGGACGGTTCTTGAAACATTGCAAACTGGAACATGTGAGATTTTGACAGAAAATTCGAGCAAACACTCACATTTACAGACACTCAAATAAGTAAAAACACACACACACAGCAACACAATCGAACATTCGGAATAATATTTTATGCACCCTGCTGGGAATCGAACCCAGTTTGTCTTTAAAAGCTTGTGTTAACGTCTACCCGCTGGGTTCAGAATACAGCCGAGGGTGCGTTTGTTATGTAGCGACGGGGCTGTAACGATTTAGAATAAACAGGGTGGATGTAGCGACAAACTTTGCCGACAACAACTTCTCGATTTATATTTCAAGTCGTTATGCTGTAGGCTTCGGAAAACCTATCCTTCTTCTATTATTAGTGCTACTATATCGGATATTGGTGATTATTGCAGCGAACTAAGGCAAAAGTTACTAAGCTTGTGTTCATATTTTTAATTGTAAGTATACACGCAGCATTTGTAAGCGAGAACTTACTCGGGTCTGTTTGTGGGCATGCATCTAATATGAACTTTAAATGTAAATATGTCTTTGCAACTCAGATTAGATTAGACATCAATAGTTATTGCGCAATAAGTTCAATCATTTTAAAAATTATCCATTTTTGGGTACTGCCTCCACCCAGTCGACAGACTTTTTGCGGGCGAATTTTACCCACCAACAACCGATTATTTGTTTTGTTGCTATTTTATTTGACCACACAAAAAAATAACTTGCGGAAATAACGTGCCTACCCCTCCCCCGTCGACGCATTTTCTTAAAATTAGAAATAATTTTGAGTGAAAGGACGTTGAAAAGACAGCGGTGGCTGCGGTTCATCAAGGAGGCTGGTTACACGCCTCGGGCTGTCGTGACATTGATGATAATGATGATGATAAAACCTTAACATAATATATTTGTCACTACCTTAATTAAACAAACGATCACATTAAATACAGAGCTATCCCATACAGTGCTTTCTTTCTAAAGATGTGTGATCCTGTTGATTGTTCTGTTTGATTCTGTGTACACGAGCAACCCGGCTGAGTGGCGTCACAATTTTATCTGTCGTCCCCTTAGCGCTTATTTGTCTTATCTCCAACAGAGGTAATTTCACAGGAGCAATGTTTGTATGTGTACTGGAACAAAGTGTCTTATCTATACTAATCTAAGTTGCAATGATATATTAACATTTAAAGCTCATATCAAATGCATGCCCACAAACAAACACGTGTAGTTCACGCTTACAAATGCTAAATGTGTACTTACAAATAAAATCCAAACCTCAAATGAATATAAACCCTACAGGCCTACAACTTTTGCCGACCTTCCCTGACACAGGGGTGACATTGTCAAAGTGAACCATTTTTTACAGTATGGGTGGTCAGCCTCATACCTACCTAGAAGTCAAGGAATTCGAAATCTGGAAATTTAATTTACAAATATTTCAACAACTCTCACATTATCGCGTTTTTTCTAAGTTCAGATTGTATAGAATGTGATTTTTTGTAAAGACAATTTCATCGAAAGGTCGTCTTCGAATGAAATGGTAGGTAAACCGAACAAACCATGCCAATAATTGGACCTAATTCAAAATTTTAAAGCCCATGCAAAACAATGTCAAATACGTTTTCAGTTAACATTCAAAATCATTGCACTTTTAAACATTTGCAATTGCAGGAATAACTTTAAAATGAGCTTGCTTAATTTTCCAGGTAATTTAATTTGTTTTAACTATCCACGTGTATGTGCACGCATAGGCGAAGTTGCAGCGGTCCAGCGGCCAATATTGACACTGGCCGATCATTGATAGAGACAATCGCCGATTAGCTCGGCACAAATATAGCGGTGTCTGTACCCGGCATAAAACATTAGGTATACACTAAAAAATAGCGATTTGTTAAAAAAATGTGTACAAACTGAAAAAGCGCTTTCAGTGAGCGTTTTAGTTTTCAAACAGTTTTGTGTAAAACTCTGTGGTTTAGTTTGGACGCAAACTTTAATAGTTAGGTAATTGTGAGGTGGATATAAAAAGGTGAAAAAACTGGTATGAAGTATGACTTGTCTTGTCTTGTATCCTGCCGCAATTCCTCTAGGGGTGGCCGGTACCTCCACACAAGTGCCTACACTTGACTCTGCCCTTGCATACTTCTTTCATTCTATCTAATTTCATCGCTCTTTTCATGTACGCTCTTCTCTTGTTTCCACTCTGTAAATTCCATTCATTCGCAATCTCACTTATCTGATCAATCCATTGTTTCCTAGGTCTTCCCCTTCCACGCTTACCTATTACATTCCCTTTATACACTTTTTTTGTCAGTCGGTCTTCATTCATCCTTTCAACATGTCCAAACCATCGCATCACACTTCTTTGAACTTTCACTTTCACGCTTTCTTTTACTCCGCATTCATTCAGAACCCATTCGTTTCTTACTCTATCTTTCATTGTTTTTCCTGTCATACTTAGACAAGGTATATATTTTTTAAAAAACAGTTTGTGTATTGACATAGTGGAAATTATTTGTTATTAGAAAGTATATTTGTTTTAAAAACAAATTTATTTTAAAAAGTTGAGTATTTATTTCATCTCGCGTACTTTCGACTTGCTTACGTCATTTTCAAGAAAACACAGGAGGGGGAAATAAATGTTCAACTTGTGAAAATAAAACTCTGTGTTTGTTAAAACAAATATACTTTCTCATAAAAAATAATTTCCACTATGTCAATACACAAACAGTCTTTAAAAAAATATATATATACCTCGTCATACTTCCCACCAGTTTTTCTAAGCTGTAGACCAGCGACAAAGCTAGCGCCTATAAAAAGGAATAAACGGCAATGCACCAAAATTGTCTAGTGTCCACTCCTTGTCATGTGCACCTTTTGGTACTGTAAATATGTATTGCCAACCATTAACTTGGATTTTTCGCGTTTTTTGCGAGCGGACGTTAAAGCCATAATCCGTTTTGCACACATTATGCCACCATAGACAAACTATTCGCCAGTTTTTAATTTTATACCTGGCAATAAGTGAAAAAAAGGCATTGGAAATGGATAGCAAATTGACTGGATATCCGAAAACAGTAGGCAAGTACTGAAAAAAAGGTTTAATCTGCAATGTTGGCGGCTTAAGGTATTAAATTATAACTATTTATTGATTGTTTTTATTTTAATTTTATATACGAGTATATATTCATTTATTGCTCGTTTATAAAATAAATATTAATCATTGATGCATATTATCATTTTTTTCTTGGTTTATAGATTGGTATGAAGCTGACCAACCAAAATCTAAAATTTACTTTACTTTTGTCAATGAAATCCCTGTGTCACGGAAAGTGGAAAGAGTTGCAGGGTTTCTGTTCATTTGAAGTTTGCGTTTTATTTTTCGAGTAGGTACCCATGCATCCTGTTAAAGCGCGAATTCACGAAGTGTTTGCGTATGGGCGTTCATTCACTATGAATATTCAATATGAATATAATATCACTGCAACTTAAAATATATGCAAACATAAACATAAGCAGTGTTATTCATTAGATTCCACCCATTCCTGTTTAGTGCGAGATTTTGAGAAACCAATTTAAATCTGTACCAGCCCGCTAAACCAAAATAAATAAAAAGGTGATTCATTAGCGAAATACGTGCATTTTTTTTTTGGTTTACCGAATCCTGCTTAAACAGACTTCCGGTAGCTTTTTCTGTATGAAAAAATACGAAATGCTCGACATTTATCTAGGTATTTTGGTGTCTATGAATTTTTTTGAGGTTTTTGACAACTTTCGGAGACGCTCGGATGCATTCGGGTAAACGCCCCCTCCCGAACGTTTCTAAACATTCCAGCTGTCAAACTCATGTCGACTGCAGCTTTGAATGAACTAAAAATGGAAACAAGTATTTTTCAAAGCATGACTTCATTGTGGCTTCAGGTTTTGGCTGTAGGCATCACGAAGAAAATCTCAAAGATGGGCCTGCATACTTCATTTACAAGAAATGTGACAGTTTTACAAAATTGGTGACTTGTGACGATTGCACAATGGTGATGTTGCAAAAAAGTGACAGCTCAGATCTGTTTTGCAGTGATTTATCTAAATAAATATTTCAAAATGATTATTGCATGAATTTGCATACCTACATCAACCAGATAAATCCAACCAATGCACTTGAATTCACAACACATTCAATATTCAGTCCATTGTGATGGTGGCTATTTTTTTTTTTTTTTTTAAAAAAAAAACAAAAATACCTAACATAACCTCAAAATTGAAACTGAAGAGAAGCGCCAGTTAAATTCAAATTAATTTTGAAGAATAGTGTTCAAAAAATTCAAGCTGTGTATTCTACTCCAAACAAAAATTCAAAAGTGTGAACAGTGAATTGTGGCGGGATTCTCGACATGTATTCCAACGAGAGGCAGTCTGCCCTCGCATTGATTTTTGGATGTAAAATGTGGTTTGTGTTTTCGTTTTGTGCACTGTTTACTGGGACTTGTTACGTGATTGCTGGCGCTGGACACATATCTGACACCACCGGCTGCTCCGCCCGTCAGTTCCAGTGCGCCAACGGGCGCTGCATTCCCTGCACCTGGGTGTGTGACAAGGACGACGACTGCGACGACCACTCTGATGAGAGCCCCAAGGATGAGATGGTCCCCCTTGAGATGGTCCTGGACCATTAAATGGCGCCACAGGAAAGAAATCATCCATCATCATCATCATCATCAAGGAGTGCCAAGCTACAGGAGGCTGGGTGTTGCACGGCAAGAGGGCCCAGCGTAGAGACGCGGGCATGGGCGAGGACAGCCCGCCAGGAGCTACTCCGGCAAGGAGCTTGCCGACTCCCCCCGATATTTGCCCGATTTATAATTTAATATATATATTTTTTTAATATCTTAACGATTGTTGTAATGATTTGATTATTTTTTGAATTTTTGACATTTTTATTTTTGACATTTTTATGTACCTACATTTTATTTAATAATTGTTATTGTTTGATATAATTTATTTATTTTTGTAATTAATAAACCCCATGTTCGTCAACATAAACTCAGTTCCACTCTGCAGAGAAACCGCCAGAAACTTGCTCAGAGAGAATGAATGGGTGTTTGGAACTTGGAATGTCAGAAGAATGAATGAGTGTAAGGAGAAGGAAATTGTGAATGTGATGAATGAAAAAAGAATACAAGTGATGGGTGTGACAGAGACAAAAATGAAAGGGAATGGTGAAAAAGTATTAATGAATGGTGAACTGTATATCTGGTCAGGTGTGGAAGATGGGAATGAAAAACAGGGTGTGGGTGTGGTTATAAGTGAGAATGTAAAAGGATGCATAACGGGCTACCAAAGAATCTCTCCAAGAGTTTTGACTGTTAAGCTCAAAACAAACAGGATGAAAATTATCTTGGTGGCCTGTTATGCACCTGTAGATTCAGAGTGTATGGACGTGAAAATGAGATTCTGGAATGAGTTGAATGCAGTTGTGCGCGAAAGCAAGAAGAATGAATACATTATAATTTTGGGAGATATGAATGGATGGGTAGGTACGCAAAGAGATGAGTGTGTGAAAATTGTTGGTCCTAGTGGACGAGGTGTAGTCAATGATAATGGGCGACACCTGATAGCTTTGTGTGCAGAGCACAGCCTTTTTGCATCAAACACATGGTTTCGACATAAGGATGTGCATCTGTACACAAGGCAGATTGTGGGAAGTCGCACAATCATTGACTACATCTGTGTGGATGAAAGACTGAGAGGAGCCGTAAGAGATAGCCGTGTCTATCGTGGGCCTGAAATAGGCAGTGACCACTATCTCTTATGCGCTAAAATAATGATTGGAGAAGTAAGAAAGAAGAAACGTAAGAAGAAAGTAAGAAAGCCAAGAATAAAAGTAGAAAGTCTGAGTGATGAAAACGTGAAAGTGAAGTATAAATCCGAAATACAAAAAAAGTTAAGTGTGAATGAACTTGAAAAGAATGTGAATGAAAAAGATATTGAAAGCATGTGGAAGTTTATGAAAGAAGGAATGATTGAATGTGCTCGAAAAGTATGTGGAGAAACGAAAGGTGGAAGATTGAAAGGGGATGCTTGGTGGAATGCTAAAGTAAAAGAGGCTGTGAAAGTGAAGAAGGAATGTTACAAAAAGTGGCTGAACGACAGGAATGATAGAAAGCTAGAAGATGAATATAAGATAGCCAAGCAAATGGCGAAGAATGTAGTTTATGAAAGCAAAGCGAATGAACAGAGAAAGATTGATGAAAAAATGAACAGGAGTTTCACCAACAATAGGAAGGAATTCTGGAGATGGGTCGGTGCCAATAGGAATAAAGATTCTGCATTGACCACCCCAGGAATCAAAAGTGCTGTTGGTGAGATGGTATGGGAGAATGATGAAGTATGTAAGAGATGGAAAGAATATTTTGAAGGGATTTTTGGTCGGGGCGAAAGAATTTTGCTTAGAAAAATGACAGAAGAGAATGAATTTAGGATTTTGAAAGAAGAAATAAAAGTATCTATTGAATGTTTGAAGAATGGAAAGTCTGCTGGGTTTGATGGAATAAATGGTGAAATGTTGAAAGCAGGAGGTGAATGCGTGATAGATTGGATGTACGAATTATGTAAGCTTTGTGTGAATGCAGGAGTAGTACCGATGGATTGGAGGAAGGCAGTCATTGTTCCCATTTACAAAGGTAAAGGGGACAAAAAAGACTGTCAGAACTTCAGACCAATCAGTCTACTCAGTATACCAGGAAAAGTCTTCTGTAAGGTGATTATAAAAAATATGATTCTGACTACTAGTGAAAGGATTTCCGATATACAGTCCGGCTTTATGGCCGGTAGAGGCTGTGTTGATCAGATTTTTACTCTACGACAACTTGTTGAAAAACAATTGTCGGTGAGGCGGAAGCTGTTCACGGCCTTTGTAGATCTGGAAAAGGCTTTTGACTCAGTAGACAGAGGTATGTTATGGGATGTTTTGAAAGCATACGGAGTGAATGGGGCTCTCCTAGGTGCGGTGCATGCAAACTATGAAAATAGTACAGCATGTGTTCGTATTGATGATGAGTATAGTGAATGGTTTGAAGTTTTTAAGGGTGTAAGGCAAGGATGTGTGATGAGCCCATGGCTATTTAACATAGTCATGGACAAGTGTGTTCGAGATGCTAGACTTGATGATTGTGGATTAATGATAGGAGAGAGCAAAGTGAGTGTTCTACTGTATGCGGATGATGCTGTTCTTGTATCGGACTCAGCAGTAGAATTGCAAACGATGCTCTCTAGATTGAACGAAGCTGTGCTAGGTAATTATTTGAAATTGAATGCAAGTAAGACGAAAGTTTTGATTTTTGAAAGAAATGAAGAAAATACGAACTACGAATTTAGAATAAACGGAATGAATGTTGATGTGGTAAATGAGTTTGTATACTTGGGAAGTAAGTTTGAGAAAGATGGAAGAATGACATGTGAACTTGAAAGAAGAGTAATGAAGGGCAGGTGTGTACTGGGTGCCACAGCTTGTATCGCCAAAAATCAAAACATATCTAAAAATGCTCGATTGGCGGTACGCAGTGGCATACTTTTACCCACCTTGATGTATGGAAGCGAGGCCTGGACGGTGAATGAAAGTGAAATTAGTAAAGTCCATACTGTTGAAATGGACTTTCTAAGAAGTATGATTGGGAAAAAACGGAGTGACAGGGTGAGGAATGATTTTGTAAGAAAAGAATGTGGTGCAAAAGAAAGTGTGAAAGTGAAGATTAAAAGAAGTTTGTTAAGATGGTTTGGGCATATGGAGAGAATGAATGAGGAAAGACTGACGAAGAAAGTATATGTTGGTAGAATAGATGGATGTCGTGGTAGAGGAAGACCGAGAAAGGTATGGATGGACCAAATATCCGAAATTGCGAATGAATGGAATATCCAGAGTCATAATAAAAGAAGAGCTTGTATGAAGAAGGTTATGACTCTGGAGGAAATGAAAGAAGTATGTAAGGATAGAAAGAAATGGCGGTCGATCTGTAATGTTGGCGGCTAGGGTTTATTAAAGTGAAATTGGTTTTATGATTTAGTTTTTTTTAGTGTCCATGTTTATATTATTGTTTATTGATTTAAAAAATGTTATTTGCGATGTTTGTTCCTTGACTTATAGGTTGTTATGCGGCTGACCACCCATAATATAAAAATTGGTTCACTTTGCCAATGTCACCCCTGTTTCAGGGAAGGACGGCAAGAGTTGCAAGGCTTATGTTCATTTGAGATTGGGTTTTTATATTGTAGGTCCACATGCGGCATGTGTTAGCGCGAAATTATACATATCTGCTTGTGGGAATGCATTTAGTATAAATCTTAAATGATATATATCTTTGCAGCTTAGATTAGATTAGATTAGATTAGTGACTTGAAAAATAACACGACGCGGCATCTGTCACTTTTTTTCTTGTCACAGTTTTTATATTTGTTTCGTTGCTGCATGCCGTAGATTTGTTGTTATAGTGTAAAATTCTAATGTTTTAAAGTTACTGTAATTGCTGAAACTCTTATTTGATTCATAAATCTTTTCTTCTGAAAGTTATCTCGTACATTACGATCAGCTGGGGAATGAGGAAGATCGCCATTTTGCGTATGTCGATCTAGTTTAGAACGAAATAAACCTACTCGGAGGTGGTTTACAAATGTGATCATGTTTTGAAACACGTTTAGTGTTAAACTGAATTATAAAGTTTTATGAAGCACCTTTTTTGTAAATTGAGATTAAATCGAAAAATTAAACCAGATCTCTAAAGAAATCTGGTTTAAAAAATCTAATGAATAACACTGAATATGATGTTAAATAAAGGTTTAAATTTTCACTAACACTTTCATAGTCGGTATTATATAATAAATTGTTTATGTGGTTTTTCGGGTTAGATCATGGTGTACATGCAGCTTTTTTATCTGCCGACGTTTCGCCTTCACGAGTAGAAGGCATTTTCAAGGCGAGTTATAACGGCGCGGCGTGGCGGTCTTCGCTTCTACTCGTGAAGGCGAAACGTCGGCAGATAAAAAAGCTGCATGTAGACTATGGTCTAACCCAAAAAAAACACAAAAACAATTCATTACTTATATAAGATGATGTTGTTTAAAAATCTGATCGTTGGTGCAGAAGCTAAAATATATTTCGCGTTTTTTAAGCGCAAATTTTTTAAACGTGTTGAAAATGAAATACTTAGATTACATGCAAAAAAATTCTAACTCAAATGGTCTCCAAAAATGTTTTTAAAAAGCTTTCTAACTGGGCGGGTATGTAGGCTCCTGTACTCCGAGTTTAAAACATTCAACTACCTTCGATTGCGTATATCGAAAAAATGTATGAAAGCTTAATCGCTCACTGGAGGTGCCGTCGTGAATTCTATACATTATAGATTAACGCGATCGCGGTGGGTTGACGCAATCTTGTGTACTCGGAGTACTGCTGCTGCTAGGTAATGGAGTTCACTAATACAGTTTGGCGGGAGAGCGCGCGCGTTCCAAATTCAATTTTGGCGCCGCTGACGTCACGGCGACCAGCGTGAGTTGCCAGAGCGGGGAAAAACTCTCTCCGCGTAAATGCTTTACGTACCCACTCGCCTACCCACACGCCGTGACGGATTTCAACGATAAAGTGATGGTGACAACATTCAAATAAAGCAATACTTTTGATTATTTATTGAAAATGTATGTTCGGAAACATTGACATCTTATATCTGGAACAAAAGTTGCAAAGAAATATTAAAATTTAAGATTCATTCACATGTTGACAAACACATGTAGGTAAGTTTTTTCTTACATATGATGTATATGTATCTACATAAAATCTATAATAATCTATAATCTAAATTTGCAAAGATATATTACATTTGAGATTCATATTAAATGCATTCCCACAAGCAGGCACGCATAAGTTCGAGCTTAACATATGCCGCATGTGGACTTACAATATGAAAACCCAATCTCAAATGAGCATAAGCCCTGCAACTCTGCCGAGCTTCCCTGAAACAGGGGTGACATTGGCAAAGTGAACCATTTTTTACAGTATGGGTGGTCAGCCTCATACCAGCCTATAAGTCAAGGAGTTACATACGAATATAATATGAGTCGTATAACTGCAAACGCCGTCATACCTATATATTATATATATGAGGATAATTTATTTTTATTTAATTAATACATGACAAAAGAGCGCCGTTTTTGAGTGTGTCACACCTCAAGGGCCCTCCTAATCATGAATGAGATATTTTATAAAGGTGCTGTTTGAGTGCTCCCTTAAAAATGCCAACAGATTCCGAAACCCTCACTCCGGGTGGCAGTCTGTTCCACTCCATTGGTCCCGCAAACCGGAAAGCGCGATCCCCAAAATTAGTGCATATTTGACGGCGAGGCTGCATCAACCTGACAGCTCGACACCCTGCTGACCTAAGTGTCCGCCCCCTCACACTCACCTCAACGGGGGAAAACATGTCTGCCAGATATGATGGAGCCATACCATTTAGAGCTTTAAATACCATCAAACACACACGGTAGACCACCCTCTCAGGAAAACGAAGCCAATGTAGTTCTTTCAACAGCGGAGTGATGTGAGAGAATTTGGACATCCCGAAGATCAGTCTTGCGGCCGCATTTAAAACAGACTGAAATCTGTTCAGTTGCTTCTTTGACTGGCCGATATAAAGTGTGGAACAATAATCAATTCGGGACATCACAAAAGCACTCACCAATGTTTTAACCACACCCGGCGGTAGACACCTCCTGATAGCCCTTATTTGGCGTAGGCCAAAAAATGAAGCGGCTATTGTTTTGTCAACCTGCTCCTCCATTGTGAGATTCCGATCCAGCATAACTCCCAAAAGTCTCACAGAGTTAGAAGGCTGGATCAAACTTCCCCCAATGGAGAGAGGTGCCCCATTATCGAGGAGGTGATCGCGCCTGGATGTGGCCGACCACATAAGTTCGGTCTTGTTGGCATTGAGGATGAGGCCGTTTTGCTTCATCCACCCACCCACCTCCATAATGCAAGCAGACGTCCTGCCTTTAAGGTCTTCAGTCTCATTGGGCCGACACTGAGAGTAAATCTGCCAATCATCAGCGTAAGAATGAGCAGAAAGGCATCTCCAAAAATTTATGATTTTTAAGATAATGATTGAATTTGATTCTGCGCAGTGTAACAAATCGTTTGCTGTGTGCGATGTAATGTATACCTACCTCACTTAATCCTTCGTAATTTTTATTGAAAGAGTATGATTTCGTGCAAACACCGTCATCTCCAACTGGTGTTGTTTTTTTACTTACAAGTTTATTTTTCTCAAAATCATCGCGTTAGGAGTTGACGGCGTTTGCATTTATACGACTCATATACAAAATGAATATTATAAGCTCTGCAACTGTTTCAGACTTTCTGTGCGACAGGGGTGATGTTGGCAAGTGTGAACTAATTTTACAGTATTGGTGGTCAGCCTCATACCATATTATTCTAGAAACTCAAAAATGTATCGTGAACAACGAAGCTGGTGGAAAATGGAAGGGGGAAAACATTAAAAAAATAAAAGTACGGGAGTAATGAATGCTTTGTATTTGGTTACGATAAATACTTCTATGGGCTTTTGTGAACACCAGCCCTGCCGCTAAAAACGGTTTAAATACTAGACCGCACAGCAGTTTGCGAATCCCTTTTAAAAAGTGACAAAAGTTAGCGCAGTAGTCCTCAAAGGACTGCATCACACACTCGTTACAATTATAATAATAATAATTACGCGCTGAAACTTTCCGCAGCGTGGCGGAAATATGACCATAAAGTTGTGTTATACTATTTCACCTGTTGGCAGCACTAAATGGAATCATTATTCAAAAGTGTTCTGCGAGCAAAAAATAATATGCTCGAAAATGAAAAAGAATGTACACACTTATTTGAAAACGTATTTAAATAGGGGGAAAAAGTAACACGTCTTTAGGCTAGGCTGCTAGGCACTAGTAATTGGTTGAACCATTGCTAAAGATTTAACATCCGAATTTAACCGCCACTGTCCTTACGGTGTCGTGGGCGGTTTTAACAAACAAAATGAAATATTAGGTCCTTTTAAAATGTTAAATATAATCTAATTTTAAGAAGTTGACGCTTAATTATAAATTAATGGATAGATTAGGTACATAAGGCGAACACAGCTGAATTTCGGAGAAAATGTGAAATATCCTTAAAACTAAGTCTGACAAAATTCTTTGTTGCGGCGAAACTAATTCCGCCATGTTGTTTCATTTCGCTTTATCTGGATTGAATTTTTCAGCGGCGCCCGGCGGAATCGGTGGAATATAAATATTAATTTTATCTGCGCGGAAAAACTTAATAAACGTCACAATAAGCTTGTGTGACTAAGTGCTGCTACAGGGAAAAAATGATTAAAAGTGGGGGAATGGCGACGCATGCGCTGGCAACATTTTGTGGTGTTCCATTTGTTTGAATTTGAATTTATATTTACCTACCAATGTGGAAATTTGACATTTAGAATTTGGATCTTATGACTTCCGCAAATTATTTGACGTATACAAAATTGTGAAGTCACACGGCCGGATTGCTTGGGAAGAGGCGAATTTATATTTAGTTATTTGTTGTTGAAGGCTAAAGTCCCCGCCTTGAGCTTAGCAATCAAAAATACAATGAAATGATGTGTGATAGAAATGTCACTTATTGTGTTTTCTTTTCCATAAAATTTGTTTTTTTTTTCTTTATAAATAACAAAGGCTAGCATCCCATAGAGGCAAATATACCTATAAGGTAGCCAATGTAATAGGTAAGTTATACGGTAGAAAAGACATTTAAAAATGTACGCTACGCTACTACTACTAAGCGACACATATAGTGCAACTTTTTGACGCATTTGCTCCGAAGAGTTCGCATGTGGCGAGTGGAACTTATTTATTTCTTGTGAAGGCTGAGTAAACCTTGCCTACATTTTATTTTGGGTTTGAAATAACCACCGAAACGAGAAATCATTTCTGACACCCTCGGTGGGATTTGAATACGAGCTCTCGACACAGGATGCCAGAACTTAATTAACTGAGAAATCGACCTGTAAGAACGCAAATTTATAATGTGTTTTTTTAAAGGCATATGATAAAATAATTATTCTGAAACGTATAACCTCTAAGCAGTGTCCGTGCCTGAGACATCTAACAATTTAGGACTTCCAGATAATCAATTTTTCTTTTTCATGACTGGAACATATAGAGAGAAAAAAAGAAAAGAACGTCTATGAAGAGAGTGCGGAATGTCGAGGAGATGAAAGAAGTGTGCAAGGACAGAGTAAAGTGGAAGCACATCTGCAGAGGTACTGGTCACCCCTTGTGGAATGACTGATGGATACAAGTACAAATACAACGAGCCAGGCTGATTAAGTTTTATAAAAATTGTGTTAGTTTGGTGATACGATAATTAGGTCTCGCATGCCAAAGGTTGGCGCCAGCTTCCTGGAAGATTCTAGAACAACTGGATATTTTATTTTCTGGATGGGTTTGCAAATAACAGGTTCAGATTTCCATTTTTATGGCAACGGTGGTCGCTCTGGTAAAGACCTATTCATTATGATACTATCTGTAAGAAATATGGCCGCCTGACAGAAAGAAAGACTTAAAAAGGAGGAAGAAAACTAATTATTGTGAATAAAGTATAGATGCTCGAACCCTCCTCATACCCGTCCTGTATGTAGCTATGCGTCAGAAGGACTCACAGCACATGGACGCTCATAAAAAGCTATATATTTTCTCAAGTGGCGGAAGCCTTCCCGTGAAGTAAAAGCAAAAGCACGACAAAACCAGAACCTCTAGGTCAGAGGCGTGCCCATGAATCTAAAAGTAAATGGTTGTATGTTGCTGAAGCTAATAGCATCCCTTGGGTGGCACTGTTTGTGGGATTGTTGCTAGATGGTGAAGAATAATTATACACAACACAAAATAATAATAAGAAGTCTTAAATACTCTTTCCCTGGATTTAAGGTTGGTAAGAGGCTGAGAACGATTCTGTAAACAAAAATATTTCTCCGTCATATCTGGCAGACATGTTTTCCCCCATTGAGGTGAGTGTGAGAGGGTGGACACTGAGGTCAGCGGGGTGTGGTGCTGTCAGGTTAAAGCAGCCTCGCCGTCAAATACGCACTAATTTTGGCGATCGCGCTTTCCGGATTGCGGGACCGATGGAGTGGAACAGACTGTCACCCAGAGTGGGGGTTTCGGAATCTTTTGGCGTTTTTAAGGGAGCACTGAAACGGCACTTGATAGGGAGGATCCTTGAGGTGTGATACATACAAAAATGGCGCTCTTTTATCATATAGAAAAGAAAAACTAAATAAATAATCCTGATATATATTCAACCATCACATCGTTAAGTAAAGGGTTAAGTGGGAGATGAAAAATAATACATTTTTTTTACAAAAAAGGAGGAACTGCAAAGTTTAGGTCGTAAGCGATGGTGGAAAAATTTATGTCTTTTAATTATTATTTTCTTTATTAAGTTTTCAACTTGGCTCTCTGCACTGGCCGGTGTTTACCGACAAAAATGGCGGCAAATAACCTCAAAAATATTATACGAAAATACATAGTTACGTCATCTAATGAAAATACTTTTAATGAATCTTTTTTAAGATGTGTTTTTAGTGTTGTGAAACTAAAAATTGCGAAAAGTTGCTTATATTAAAAATATATTTCAATATTTTTTTCTGAAGGTCACAGGCGAAATATTTTTCTGAAGGCGGTACACAGTGGCATACTTTTACCCACCTTGATGTATGGTAGCGAAGCCTGGACGGTGAATGAAAGTGAAATTAGTAAAGTCCATACTGTTGAAATGGACTTTCTAAGAAGTATGATTGGGAAAAAACGGAGTGACAGAGTGAGGAATGATTTTGTAAGAGAAGAATGTGGTGCAAGAGAAAGTGTGAAAGTGAAGATTAAAAGAAGTTTGTTAAGATGGTTTGGGCATATGGAGAGAATGAATGAGGAAAGACTGACGAAGAAAGTATATGTTGGTAGAATAGATGGATGTCGTGGTAGAGGAAGACCGAGAAAGGTATGGATGGACCAAATATCCGAAATTGCGAATGAACGGAATATCCAGAGTCATAATAAAAGAAGAGCCTGTATGAAGAAAATTATGACTCTGGAGGAAATGAAAGAAGTATGTAAGGACAGAAAGAAATGGCGGTTGATCTGTAATGTTGGCGGCTAGGGTTTATTAAATTGGAATTTGTTTTTATTTGTAAATGGATATTTTGTATTTGGATATTATTATTTAGTGATGTATAAAATGTAAATTGTCGTGTGTGTGTGTTCCTTGACTTATAGGTTGGTATGCGGCTGACCACCCATGCTGTAAAAATGGTTCACTTTGCCAATGTCACCCCTGTCTCAGGGAAGGACGGCAAGAGTTGTATGTCCATTTGAGATTTGGTTTTTATGTTGTAGGTTCACGTGAGGCATGTGCAAGCGCGAACTTGTACGTGTCTGGTTGTGAGAATGCATGTAATGTGAATCTCCAATGTAACATATCTTTGCAACTTAGATTAGATTAGAAGGTCAGCTGACATGCCTACTTCTGTTATTAATAGATTCGTATAGAAACAAAGGTGGTAATCTAGGATGTTATTTGTAAACGAAGTTTTCAAAATACTACGAACAAAAGGGATTTCTATCGTCTATTTAAGTACGTGCTCATTATGATAGTTTTCAAAAAAATTTTTTTTTTTGGAAAAATATATTTATACATCAGACCTGATTGAATAGATTTAGATTCACAACCATCGAGATATAATATTGACGAAGAAGGAACTAACTTACGGTTTTGTTACATATTATATGGCCCTTGACTTATAGGTTGGTATGAGGCTGACCACCCATACTGTAAAAAAAGGTTCACTTTGACAATTATGTCACCCGTGTTTCAGGGAAGGTCGGCAAAAGTTGCAGGGCTTATGTTTATTTGAGATTGATTTTTTATATTGTTGGTCCACATGCGGCATGTGTGAGCGCGAAATTATTCGTGTCTGCTTGTGGGAATGCATTTAATATTAATCTAAATGGTACATATTTTTGCAACTTAGATTTAGATTTAGATCTGTCAACCGGACTTGTTAAGCGCAGAGCTGTCAAACACCCTAAATACTTAATAATCATGTTAAAACTTATGTTTACACGTTTTCTTCGTTTTGTGTTTCGACACCCAATAATTGTCTACACATGGTATAATACATAATTTAACATTATGTCTTTTTTTACAAAAAAATATTATTTTGCCAACCAAAACACATAAAAAAAAATTTAGCGCGTGCGCACAGCGTTTACGCGTTTATGTGTTTTATTTTAATCAACCATTCAAATGATCTATCTACGGTACATTGAGTTATTAAATGTATGTAAATAAATGTAACAAATCATGCGTGGGAAACGTTCATAATTAATTCAGACTCTCGTGACTATGTTGTGTGTGTTTGCGAGGCGCCGAGATTCAAAATGGCGGAAGTGAAGAGCCGGTTTTTTAATCTGCGTCTCCCCGCAGTGTCCCGCTTAATTGAATTGATAAAAAAAAAGTAATTAAAAAAGTCCCGTTTGGCCGCGAGGCGGTGGACATTTTTTTTGTTCGTGGCAACACCCATCGACAGAAAAAGGGAGGGCCCGCCATTTTGTGTGGACGGCCACGCAACAATTGCCGCCAAAAAATGGCGAATAAATAAACTTTAATGTCATTAACAATAGAATTTCACTCAATTGGTATGAAACTGACCCCCATGCTGGAAAAACTGGGTTTACTTTTGCCAATGCCCATCCGGTTTCAGGGAAAGGCGGCAGGAGTTTTTATTTTATTTTATAAAAATGGTTTTGCGAAGAGGAATGCAATTCACAAATTTTACCTTGTCAGAAACAGATACTAACAGCGTCTACTGTCTATTAATAATTTATTATGTAATATTTTCAATGAATTATTAATTTATAATTGCCCAATGACATCTGTTGAATCAGTGTCGAAGTTATTGTCGATAGAACATGTCGCTGGCGGTGTCTAAAACACTCTTATGATGATGATGATGATAATGATGACTTGGTATAGCGCCGTTTCGTAAAAATTGTCACTCCAAGGGCGCTTTTTGTGTTATCGCGGCGAAGTAGTGTGTCTTGAGGGTTTTTTTAAGGTTTTCCCTGGATTTTGAAACTCGAACTTCCGGTGGCAGCTGGTTCCACGAAGAGGGACCCGCAACAGCAAACGCACGATTGCCAAACACTGTGGTTATTTTCCTGGTTGGCTCGTTTACCAACGTTTTGGAGCCCCTCTCTGCCGAGCGCAACGTCAGTCCTCTCTCCTGTAAAACTTTCGGTCGCACTAGTTCTTGTAAGTACTCAGGAGCCATTCCTTGTAGAGCGTTGAACACAATGAGGTTCAACTTAAAATTTATTCTCTGGGGAATTTTCAGCCAGTGGAGTCCTTGTAAAAGTGGCGTGATGTGGCAGTACCTGTTTTGCCCGAATATCAGGCGTGCACCGGCATTCAGTATTGACTGCAGTCTATTCAGCTGATATAGTGGTTGTGCAGCATAGATGGCATTGCAGTAGTCCACTTTGGACACAACAAAGGCATTGACAAGCGCTTTCATAGCCTCTAGTGGGAGGCAACTCTTGACTTGCTTGAGCTGCCTGAGGCCGTAGAAACCAGCACTGACGGTTTTGCTTATTTGTTTACTCAAAGTGAGACTGCTATCTAGCTGGACTCCTAACAACTTGACACATTTTGATGGAAAAATGTCTGTTCCAGAGATGTGCACAGGAGAGTTGTCGATCATGTGTGCTCGTTTTTGAGTGGCAAGCCACATAAGCTCCGTTTTGCTTGGGTTAAGCATAAGTCGATGGGACAGCATCCATTTGTTCACTTCTTCGATGCATCTGTTCAAAGTGAACTTGAGTTCATTCATATCTGAGAATCTACAGTGGGAATAGATTTGACAGTCATCTGCGTAGATGTGGGCCTTTAAGCCCCATTTGTAAATAACATCCTCCAACTCACTTGTATACATTGTAAAAAGTAGGGGTCCTAGCACAGAGCCTTGAGGTACTCCACATGTCAATAATGTCTGCAAAGAGAGAGCTCCATTTAACTTGACGGTTTGTGTTCTCTCAGTGAGGTACGAAGATAACCAGTCAAGAGCTTTTCCTTTGATACCAAATGTTGCCTCGAGCTTAAGAGTGAGTATATGGTGATCTACAGTGTCAAACGCTGCACTCAGATCCAGGAGCGCAATTACTGCAGTGTTCCCTTGTTCGACTGCTGTTGTTAAATCTGATAGCAGCTTTAATAGGCCTGTTTTAGTCGAGTGGTGTTTTCTGTAGGCAGACTGGTTCTTGGCAAAAAGATGATTTTTCGTCATGTATGCAGTTAGTTGTGATGCAACAATTCGCTCCAATAATTTTCCTAAAAGTGGTAAATTTGAGATGGGTCTATAGTTTTAATCTTAACGCCTTATTTCCTTGACCATCCCAGCGACTAAAAGTTGCGAGCTTTATGTTCATGTAAAGTACACGCGCAGCATGCGTAAGAGCTAACTTACACGTTTAAGCCTATCGGTGTGCATTAAATATGAGCCTTATACATAAAAATAGCTTTGAAATTTATTTTATAGATTAGGTATAGTTAGAGGAAAAAACCAAAAAGATTTTGAGGAGCCACATTTTCTCAGGATAAAAACCGTCTACAAAAATAGAGAACAATAAATAATGTAAATTAATCTGACCTCAAAACCTAAGCACAACAGGCTTCAATTCAATTCTACGCTAAACGATGTCTGGTCAGTTCGTTCACAATGGAAAAATCTAGAGTTTGTTAAGATAGAACCCAGTACACATCCAAAATATAAAACAAAACGTTTCAACGCAGACATGGCGTTTACCAAAAAAAAAAATGTTTGAAAATAAAATAGCACGGTTAGTGAGCGTTACAGTTTAAGTTAAAGTTTGCTTGAGTTTTGACGTAATGTTTTATACTGGGGGTGATTAAAAAGATCTCTAAGTAAGAGTATATTAGGGTGATGCTTAAATGGGCTCATTTTTCTTCAATATTTTTACAGGGCACCGTCTCGTTTTGTTCTACCGCTTATATAATGTCTACAGTATTTTTTAAAAATGATTTTCAAAAGATTCTTAGAGGTTGCTCCCACGACTGAAAGTTGTTTTCTTCGAAAAATGTAGAAAATAAAATAATGTTAGGGAAACTATTATTTAACAGTTTAAAAACAAACTCATTTCAAAATTCTTCTAAAAACTTCAATGATGAATTTGAAAATGCATAAAAATGAGTTGAACTATGACATATTTGTTTTGGTAATAGTTTTGAACATCAAATAGTTGTATTTTCTATGGATTGTGTATTAACACTGAAAATTCATTTTAATGTTAGTTAATTCTTAGAAAAACAGTGTTTCAATAAAAAATACTTTGTGTTTTAGAGTTTTATATAGAAAGAATCAAATAGTTGTGTTTCTTTTAGATTTATTCAATACTTTAATCTGTTAATAAGGTCCATGAATAAGGTACATGAATTGGCACAGACAATATTGTTACGTCACTCGGCCGCTTACTAGGGAAAAGGCAAACAAATAAGGACGGAAATCCCACGAAAAATTGACGTTTGCTGGGCCGAGAAAAAAGATACAAATAAAAAAAAATGTTGTGACTCCATTGTTTGAATACTTTAAATTGATGATAATAAAATAATGAGAGTACGCCCCATGTAAAAATCCCAAGTTGATTTTTAAGCATCACCCTAACGTGTATTTTTGTATTTCTTACCTTCTAATCAACTTAGCTACGAGGTCTACGAGGTCTACGGGGCCTACGAACTGGCGTAGAAGGTAAAAAGCGTACAGCAGTAGTGTGAGATGTAATTTACTGTTAATTTGCACGTCCGTCTGGCGTAGAGGCAAAGTTCGCTACGATTTTATAAGGCTGGCATTATCATTAGGGCGTGCTTTAGGGTGTAAATAGATTATGGCAGATCCGACAGATTTCATCGTACGATCTTCTGAATAAAATTTAAAATAATTGTTTTCTTGGCATGCTTAGAAGTAGTAAGGAATGAAAAAAAAAAAACGGATTTTACTGACCGTGTAAAAGAGAAGAACGATTTTCTCTACGTTTCGTCGGAGTCATATCCGACGTCTTCAGGAGACGTGTGTCCTTCACAAAAAGGAACCACTAACTGTTGAATTATTGTTGTTTGTTCGGGGCCGAAGGTTATAGGTATTTTTAATAACCTTCGGTGATGCGTCCATAGATGTCACCATAGCTCCAGTTGTACAGAAGGACGATATTATGTCTTGTTGTGAAATCGTCCGATTAATGAAAGGGTGGATCATTGAGGTTAGTATAGATAGAGATATCGGCAGTATTACTACAGTTACACCTGTCACTGTCAACACCTTGTCTGATCATCATTGGCATATCTGTGACAGAATAACTTATGAGAAATCACAATCCTGTCGTAATATCAACGCAAAAAAACACGACACTAAGTTGCAAAAATTGTTGTCCGATGCGTCCTCGGCATCATCTTTCAATGCGCAACCTAAACCTTTAAATGCCGTGTTTAATTTGTCAAAACATAGTCTCAGCATAGTTGAGTTTAATGTTCTCAACAAGGGCATGAATTTTGCTCCAACACCATCCAAAATTCCTATAGAAAAAATCATAGGTAATGTAGAAGACGTAATTATTAAAAACAAGTTACCTACTGCCGACGCTGACGTCATGCGACAAGACATTGCATGCATTTTGCGCGCTGCTCGACTACCTACCCATAATATCAGTACTGCCGAGCGTAAAGCAATTTTTAACTTACGTAATAATAAAAACATTGTCATTCTACAGGCGGACAAAGGAAATGCAACAGTTGTGATGGACACAGAGGAGTATGATGACAAAGTTAAGGACCTGCTTAGTTGTCAAATATACGAAAAAGTCAAGCATTGTCCTACACCTAAAATTGTCAAATTAACTTCTAGTGTCATAAGCAGCAAGGATTCCCCCATACCTACTGACTTACAAAAAGGAATGTGCAGCAGCAGCCCACAAGCCCCTAAGTTTTATGGACTACCCAAGATCCACAAAACAGGGTGCCCTCTGAGACCCATTGTATCGCAAATTAACGCTCCAACTCATGGCCTCGCACAGCACCTTTCTAAAGTCCTGCAACCGCTAACCGGCCACACTAGGTCCTTTGTCAGAAATTCTGAACATTTCGTCACTTTATTAAAGAACATCGTACTTACCGAAAGGGATATTCTGGTGAGTTTTGACGTTGAATCTCTTTATACCAATGTCCCCGTCGAAGATAGCATTGACATTATCAAAGATTTACTACAGCAGCATCAAATCTCTGAAAACTATTTAGAACCTCTGAGACATTGCCTCACACAGAACTACTTTCTCTGGAAAGGTGACTTCTACATTCAAAAGGATGGTGTCGCTATGGGATCTCCCATTGCGCCAGTTGTTGCCAACCTCTTTATGGAGAACTTCGAGGAAAAAGCTCTTAGCTCTGCTACACACCCTCCTTCTCACTGGTACAGATATGTAGACGATACATTCTGTGTTTATCCACACGGACGAGAGAACTTGACTGATTTCTTATCTCACCTGAACCGTGTACACCCCCAGATTAAGTTCACGATGGAGATAGAAACTGACAATTCCATTCCATTCCTGGATGTATTGGTGCGCAGGAGGTTAGACGGCAGTCTGGGTCACTCTGTTTACAGGAAGCCCACACACACCAACAGATACCTTCACAAAACCTCGCATCATCACCCCTCACAATTGATGTCAGTTCCCTCTTCTTTATTGACTCGAGCCAGAAGAATTTGTGACGAAGAAAGCCTCGAAGCGGAAGTACACACCATCCGCGAGACTCTCACATCCAACGGTTACGCTCCTGCTCTGAACAGAGTAAAAAGCAAAAAATCTACCACTTCATATGATGTTCCAAGAAGTGGAGCATACTTACCATACATACGGGGTCTGACAGACAAGATTAGCCGTGTACTCTTAAAGGCTAACATCAAAACAACTTTCAGTCCTCCGTCCTCCATCTTTCAAATGCTCCGAAGTGTAAAAGATAGTACCCCGTTGGATTCTCCAGGAGTGTACAGGGTCCCTTGCGAATGCGGAGCCTTTTATATTGGACAAACCAAGCGCAGCATCAACACCCGGTTGAAGGAACACATTGGTGCAGTTAAGACGAATAACCCAAACAAGTCTGCTATCTGTGAACATTCACAGGAAGGGGTGAATCATCTTATCAGATTTGATAAAACAAAGATTCTATCTAAAGAAAGATTTCTCATCCCCCGACTTGTGAAGGAAGCAATCGAAATTCACAGGCACCCCAACTTCAACAGAGATGACAGCTACAAACTTTCCAGTATATGGAGGCCAGTACTAACCTCAATGATCCACCCTTTCATTAATCGGACGATTTCACAACAAGACATAATATCGTCCTTCTGTACAACTGGAGCTATAGTGACATCTATGGACGCATCACCGAAGGTTATTAAAAATACCTATAACCTTCGGCCCCGAACAAACAACAATAATTCAACAGTTCGTGGTTCCTTTTTGTGAAGGACACACGTCTCCTGAAGACGTCGGATATGACTCCGACGAAACGTAGAGAAAATCGTTCTTCTCTTTTACACGGTCAGTAAAATCCGTTTTTTTTTTTTTCATTCCTTACAATGTCTAACGACCGTAATCATAATTTAAAATCTTTAATGCTTAGAAGTAATATTATAATGATTGTGATTCAGCTAAGCAAGTGTTACAAAATTAAATTGGTTTTAAAAAAGGGTAAAAATAAAATATGTCGGATGCAAACAATTTAGTCGTACGATTTTATGAACAAACCAGTGAATAGTAATTGACAATTTCGATCGAAACTGTTCAAATCCCCCTTGTTCCAATCTTGCATGTATATATTTGAAAGACTCACTCAGCAGTTGGTCGCTCATTCAAAGTTATTTTTTTTTCTAGTGGCGGAAGACCCTGGAACTAGCAGTTATGAATTATATAATTTTTCTTTCTTTCAATGGATCAGCAATCATCAAGGTTTTAAAATAAATCTAAATGATGCTGCTTTAAAACAGATTTACTACTGTTTTCATGCGGCTGACCACCTTTGCTGTAGAAAATGGTCCAAGGTCGGCAAGAGTTGCAGGATGTATTTCCATTTGAGATTTGGTTTTTATATTGTAGGTTCACATCACACACGTGAAAATGCATGTAATGTGAATCCCCAATGTTATCTACATATTTTTGCAACTTAGATTAGATTAGATTCAAATTTTGTTTATAATTGCATTAGCCCCGGAAGTTTTAGCGTTTTCGAGCCGTTTTCTTTTATTTTACTCGTACATTTCTTATTTTTTCTTTTCTTACATAATTTTAACTTACTGCCCTACTTTCTTCTAAAGCTTTCTTCTTCCATCATCCTAATCCAAGAATCTTCCGACTATCCTCTTAGTTTCATTTTAATTTATTTAAGCTTTATCTGCTTTTATCCAGTAACTTAGAAAATAATCGTCCGAAATCTTATGTTGGAAATCATACGACGGATTTCGAAGCAAACGTAAACCGGCCTTTGCGTCTACGCTCTCCGGGTCACCTTCTAAGCTACGAGGAGCCGCGTCGTAGAGGCCCTTACACTAAATACTAAATTTTATTTAGTGCTACGACCTCTACAGCGAGAATGATGGCTATATGCTTCAAGTACTTAGGAAAGTTGTAATGAAGTGCTCTTCATTTTAACATCTTTTCATCGAAAAATGTTTTGATTTATTAAAGATTACAGCAGATTAATTTTGAGGTGAAAAGATGCTCTACGCGTGAAAACTTCTTTAACAGCGCTTTATACAGCGACGACCAAGCTTACAGAGGGTTTTTGATGTGTGATTCACACAAAAACAGCACTCACCAAATAAATCATCCTAATAGTAGTATCGTTCGCTGTAATTCACCGTCTATTTGTCTTCTCCATACATCAGGGTCAGTAACAATACTTTGAAATCATGGAATTGGAATTTGAGATATTTAATTGGAAATAATTTTTGACACTTTTAGAATAGAACCTGAAACTACAGCTATTAAAGCGGAAACGTTTTCAACTGACGTAATGACCGTACAGTCGGTTGAAAGGCAGCTCCGGTGTGGTGTTTCATAGAATTACGGAGTACGTACGCTGAGGTCAGGTCGACCAAAGGGAGGTCCCATCACATTGATTGACTGTCCCCGGTCGCCTTTGACGCTGCTTCAATAACCTGGTTCCGTACATAAGTGTCGGCTGCAACACAGGACGCACTTTCAATGACTGCGATGTGGTGGAAGCAATTATCTTAGCATGAAGATCGATAGATGAACTGCTCAGTGATATTTATCATGACACGCAGTCTATACCGCACTCTTTCTGAGAACTTGAGCCAGTGCAGCTTCCGCATAATTGACGCGATATGGGAGTACTTCGATGTTCCAAGTATTATCATCAACGATAATGCAGTTGCAAAAAGACGATTACTCAAATAGATTAGTTTCTTTACTTACACTTAACTAAATGTTTTGTTATGAAAATTGACTATCACCTAAACGTGACCGTATTTTATGCTATAAAGTCATGTGCTGTACAATTTATTTAAAATGTGCTCCTCGCTTAGTTGAAAAAATCATATTATGCTCTTAGCAAAGACGCTCACCAAAGTCTTCCAGCAACTGGGTCATGCTTGTGTATTTGATGCTTCCGCGCTACACATGACGCATGTGCAATACAAATATTTTTTCTGTATGAAAAATAAAAATATTCTTTCCTTGACACAGAGGTGACATTGGCAAAGTGAGCCATTTTTTACATTCTGACTATTTTAAATGGACATCTTTTACTGTACATTTTTTATCCTAAGGTCCACCTTTTGTGATCGATTTACCTAATGGCCCCTGACATTTGTCCCTAAGGGGAACCTTCTCTGCTCATAGAAGTCCCACTTATTCTATACATCTATACCTTCTCTCCAGGGACGTTCACGGCATTTCAAGCGTGGGTAGGCAACCATGTGTTTTTTTCCCGGTTCTGCGAAGACCAGTTATAAATTTATTGTGCGAACATGTGCTCGTACTTACTTTAACTTTTTTTACTTTCTTCGGCTCATAAGCCTTGAAGGCTCAGGGTCTGCCGCACCACAATCCTCCAGGACTCTCTGCACGGAGAGAAAAATCTTTGCAGAAATTAAAAACGCATAATGTAATATCTGTAAAAACTACATTATTGCATTTTCAACGAAATTTCATTAATAATTACCATCCCCCACCAGATAATACAATAGCGCCAATGTAATTCTAACAAAACGATTTTTGTAAATACCGTGAATTCTATGACAAACTAATATTAACTAATCCTTAGTTTTAATTACAAGAAATTTGTAAAAGTAACAATACGAATACACTAAAATTTACTACACAAAGTAATTTCAGTAATTACAAAGTTTTTAGTAATTTCAAGTACAAACCTCATTAAATAATACAATTGCGCAATGTAATTCTAACAATTTTTTTTAGTAAATACCGTGAATTCGATGACAATCTAATATTAACTAATCCTTGGTTATAATTACAAGTCATTTGTAAAAGTAACAATACGAATACACTAAAAATTACTAAACAATGTAATTTGAAGTACAAACCTCATTCAATAATACAGTTGCGCAATGTAATTCCAACAAAGTTTTTTGGTAATTACAAGTACAAACCTCATTAAATATTACAATGCGCAATGTAATTCCAACAAAATTTTTAGGTAATTACAAGTACAAACTTCATTAAATATTACAATTCGCAATGTAATTCTAACAAAAGTTTTTTGTAATTTCAAGTTCAAATACCGTGAATTCTTTAAGAATAATGACATTTTAGTAATTTCAAGTACGAACCCTGTAATTTCAACAAACTGCTTACATGTAAATTCGCATCTCCGCTCGCTCGGCTCATAGTCAGTCAAGTAAAGAACGCGGCGCGGGCGCCATTGGGCCTCACTCATTCATCGTCGATCGTCGCCAGTCTTTACTTTGCGCCGCACCGTCCGCCATTTTGACTCGCATGCGACCTCCTCGTGAACTTGGGACTTCAGGAATACGTAAAATCGTTTAGCGGTAAGTGTTTTTAATTTATGTAGATACATTGTGTAATGTGCCCATGGGAAAGCCTGCCCGTGTCACATGCCCATGTAACGGCGGCGACCTGGATGGATGTTCCCAGGTATTTAATTATTAATTAGCATTTTACTATCATTACGTTTTAAGGCATATGTACTTGTCTTTTGTGCCAGATGGGAGGGTGGATGCTGGGACATTGCGCATACTTGCGAATGATGAAATCATGCAATTGATTCCAATACCGGGCGGCAGAGCAAGATTTAAAGCCAATTTAAATAATTGGAAGCAAGGGATGTCACAGTTACCACAACCGGAGCCACCATCAACTCAAGAGGCTTACTTACATAATATAAACATAGGGTTTTCATTTTTGAAATTGTATTTTAGAACTGCAGATTATAATGTAAATATGTATTTTACAGCCGTTGCCCGTTTACGACGATCTAGGCACTAACAACCTGGCGCTGGACTCATCGTTCAGTGCAGTGCTGCGGGAAGTGCAAAGTCCTCAAGATCCTGCTCCGCAATACACTCAAGATCCTGCTCAGCAATACACTCAAGATCCTGCTCAGCAATACACTCAAGATCCTGCTCAGCAATACACTCAAGATCCTGCTCAGAACACGCTCCAGATCCTCCGCAATACGCCCAAAATCCTGCTCCGCTGCCTACGGCAGGCACTTCAATTATTGATTAAGTACTTTGAGTAAGTGAATAAATTATGTGAATACATATATATTTGAATAAAATAAAGAACTATTATAAAAGTACAGAATTTTTCATTAACTACCTATGTAACTTACTATCAGAACTTAATGGTTTTGATAATCCATCTTTTTTTTAATTTGTGTTGTCGACTATGACAAAACAACAACAACAATTATTTTAGGCTCCATCAATCTAATTCACTGAAATCCAAGCAATTTGATCTTTCGGCATCATTCAGATTTCCTCCAACCCGAATATAGGTTTGAGAAATTCCGACTTCCGTTCCCATTTTAATTAATTTTGTAAATCCTATCTTGTAGATTTTCACTTTGTTTGCTGCATTTTAGATAGTTCCCATTGTTGTTATAATAGATCTACCTGTGTGCAATGTCTTGTTTTGTGAAATCTTGTGATATTTTTAGTTAAGTATTTTAGTGTTTAGAGTGTTGTAATAACAGATTAGTGTACTTGTATTTAATTTCTGTTTTGTTATATCTATTGGTTTCTTTAATATTTTGAGAATCAGGATTGTTGATATAACAGATCATTAATTATACTTGTCAGATTATTGACAAATAAAACTGTTACTAATCACTGTTTTTAGTTGAATATTTATATGCAGGTAACTTTGTAAAGGTCGATCAGATTATCACTGGAGGCTCCATAAATGATACACAAAAAAACGTGATGAAATGACTTCAGTTTTGGATTGCGTATCTTATGGAGCCGCCAGAGTTAATCTGAGCTACCTTTACAAAGTCACCTGTATATTAATATTTTGCTAAAAACAATGATTATTAAAAATTTTATTTGTCAATGATCTGACAAGTACAATGATCTTGTTTTAACAACAATTCTAATTCTCTGAAATACAAAACAAACTACTCGATATAACAAAACGGACATTTTAATACAAGTACAGTGATCTGTTATTACAGCACTCCAAACACTCTAAAATACAAAACTAATCACTATTTATTACAAAACATACATTAAATACAAGTATATTGATCTGTAATTACAACACTGCAACACTAGGATTTACTTATTATTTTATTAATATTCACAAAAGAGTTGTTATTATATACAAAACATTTTGCAGGTATTGCAATGCATATTGCTCGGAATTATAAATTGTGAGCTTGAAATTACAAAAAAATCATAAAATCCGTGACGTCATCGTTTCGGAGAGTACAAATCAGATTACTTGTAATTACAAAACAGTCATAAAATCCGTGACGTCATCGTTTCAGAGAGTACAAATCAGATTACTTGTAATTACTAAATACATTTACAAAAACCTGTTTGCAATAATTACAGTGGCATTGTTGTCGTGGGATTAACACTAATTTGAGTAATTATTACTGTATTTTGGTGTTTATTTCTCTCAGTGTGTCTTGTGCTGCTTCCCTCCATGGTCCCCTCACTCCCAGAACTTCGGCGTCGGCTTCAACGTTGTCTGCCCACCGCATCCTGGGACGTCCGAGTGGTCTAACACCTGAGGGGGCACCATCCAAGACTGTTCTGATGATCCTGAAGGGCTATTCGGGATCTCAAAGGCGAGGCCGAAGGCGACTGATACCGATTCGTTGCCGAATGAAAGGTGAATTGTGATTCTCGTTTGAAAATTTGGCTGAAGGCTATTTCTTATAAAGGTGAGGAATCTCCCGGAACTGTCAAAATATAGCGCGGCCGATTTACCCCGCCGTACAGCGAAGGACAGAAATTGTCAGTAGATTATTACAAATATATGACTTATTTTCTTTAATGACCTAAATAAATGTATTCGCAAACTCATTCCTTATGTTTATTTGTGACCCACGTGACATTATTATAGGAAATTATGACGTAGAATAGGAATTACGATCTTACGAAAATTGGCATTCTGAACGGCATAATATGCGCGTCGCTAAGTACGTCATGCAGATAATTATTATGCTTTTGACAACAATAAATTTGCACTTAGAAATTGCGTTATTTTTTCACAGTTTCATCTTCATTTGTGATAAATTGTAAACATAATTATTTACAAGTGATTTTCAATCATTATAACGCTCAATTTAAAAGATTTAAGCATAGATTTAATTGTCAAATGTCAGTTGACAGCAGGCATGAAGTTAGCCTGATATGCCAACCTGATATGCGAGAGCTGTGAACTATGAGAATTGCCCCCAAAATCCAAGGAAAAATAATTTCATTTAAAATGTTATTTATAATTATTTCCTAAATTTAGCATATTTGAAATAAGCAAATCACCTTTAATTTTTTAATTAAAATAAATTGGGCTAGTTTTAACAAGTTGAAGGAGTAAAAGTACAATTTAAAAAATAGTTTTCACCAAACATCGTATTGTTGAGAACTGAGTTTTTCATTACATTGTAATGTAGTTTTATGTATTTTCATTCAGTTGTTACGTACTTATTTGCACTTATTACTGTTTTACTACTTTTTGATGGAGTTTTAGTATTTTTTTTTAAATATATGGGGAAATTTACTCTTTGAGCTGGCACCTGTCGGACGATTATCACATCGATCATCCGTCAGTCTGGCCAATCGAGAAAAAACTTAAAAAACCCATTGCTGTCCCTTGTAAGGATAGTCGGAAGGTCGGTGGGAACGAGAATCGCAAAACGGCAAAGGAACTCTTTCGCAAGGGCTATTAATCTCCACCGGCAACTAATATCTTTAGTGCAACCGAACATCGAGAATTGCACTTCTGGAGTCTTCTGCGCGTGCTACATGTCCGGCCCACTGGAGTCTTCTTGATTTCACTACCGACACTATGTTTGGATCTTGAAACACGGACATCAGCATGTGCTAGTAGAACAAAAATTACATGTTAAACGTTAAAAAATCATCCGAGACCTTAAATCAGTTCAGATCAGTAGAAATCTCTAGGATGTTTTTTTTTGTAATTAATTAAGTACGGCAAACATAATTTGCCATTATGAAATTTTTGCCACTGTTTCTCTCAGTGATTTTTTTTACCACAATCTCGTTTACAAAAAAAATGTTGAATCCACACACTTTTTCTATGAAATAAAGTTGTATAAGATATTTCTACCCCTTCAGATATTCAGTTGTAAGAATATATATTCTCCATTTTCAAGATCTCCTGCAATGTCGTTAAAGTTAAAATAAAATGCAAAGCAACTTGAAGAAAATTATTCTTGCAATATATTTTGTAGGAAAAATACATTATTTTTTGTTTCTTATTTGACTTGGAAAATCAACAGAACAAATTGGAGGATTTTAGAAATACTGAAAAGTTGCTTTGTGGGATTTTATACTGAGGTTCCAGCCTCATACCCGTTCCGTTTATACACTTTCATCCGGGGAAGCGTATCATAGAACGCTCATGCAATGCTACAATTTTTTGTTGCGGAAGGCCTTCCCGATGGTTATGACCCGACCCAGCAGTGATTCTAGATCTACCTGTTCATCCCCAAGAGAAAACAGGAAAAACCTGAAGTTACTGACTCGGTGCAATGTCATGAAGATGCGCTTCTTACTACTTCTTGCCAATCAACAAATAATGTGCTGATGGCGTCTTCAATCGATTGGGAGGAGATCCAGTCCGGAGTCCACGTAGGAGATGCAGAAGCGCCAGTAGGCTCGATAGGTATCGCTTGTGGATACGAAGTCGGCGTGTTCTATTGGAGCTGGAGCTGCTGGACGCTTTCGTTATGTCATCGTCACAGATTGATTATCACATCAACTTCACTCTGAAGAAGCCGATCGCAGATACGGGCGAAACGTCCGGAATCTCCAGTTTTAATGGAACACGGCAAAAGATCTCGGGGAGAAACTCCCCAGCATCAACAGCTCCTATTTAGTTTTAGAAACTTTATTACAGATACTTTTGTACATATGAAAGGTACAGAATCAAAAATCTTAATTATTAGAGTCCCAAATCACCAAACGACAAACCGGGGTGGATCTTAGTCTCCATGATCAACCACAGCCACCGCTGCTTGTCCAACGCCTTCCTCCTCCAGTCCCATACTCCTACCGCACGGTAGTCTGCCACCACTCCATCCAACCATCTTAACCTGGGTCTTCCAACTGGTCCTGTCAATAGCTCAGTTTTAAAAGAGTTTTGAAAATTCTCAGCCTTCTGTTATGTTTAAATGGAAGGTACCTCTCAGGATGTACCTACAGGATACTTACTCCGGCTAGCTATCATCAGCATCACTCTCAGGGCGTGGGGTTCTTTTTTTGTGTTGCTCACCTGTATTCTGGGAAGGATTGTATATTAAAAAATAAGTTTAACATGAACAAATAAGGGTTTATTTACTTTAGTAATATGGGGAAAAAGGGGAAATAAGGGAATGGCCCGACCTGTACCTTGTCACTAACTCCCTACTCTGTTGACTGGAGTTCTGAACTGAAGGCCTGGGGCAGCGCCCCAGGCTAGCGGCGGCTCACGAGGCGGACGCCTCCACACGTTGGAGCCCCTGGGTGGGCGCTCCTATGCCCCCGTCTCTAGTCCACGAGGCGGGTGCCTTGCTGGCAGGAAATCCAAGTAGATGCGGAGGAGGGAGCTCCATGGTAATGCCCCCTCTTGCACCGCTTGGTGCTTGGTCGCCGACGTCCGAGTCGGTTTACATCTTGCCGGGAGCTGATGAGCGACGGCCCAATTAGTTCGCACGGCGCAGTTCGGCCACTTCCGTGACCGTTCGGCTCCGTTCGGCCCACAAAACACACTGTACACTTCGAGATTGTTCTTTCTATGTTATTTTAAAACAACATAACACTTCACAAAAAATGTGAAGGAAGCTGAGAGACCCCCACTTCCAGTGAAGTGGTTGGCGTGAAGCTACTCCCCTTAGCTTGTAAGGAGGCAGACACTCAGATCTGCGGGTGATGGAGTAGTCAATTTGGTTCAGCCGCGCCGTCAGATTCGTACAAACTTCGGAGACCGCGCTTTCCGTGTTGCGGGGCCGGTGGAGTGGAACAGACTGCCACTCGGAGTGAAGAACTCCAAATCTGTGGGTGTATTTCGAGGAGCACTCAAGGCACACTTGTTTAGAAAGTCTTATCCATGATCGGAGAGGGCCCTTGAGGTGTGACACACACAAAAACGGCGCTCTCTTATCATGTGTAATTTAAAATAAATCAGCCTGTTATTATTATTATTATTAGCTGTAAAAATGAATAGGTCCCACTCATCACATACGATCTCTTCTGGGAAAACGTGGCAAGAAGGTACACTGTACAACACTGTACAATGAAGAAGGCACAATGTGTATCTTACTTCCGTTATTTTAGTTGCGTATATTTTAAAGCAGGATAAGAATATCGTTACAGTTTTTTTGGTACCTGGCATCGTTTACCCAGCTGCCTGGGATCCTCTAGCGCTCCCCGACATGAGGCATGAGGCTGGGCGCCACCTCCTGAGCTGGGCGCGGTGTATTTATTATGTATGCAATGTGTCATCAGCACCGCAACCAGATTTCCCGCCATCTTTACAGAGTTCGTGGTAGATCAGGACCCTGAGTACGAGTTTTTTTCCCTTTCCTCGAAGTATTGAGTATTCGAGAAAAATGTATGTGAACTTGTAAAGCACCCCTGGCAAAAAAGGTTTCGAAACTAGTTTTGCCAAGGGTGCTTAACAAGCTCACATACATTTTTCTCGAATACACAATACTTCGAGTAAAGTGAAAAAACTCGTACTCAGGGTACAGGGTGTTCAGAGTTACAAGAACACCAAAAAATCAAACTTAATCCGATGTATTATGCGCTTTGTATGTTTTTAATAATAATAAAACTATTAGGATGATTAGTAGGAGATAAGTTTTCCGCGATCTGTTGCTGTGGTCTATGGGAGTTGTAGCTTCCGGATGTTTCATCCATGTCTACAATGGGCTTCTTCAGCGTGAAAGTGCAATCATGAAGGTGATCTTGATGAAAACTGTGGGGAAAAAACTCGTATAAGGACGATTTATTTGGTGTTTTTGTGTGAATCACACCTTCAGAGTCCTCTACGACCTTGTTTGTTGCTATAGAAAGAGTCAATTGTCAAGCAAGACCCAGTTGCTGCATGGCTACATGGACTTTTGTTGACTGGTCAACAAAACTGGTTACCAAAGTAAAGGTGTATGAATTTTTCAACTTCGGAAGCGCTTAATGAGGTGTTTTGTATTCCTAATCGCTCTGTATGGTTTGGAGGGATGGACTCTCACGCAAGCACTGGAGAGACGAATCGAAGCGTTCGATATGTGTCTATATCGAACAATGCTTCGGATCTCTTGGCGTGATCGGGTCACCAATGAAGAAGTCCTCCAACGAATGTGCACTACAAATGAGCTCCTGCCAACCATTAAGCAGAGAAAGCTTATCTACTTCCGTCACATTTTGAGAAATAAGAAGTAACGTCTCCTTCATCATATCATACAGGGTATTTTTGAGGGGAAAAGATCTCAGGGACGATGAACGACATCGTGGCTGAAAAAAACAGTGAAAATGGTTCTGCAGAAGGACCAAGTGCGTAAGATAGGGTAAGATGAAGGGGAGAAGGTCTCAGGGACGCCGAAGCACATCGTGGCTGAAAAACCTGCGACAGTGGTTCGGCAGAAGCACCGAGTTCCTGTTTCGAGCTGGAGCATCTAAAGCCGATCTTTGATAGAAGTGGCACAAAAAGAAGAAGAAGAAGTGGATGCTTACTGAGGCGTAAGTGGGATTGTTGAATATGCCATTTTAGTTTTCGACCGGTCCGTAATCCAGTGGTAACACTTCGGACTCTGAATGGAAGGTTGTGGGTTCGAATCCCGGCGGAGCACAAAAAATATACCATTTATATTTTCAAATTTGCTCTTCGCTGGGCTGAAAAATTCATAAACCTTTACCAATGATCGGTCATCAAAGGTCCATCCAGCCTTACAGCAACTGGGTCTTGCTTGAGAATTGGCGCTTTGTAACGACGACGATCAAGCTCGTAAAAAGGTCGATAGCTCAATTGGTAGAATGTTTGCATTCCATGCCGAGAGCAAGGGTTCTATCTCAAGGCTTACTCAGCTTTCACAAGAAATGAGAACCAACTCCCCCGGAGGCTGGGAAACCCCCACTTCAACTGAAAGTGGTTGGTGTGAGGCCGGCCCCCTTACCCGTAAAAATAAATAGGTCCCGAATCACCACATGCGACCCCTTCGGGGATAACGCAGGCAAGACGTTACACTATATGTGTAGCTTAGTTGCGAAAGTTGCGAGTGAGCAAGTGTTTTTCATATCAAATTTACATAACATTTTCTTTCAGGACCCCCCTAGCAGTTCTGCAGCGCTTAGTAGAGGGTTGGTTACCCTTACACCACATCTCCACAGTATTCAGTGCGGGGAGGTTTTGGATTTAGGTACACACTGCGCATAACGGAGACAAAAACACAACACCTCGTTCACTTTTGTGAACGGCGCGGCTCTAAAAATGTATTTATCTGCATAATGCAGCTTCAGGAGTTGTACAGGAGGGAATTCTAAAGGAGTGGATCTCATCATACAGGGATGAATTGAGGGGTGATAGTCGAAAGAGAAAATGTTGGCTTAAGAGCATTAAAGTGAAATATAAGTAGGGACTGGAAAATAGCGGTGTTATTTTTTGGGAAATTCGGTGTTACTTTAGATCGCAAACAGGGAAATTTGGTGTTGTTTTTAAGCGTTGATCTGATCAAAATGGAGGTTGATATAATTGCAAAACAATAATTATTACTAATATTTACAATATAATATATAAACAACAATATGTACATACAAAAACAATAAATAAAAAAACATCTGACGCAATACGAGTACATAACATACAGAAACAATTGATTTAAAAAAGTATTAATATTTCAATGACACACCAAATACCCTGCATTACAACAAAAAATTTTTTTAATTAAAAATTGCCATCGTCGACAGATTGTCTTTGTTGAGGTTCCTTCTTCGATCTATAAACACAATATTATACGAAGAGAGGAAACTCTTGGAGTCAGATTAGAGCAAGGCGTCTAAATTGCACCCTAAAAGTAAAAATATAGATTTACATTTTTTTTATTTTAAGGTATTCCATAAGAAAAGAAATGTGCATAATGAACTACAAATTCCACAGATTACGATTATTCAAATATGTTTTACAACTTTGCACTTTACGTATTCCTGCAAAAAACCCCGAAATTTGCGAATAAATTCGTTTTATCGCGATCGCGAAATTTTCCAGTCCCCAAATAGAAGTGAAGTGGAAACTTGTTTACGGAATTGAAGCATACTATGGGACAAAACTGTCAGCCGGGCCTGTCAGAAATACAAACACATGTGAAATCCTATGTTTTCTTGCTTAATCCATCTTGTGTTTCGACACCTAACAATTACATATATAAGAATGTACTGATGAACATAACGGTTTACCTAATATCTGTAAGAGCCCGTTCCCACTTGTCGGGTGTTGGATCCGTATATTAATCGGAGGTTCCAGTGGCAGAACATTATGTATGGAACTATTAACACTTGTCGGAAACCGATTTTGTCCGAAATGTTCTGCAACTGGAACCTCCAATGAATATACGGATCCAACACCCGGCAAGTGGGAACGGGCTCTAAAGTGTAATTAACCTTGAAATTTATTTAAAATTTGTAAATACGTCAAACGACCGTAGCTCCAGTGTAAATGTGACCACATGAAGTTGTCTTGACTGTAACAATTAATCCCCCTACCACCAACTTCCTCGGGAGATCCGCCTCCAGAATCAGCAAGAAGCGAGTGAACAATCACGCCGTGAAGTTGGTAGCGCCGACATCTTGTCAATTCAGATTTTGCCGCCAATAATTGCGAAGTACAACATTGCCCCGACCGACTGCGCGCTTCTAATTGCAAGCTCCGTATGCTAATGCTGCCCCAAGTATAAAACTTACGTCAACGCGCTTAACTAAAATAATATGAAAACTGAAATCACGCCTCTAGTGCTTGATTTGACTTCTGTATATTTTTGAGAAAACGGTAAGGTAGAGTTTGAACGATTGGTGATAAGTTTGAGGTACACGGGGGTATTTGAGCCAGTGATCGAATTTACACCAATCCGGGTCAAATACTAATCTAAGATTTAGGATTCGCATCTTTAACGCGAGTGCGAAGTACCTATTGCGTAAATACTCAAACATCGCGTTAGTGTGTTGTTTGTAATTTACGTGTTCAATTAAACAAAAACTTGGGTTCACTTATTTCACACAATTTATCTTCTAAGAATTAATATGTAATTTGTCATGTATGTTCCTTGACTTATAGGTTTGTATGCGGCTGACCACCCATGCTGTAAAAATGGTTCACTTTGCAAATGTCACCCCTGTCTCAGGGAAGGAGGGCAAAAGTTGCAGGGTGTATGTCCATTTGAGATTTGGTTTTTATGTTGTAGGTTCACATGAGGCATGTGCAAGCGCGAACTTGTACGTGTCTGGTTGTGGGAATGCATGTAATGTGAATCTCCAATGTAACGTATCTTTGAAACTTAGATTCGATTAGATTGCATTAGATTAGAATAGAATAAGATTACGTTCACATTTGGTTCGTTCACAGAGTTATTGCTCGCCAGCTCCGATACAAATCTAACGACACAAATGGCTTTGGCCGTTTTTATAGCATGGCATAAGGATGGTTCTTGAAACATTGGGAACTGGGACTTGCGAGATTTTGCCAGAATATTCTATTAAGAATATTTGAGCAAACAGTACCTACGTATGAAAAAACAGCGCGTCTAGTCAGTAAATGGTTTATTTAAAATTATTAATTTTACAATTTATGAAATGTTTCAGCGTAAACTTTGTAAAACTTCCTTAAAAAAAAACACGAAAAGAAAACACTGTTTTATTCTACTGATATATTGTTCTACTTTATATTTTTCTTTTGAGACTATTGTACTCTACCGATTATATCCTTGGACCGGTCCGTAGTCCAGTGGCAACACTTCGGACTCGTAAATGGAAGGTTGTGGAATCGGATCCCGGTGGAGCACAAAAATATACCATTTATATTTCCAAATATGCTCTTCGCTAGGTTGAAAAAAATCATAAAACCTATACCAAAGACCGGTCACTAAAAGGTCCATCCAGCCTTACAGCAACTGGGTCTTGCTTGAGTATTAGCGCTTTGTAGCGACGACCAAGCTCGTACAACTCTGCGGCACTACAAGTGTCATAGACCCCTAGAGTCTCTAGAATCTAGGGAGTCTCCCGCACAGGGTTTCTAAAAAAAATATCAGTAGAATAACACAGTGCTTAGTTTTCATGTTGAAAATTTGTTTAATTGTAAACAAAGTATGCAATTCAGTTCTAAATCTATAATCTAAAATTCACAGATAAATTAACATTAACGACTCATATTAAATGCACGCCCACTAGGAGACAGGGGTAAGCTCGCGTTATTATATGCTGCATGTGCACAACAAATTTAAAACCTTCATTTCAAATGAACATATATCCTGCAACTCTTGCCGCACTCTCCTGAAACTGGTGCCATTGTCAAAGTGAAAAAAATTGAATAGTAGTGTAGTGAACAGTTGTAATAGAATATGGGTGGTCAGCCTCATGCCAACCAACCATACTCTTTTTGTGAATAAAGCAGGAAGAAGATGCGTATTACTTACGTTTCTCGTTGAATTTTGTCATCCTAAGATCAGATAATATATTTGCCTCTTTCAAGCGTGACAGGAAACAGTCTGAAGGATAGAGCTAGGAATGAATGGGAAAGAAAGCAATGTAAGCTGAAAGAGGATGTGAAAGTGAAGGTATTAAAGAATGTGATGGTTCGGGTATGTGAAAAAAATGAATGATGATAAGACTGACAAAGTATATACAGAGGAAACTCAAAGGAAAACGAGTTAAGGAACGGCTGTGGAAAAGAATGGGATATACAAAGTGGGTGTTAAAAAAGACAATGTATGAAAAAGGTGATGGATATGAATGAATTGAGTTAGGTATCTAAGGATAGAAAGAAATAGAGGCAGCTCTGCAGAGGTTCTTGTCCCCCCTAGCGGAATGGCGACAAAGTAACAGATCCACGGTAGGTCCGCGCTCCATACACCTCTCATCTCCCCTAATTGCGCTCCATCTGTCCTTTGACTTATCCGGCGCCACAAAAGAACGTGCTGTATCTGTGACTGCAGCGCGCGGTCTAGATATTTCTAATTAATTACCACCCCTTTATAATCCGGACTACGCCCCTGGTCTTTTTGCAACAAGATACCTCAGTTTTCGTAAAACAACCCTTAAAAAAGGTTATCGGAATACGAATCATACGAAACCTGAGACAAAAACATAAACACAGACAATCAGCTGCTTTTCATTAAATTATTCTCTACGATAGGGGATCATTTCAAACAAGAAGAATATACAGTTCATCAGTATTGAGATTTTTTTTGTAAAACTTTTAAGGGTTTGTGTATTGTTATTGTGAAAATTAATTAAAAAAAAACAAAGTTTATCATCACGAGTTGATTTATTTCCTTGAGTGCTTCGGTGTTATCACACCACAGTAATTCCTAGATAATGGTGTGATAGCACCGAAAGCGCTCGAGGACATAAACCAACTCATGAAGATAACCTTTGTTTCTGCCATATTGAATAGGAGTTTTAGGCTTACACGGCAGGCTGATGATGCTAGAGAGTTGCTTTCCGGGATTTGTTGCCGTGGTCTGTGGGAGCTGGAGCTTCTGGACGTTTTGCCCATATCGACAGTGAGCTTCTTTAGAGTGAAAGTGAAATGATGAAGATGATCTTGATGGAAAAGTTCATCAGTCTTTCCTTTATTGACTACTATAATATGATTGCTCAAATCTGTTAACAACTTACATTTTACGAATAAAATACGCCATGCTCCTTGATTTATAGGTTGGTATGCGGCTGACCACCCATGCTGTAAAAATGGTTCACTTTGCCAATGTCACCCCTGTTTCAGGGAAGGACGGCAAGAGCTGCAGGGTGTATGTCCATTTGAGATTGGGTTTTTATGTTGTAGGTTCACATGCAGCATGTGCAAGCGCGAACTTGTACGTGTTTGCTTGTGAGAATGCACATAATGTGAATTTCCAATATAACATCTTTGCAACTTAGATTAGATGTGATTAGTCTGTTACTTAAAAAAGTGAAAGTCAGCGAACGGATTTTTGATATACCGCTTCGTTGCCAAGCGAGAGTAGAGGCTGTAAAGTGTCTGCTAACAACCTCAGGCATACTGAAGTGTGTTGTATTTTGATTGAAATATGAGATATGAAGGTACACGTGTGCTTTCAGCATACATACACGAAGGCATTTGATAATTAAATTTGTAATTAATTGTGAAACATTCATAAAGAGACGACATCTTTGTGTCAATGATTGTATTTTGTCCTCCTTTTAATCATGCCTACATTTTTGAGAATGAGGGTGATGCAAGATCTATATTTTATTCATTCTAGTAAGCAGAGTTTCTCGATTTCCGCTTCTGATATGAATATTCGTGTACATACCTTTAAGAAATTGACTAATGCAATTTTGAAGACAAATTAAATGCTGTTTTTGTATTCTTTTGTAGAATTTGAAAGTCACCGAATGGATTATTGATTTACCAAAATCATTTGGTATTTTTTTTACTTTCATTAATATTGTGCGAGCTTGGTTGTCGCTATAAAAAGCACCACTCCTCAAGCAAGACGCAGTTGCTATAAGTCTGGATGAACCAGTAGTGACGGGTCTTTGATTTTTTCAACCCACGAGGAGCATATTTGAAAAAATAAATTGTTTATTTTTGTGCTCCGCCGGGATTCGAACCCACGACCTTCCATTTACAAGTCCGAAGCGTTACCACTAGACTGTGGACCGGTCAAAGTATTTTATTTTATTTTCTTTATTTACGGCGGTATGCCAATTACACAAAAAAAGATATATACATACACACATGATAGAGTTAAAATCACAGTATAAAACAATGAGTATAAATAGTAATGGAACTACAAAAAAAATACATATTTGTAGAAAAAAAGATGTTAATTATACATGTAGGATAAAAATTAGAAAAGAAAAAAGTACAATAAAACTTAAAAATAAACAAAAGATATGAGAAAACAAAGTCAAAAATTCAATGAACAATGAAAGATGTAAATTATGTGTATGTGATGTTTTGTCTTGTCATGTTTTGTCATTTTGATGTACATATGTAGGTACTTTCCTATTATGTTTCGTCGTTGTGTTGTTTTGTCAAGTGATGTATTGTAACCACTAGAAAGCGTTGAGCAATAATCCATCCGAGACATCACAAACGCGCTCACCAGGATTATGACAGTGGTGTAATGTCATGGGATATATTGTCACTGTTATGTTATATCATGAAACCTTTAACGAGTAGATGACATGTATTTTTTAAAACACATTCATTGGCTTGAGCGTGAGGTATTAAGTTTGAAATCTGCATGCGGGTGAGTTGGGGAAATGTTGTGCCCTGCACACAACAGCACAATCACATGCACATCAGTTCCCTGAAGATGCCTGCTCTGCAAGGGACAGCCTCTGTGTGTGGAGTTCATAATTAATGTTTCAAAGCGCCTCCAGAAATCGAGATGGCGACCAGCGAGGCTGGACAGAGGGAAGAGAAGTCACACATGAGCGTAACAAGCAGTCATTTCGTCATTGGAATATTGCAAACTGATTGATTACGTGTGTGTTATTAATATTTTAATTGCCCTTGTTTTACTATGTCACTACTTGGATGTTTAATTTCTTGCATATTGTCTTTTTCATCGCACCGATGTCCGGTCGATAGCTCAGTTGGTAGAGTGCTTGCATTCCATGCCGTGTGCTAGGGTTTGAATCCCACCGAGGGTGTCAGAAATGATTTCCCGTTCCGGTGTTTATTTCAAACCCCAAAATAAAATACCGACAAGGTTTACTCAGCCTTCGCAAGAAATGAGTACCAGCCCTCTCGGGGGCTGGGAAACCCCCACTTCAACTGAATTGGTTGGCGTAAGGCCGGCCCCCTTACCTGTAAAAATAAATCGGTTTCACTCGCCACATGCAATCCCTTCGGGGATAACGCGGCAAGAAGTTACACTATGTTTGGAGCTTAGTTGCGATAAGGAGAGCTAGCATTTGCAGTTGCTGGTCCTCTGGCCTGAGACCACCTGCCTCATCATGTGAGAAATCTAGAGGACCATGGAAAGTTCCGAAATGCACTGAAGACAAGAAAATCTCTGGCATCACATGCACAAGCGTCCTTGGAGTGACTACATTATGAAACGGCGCTTATGATCATCATCATTAGTATAACTAAAGAATTTCAGCTTTCTGCTACCGCAATGCCTATTTCCCCCACCGGACGTACCCTTTCATAGGTTCCCTGCATACACGGGGACAGCTGGCATAGTCTGCCCTGCAGCTAGTCTTCCATACATGCTTTATTCTGCATACTATACTACACGCTCTCTCACACGACCTCAGGAGCTTCTGCATGAGCCATGTGCTGCAGGAATAATTAGTCACGCATACTCCAGGACACAGTCACTTCCTCGCCGGCCAACTTGCCCGAGCTGCCTTTAATGAAGTCTTTCAGGTTACGTTGCGCAGCTTGTTGGTTTCGCAGAAGTTATTTATTTGACAAGGTGTACCTACCTACGCGTGTGCATTGATGTTATTGTATTGTGAAGAAAAATATTATATTGCTACGAACTTTATGCACCTACGTGCGACTGCGCATGCATACATAGAACAATCTGGCACTAGGATGATCCATGGTAGTATTAGAGCATACGTGATCGCTATCCCGCTGGTGGAATGCTCTAGTATTGGAATCATCCACTATGTTCAAGAACAGTCGAGAACCGTCCGTATGTCCGTATAAACGAGTATAAATGTAAGCCGAAATTGTGTGCAGGTCAGAGTGTTAATAAAACATTGAGCCGTACAGTTCGAAAGCCAGAGCTAGAAATCAATTGCTGCGAACCAAATAGTGTAAAATAAATTCTGTTTAAATAAATACTTGCAGTTTAATTAAAAGAGAACCCCAGTAAAAACATAACAATATTGTAACAATTTGCTTGGATTCGATTTAATAAAACATAGATTTAATTTATTTTAGAAATTTTCTCACAAATGGTTCACAGTTTAAATTGATGTACTTCTCACTTAACGACTAGGGTACTAATAAGGTACTGATCCCTAAAAATCACTGCAATCGGTATTTATGGAAGGACTTAGGCTGAAGGGCTATTCTGGATGTCTAAAGCGAGTCCGAAGGCGACTGATACCGATTCGTTGCCGAATGAAAGGTGAATTGTGATTCTCGTTTGAAAATTTGGCTGAAGGCTATTTCTTATAAAGGTGAGGAATCTCCCGGAACTGTCAAAATATAGCGCGGCCGATTTACCCCGCCGTACAGCGAAGGACAGAAATTGTCAGTAGATTATTACAAATATATGACTTATTTTCTTTAATGACCTAAATAAATGTATTCGCAAACTCATTCCTTATGTTTATTTGTGACCCACGTGACATTATTATAGGAAATTATGACGTAGAATAGGAATTACGATCTTACGAAAATTGGCATTCTGAACGGCATAATATGCGCGTCGCTAAGTACGTCATGCAGATAATTATTATGCTTTTGACAACAATAAATTTGCACTAAGAAATTGCGTTATTTTTTCACAGTTTCATCTTCATTTGTGATAAATTGTAAACATAATTATTTACAAGTGATTTTCAATCATTATAACGCTCAATTTACAAAGATTTAAGCATAGATTTAATTGTCAAATGTCAGTTGACAGCAGACGTGAAGTTAGCCTGATTTGCCAGCCTGCTATGCGAGAGCTGTGAACTATGAGAATTGCCCCCAAAGTCCAAGGAAAAATAATTTCAAAATGTTATTTATAATCATTTCCTAATTTTAACATATTTGAAATAAACAAATCACCTTAAATTTTTTAATTAAAATAAATTGGGCTAGTTTTAACAAGTTGAAGGAGTAAAAGTACAATATAAACAATAGTTTTCACCAAACATTGTATTGTTGAGAACTGAGTTTTTTATTACATTGTAATGTAGTTTTATGTATTTTCATTCCGTTGTTTCGTACTTATTTGCACTTATTATTGTTTTACTACTTTTTGATGAAGTTTTAGTATTTTTTTTTAAATATATGGGGAAATTTACCCTTTGGGCTGGCACCTGTCGGACGATTATCACATCGATCATCCGTCAGTCTGGCCAATCGAGAAAAAACATACAAAACCCATTGCTGTCCCTTGTAAGGATAGTCGGAAGGTCGGTAGGAACGAGAATCGCAAAACGGCAAAGGAACTCTTTCGCAAGGGCTATTAATCTCCACCGGCAACTAATATCTTTAGTGCAACCGAACATCGAGAATTGCACTTCAGACCATACAAGAATTGTCTCGAACAGAATCTTTGAGCAAATACGAATAGGTACAACCATAAAAAACTTACGCCAAGACACACATATTCAAGTTAGTAAAAATACACAGATACAATGTAGGTGAGATTTCGAGCACTGGAGGTCTAAAAAGGCCACTTTGTATGAATCATATTATGATCTGCTTATGAAAATCGTAAAATGGCCACTTGTTGATGATTCATAAAATGATTCGCTTTCAATTCGTATTTTACAATTCATCTGTTTGACAGTTGTCTATGTAAATCCGTAAAATGGCTCACAAAATATGAATTGCCCAAGTGTCAAATAGCAGAATCATAAATAGTCACTCAAGAGGAACATTTTACAATTCATTTTTCAAAAATAAATTTGAAATGGCAGATTTAGGCCTAAATGAAAATTTTCTGGAGCACGCCCGTAAAATGGAAGGCATTTTATCATCATTTTATATCGCCGGCGAAGTGCAGCTTTGCGAAATACGGACTTGCCTTTGAAATGCCAGACCGCGAGTTTGTAGGACTATACAGATTAAACAAAGGTGCGTGTCGTGACCTCATACAGGAGCTGGAGCCTTATTTACCAAAGCATGGACGGGGAATAAGCACTACTTCCAAGGTTAGTAAAATTTTCAAAATAATGCATAGATATGTATACAACTAGCCACAGCTGGATACTAGTACTTCAACACAATATATTTTATTTTCTTTCTAGGTGTTGAGCGCACTAAGCTTCTATGCATCTGGTTCATATCAGAGGTTTATAGGAGCCAGTGCTCACAGCAAGATGCATCAAGTGAGTGTGTCCAACTGTATGCGGGCTGTGACAGTAGCTCTTAACAACGACCACTTTAAAAGAAAATATATGATCAAAATAAAGTTTGACTTTAATTTTTTCCAGTGTTTCCCAAATTCAGGTCATCCATTACCATAGCGTTGCTTCATAAGTGGCATGACTTGCGCTCTCTCACTGGTAACAATGCCGGGGGCAACTTTAGTTTAAACTTTGTGCAGCGTCCATTACTCACAAAGTTTGAGAACCTCACGTCACTTACATCAACATCTGTTAACGCGTAATTTGAAATGGTTAATCAGAACAAGCAGCGCTTCTCAAATGTCGGAGTGTGAGCGTCACGGTGCCAGTGGCTCTCAAATGTCAGGATATGAGCGTTCATGTAATAATACAAATCAGTGCCTCCCAAATGTCAGGATACTGGGCTAGTGTATTTAAAATAAAAACTGTTTTTATAAATAATTCTCACAGAACCAAATATGGGATTTATAGGATTTTTTCCCTTGACTTATAGATTTGTATGAGGCTAAGCAATAAGCATCCATACTGTAACTGTTCACTTTGCCCATATCACCTCTTTTTCAGGGAAGGTCCGCAAGAGTTGATATTGTTACGAAATTAGGGTTCAATTGTCTTTCCAAATTAAAAATGCACAGGTCTTCTTCAATAGTTATTTATTTTACACAGTTACAAAATTTATTTTCACACTACTTTCTCGATTATTCCACTTGGTTTTGGTTCACTGATCAGATGACTTCGATGTGTTTGTAAGTCTCTATGATACTGGCCCGCTCTGCAGGCCATTCGCACCTTTATACTCTGTAGAGCAGTATGATCTAGAACTAAAGTCGCCAGACGGTTCCAGAGTAATTATTACTTCTCGATGTTTCACGTACTACCTAGACACAACCAAAATCCTACCTACAAATGTAACACAGAATTCCTATAATTATAACAAGTACCTACTTAGCCTAGAGAATTCTACACTTATACATAATTATCGATCTTACCTACCAATACTTTTGAGGATTCTTATAACTATAACTACCCATACTTATTTCAATATTTATATTTACATAACACTACCCCCCACCTAGACTGTTTCGTCCCGGAACAGTCTTGACTCTGTGTAGGTAGGGGCATGCTGATCCACGTCGACACCCTGTGGTCAGGAAGAAGTGGCAGTCCACGGATTTCTCCCCACTGGCTCTCGGCTGCGCTTGCTCGCAGCACACCATGACGCTGATGCCGACTCCCGAGAACACTGCTTCAATCATACTCCGGATTATCCGCCAGTCTCGATTAGCGCGGCCGCCACCCATCTTCGGTATTGCCAGACGCGCCTGCTGATCCTCCAACATGTAGTCACGCAGCTCAACAAGGCCGTCCCACAATGCCTTGTAGTCCTCTTCCAGGTTGCTGGAATCCGGGACAACCAGGCAGTATGCTTGTTGACGCCCCTTCGGTAGTCTCAGAGCTCTTCCTTGCGGGCTGCTCGAGGGTTGCGGTTCTCCGAATTTGTATCGGAAGACCCGTGCAATTCCTCTAGACATATCTAGATCTTCCGGTACACTGCATGCCAGTGTGTGGTCCCTAGTGACCTCAAATAAGTCCTTGTGGACTTCTGTGGTCACTCCATGGCGAAACTTCTGCCCTGCCTTCGCGTTCTCCCAAAACGTCTCAAAGGCTGGTGATCTTTCGGATGCGACGCACTGTCGTACTTTTTGGGCTGGTTGGTCATCATTATCGCCTAGGTATGGTGAGAGGCGATTGTAGTGCACGACCCTTGGTTTTCCGTTTGGTCTCTTTTTTATGCGGTAGACCACATCGTTGATGCGCTCCAAGATCTCGTACGGCCCGTCCCAGGAACGCTGAAGTTTCGGACAGTATCCTTGGCGCCTCTTGGGGTCAAAAAGCCACACCCAGTCACCAGCTTTGTACCCCATGCTGTCAGCTCTGGTGTCATAGCGCTCCTTCATTTGATCGCTGGCTTCCCCGATGTTCATGCGGACCTGATCATGGATGTCATCCAGCCTCCTGCGAAGGTCTGTCACATAGTCTTCTCCGGCTAGGTCTTCACCTGGTTTGCAGCCAAATTTGAGATCACAAGGAAGTCGCATTTCTCGCCCAAACAGTATGCTGCTGGGAGTCTTCTTCGTCGTTTCCTGAACAGCCGACCGGTAAGCCAATAAGAACAAAGGCAGATGTCGGTCCCAGTCCCGCTGATGGCTGGACACTACTTTGGCTAAGTACCTCCCCACGGTACGGTTCATCCTTTCCACCATTCCATCAGACTGTGGATGTAGCGCAGTGGTCCTGGTCTTGTAGATCCCTAGCCGCTCACACATTTGCTGGAAGATAGCAGCTTCAAAGTTCCTTCCCTGATCAGAATGTAATTCCAGGGGTACGCCAAACCTGCTGATAAATTCGGTAACTAGAACTTCAGTCACGGTTACGGCCTCTTGGTTAGGGATTGAGTAAGCTTCCACCCACTTGCTGAAGTAATCCATCACCACCATGATGTACTTGTTACCCTTCTCAGTTGTAGGAAATGGGCCAGCTATGTCGATGGCAATTCTTTCAAAGGGGCTGCCAACATTGTACTGACGCATTGGTGCTCGCCTTTTCCTTTGCGGTCCATTGGCCGTTGCACAGGTTACACATTTTCGACACCAATCTTTGACGTCTTCGCTGCAGTTGATCCAGTAAAATCGCTCTTTCACTTTCTCCAGCGTCTTCTTAACGCCTAGATGTCCTCCAGAAGTTCCTCCATGCAGCAGTCCAAGGATTTCCGGTACTCGGCTCCTCGGAACGAGGGTTTGCTTTCTTCTAAGTGTGCCGTCTTCCTTCTCGATCTTTCGTTTCAGAAACCCTCCTTCTATCACCATGGATCCCCATTGAGCCCAATAAGCCTTGACAGTTGGTGATAAGGGGGCGAGTTTTTCCCAGGTTGGCCTTTCTCCTTCTCGCGCCCATTCCATCACATACTTCAAGTCCGGATCATTCAGTTGGTCTTGCGCCAATTTTTCATCTTGCCAGTCCTCATCTTCGGTGGTCGTCCTTTGGACAATTGCTACCTTGTCCTCCATCTTGCTGCAATGTTTGCAGTCACTGGCGCATGGTCGTCTGGATAATGCATCCGCATTTCGATGAAGCGTGCCAGGTCTATGTTCGGAGTCATAATCATACTCCTGGAGCCTTTCAATCCATCTAGCCACTTGCCCTTCTGGGTTTTTGAATTTCAGAAGCCAAACCAGTGCAGCATGATCAGTCCGTAGTGTGAATTTTCTCCCGTACAAGTATTTGCGGAAGTGTTCCACTGATTTTATCACGGCAAGAAGCTCTCGTCTGGTCACGCAATAATTTCGTTCTGGCTTGGAAAGCACTTTACTGAAGTAACCCAGAACAGTCTCATGCCCATCCTGTATTTGGGAAAGGACGCCTCCTATCCCCACATTATTAGCGTCGGTATCCAGGATGAACTTTCCATCTTTTCGTGGGTAGCTCAAGATGGGGGCACTTGTTAATCTTCCCTTAAGCTCTTCAAATGCTTGTGCGCAGGAATCACTCCAATGGAAGCGAGTGTTTTCTTCCGTAAGCTTGGTGAGCGGTTTTGCAATGTCCGAAAATCTTGGCACAAACCTCCTGTAATAAGTGCACAGCCCCAGGAAACTCCTAGTTTCATGTTTGTCCTTCAGCACGGGCCAGTCTCTTACTGCCTTGATTTTGGCAGGGTCAACTTCAACTCCACGTTGAGAAACTATGTGTCCCAGGTAATTTACTTGTTTCTTGAACAGGTTACACTTTTTCGGGTTGAGCTTCAGTCCAGCGTCTTGTAGTCGCCCGAAAACTTGCTCCAGATTTCTCAACTGATGGTTGAAGTCCTTTCCCAGGATGATTATGTCATCCAAGTATACCAGGCAGGTTTCCCATGACAGTCCTCGCAGCACATTCTCCATCAGCCTTTCAAACGTGGCGGGGGCATTGCATAAGCCAAATGGCATCACGGTGAACTGCCAAAGTCCAGATCCAGTCGAGAATGCAGTTTTCTCCTTATCTTTGGCATCCAATTCAACTTGCCAGTAGCCACTTTTCAGGTCCAATGTGGAAAAAATGGTGCATCCTGCCAATGTGTCCAAGGTGTCGTCAATCCTTGGCAGAGGGTAACTATCCTTTTTCGTAACATCGTTGAGCAGTCTGTAGTCCACACAAAATCTCGTGGTACCATCCTTCTTTTTCACCAGTACCACCGGGGATGTCCAAGGGCTACTTGATGGTTCTATGATGCCATCCTTGCTCATGTCTTTGATGATCTTGTCAGCTTCTTCCCGCTTTGCAAAGGGTAGTCTTCTTGGAGCCTGTTTTATTGGTCTCGCTTCTCCGGTGTCTATGCTATGTCGCACTACCTTGGTTCTTCCCAGACGGCCATTAGAGTCCTCGAAAATGTTCTGGTAGCGGCAGATCAAACTCCTCACTCTCCGTTTGTTTTCCTCGGTTAGACCTTGGGAAGCGTCGTGGACCAGGGCTTCCAATTGTGTTGACAATTTGTTTCCTTCGCATGACATGTTTGTCATCTGTTGCACAATGGAAGTTATCCTCTCACATCTGCCCAAAACAAAACCTTCATTCATTTTAACTGGGTAGCTGTTCACATTCATGATCTTGACAGGAATGGTCTCCTTTGCGCGAATCACTGTTCTTGCCACCATGACTCCTTTGTTAACATTGTCCATGTTCTCCGGTTCTATCATACAGATTTGGTCATTTGTACTACTGGAATCCAGGCGGGCACTCACTATCATCTCGGATCGCCCCTTCACTTCGGTATTCTTGGCTAGGATAACACGTGCAGCCAGTTCTTTCCGTCTTTGCAGGATGACTTCTTCATTTCCAATTTTAATGGACCCTTTCTTTAAATTTAAACTGCACCCAAATCTGTCCAGTATGTCCATTCCCAATATAACGTCTTCTTCAATGTTGGCCACCAACGTCCGATGATCAAAAGTGGTGCTGCCAATTTGGAAGGTGGCAATCGTCTCCCCATACACCTGTGCTGACTCTCCCGTGGCGGTGTGCAGAGACCACTTTGTTGGTGCAATCTGCTTACCTCGTGCCACTATGTCGCGTCTCAGAATTGTCCTGGTTGCTCCCGTGTCCACCAGTAGTTCACGAGTTACTCCATCTATTATGCCATTGATAAAAATGCTGCTGGCTTTTCCTCTCACGGTTGCGACAGTAGCAGCAGATTTCAGGGCCTCTCCAGCGTGGGTCAACGGTTGCCCCTTCCCATTAACCCTTTCTAGTTTTCCGCAGCCTGTTTTCTGGGTTTCTGAGGCTTGGGACACTTGGTGCTAAGGTGGCCCAGCTGTCCGCAGTTCCAGCAGCGTGGGTCTCGTCTTCGAGGTCTCAGACGTTCCAGCACTTTTTCAATTAGCTCCTCGGTTGTAGGTAGCTTGACCTCCTCTGCCTCGACTGCACGAACCCTGGCGTGGCCCCTGATGGACTGTTTGACAGCCTCAAACTCGAGAGCTTGGCTGAGCGCCTCGTTCAAAGCCTTGGGATGGGCCAGTTTTACGGCTTGTTGCGTCTCCCATTCCCGCAATCCATTTAGGAACTTGTCCACTGCCAAGCTCTCACAGATGTCGTCGGAGGCTGTCGGGTAAGCGTCTCGTACCAGGCGGGCGATGTCCATTTCAAACTCCTGGAGGCTCTCGTTGGGCTTCTGCACCCTTGTGTTCAGCTGCGACTTGTACAGCTGCTCCAGGCACTTGTGGCCATAGCGCATATCCAAGCGCTGCTTCAGCTGCCCAAAGTCACCACGGTTGTCCAGGGGTATGGCCTGCAGAACCCTGAGAGCGTCTCCTCGGAGCGACAGGCTGAGAACCGAAGCCTTCTTCTGCTGGCTCCAGGCTCCCATCATGGCTGCCGTCTCAAAGAGGGTCAAATACTCCTCCCACGACGTCTTCCCGTCGAAGGTCGGAAGGTTGTGCTTCGACAGCGAAGGGTCGTCATCCCCTCTAGTGACCCTGGTTGGAGTTGAGCATCCCTGGTCGGTCTCGTCGTGAAGGCCGCCTTTGGGGGATATTCTGGTGGACTCCATCTGGCACTTGTCAGCCAGCTCGGCACGCAGACGATCCTCCAGGCTTGCCACACGGGCCTCAATCTCCGACATTGCTCGCGAGCTTTCTGCCACTTTCTTCTCCAGCCCGGCTAGGTTGCTGGTCATCTTCTCCTCCAGCCCAGTCATCTTCTCCTCCAGCCCGGTCAGGTTGCTGGTCATCTTCTCCTCCATGGTTGCCAGGTCCTCCTTCAGGGTCTTGGCGTTGTCAGCCATCTCCACTTTCAGTCCTGTCAGGTTACTGGTCATCTTCTCCTCCATGGTCTTGGCGTTGTCAGCCATCTTCTCCTCCAGGGTCTTGGCGTTGTCAGCCATCTCAGTCTTCAGTCCTGTCAGGTTACTGTTGATGCTGATATTTAGCTCGTCCAAGGCGCGGTCCCCTCCAGACGCCATGACAAAATATGCCGGGTCTTCGCCTGACTGTTCCAAGGCCTCTATGAGGCGTGCTTGTAAGGCTGCCTTTCCTCCTGAGGTCTCCAGGTCCCTCTCCAGAAGCTCATTTTTAAGCTCAGTGACTTTGAGGTCCTTGACGTTCACTTTAGTTGCCATTTTTTTTTTTCAAAATTTACGTCAAAACAAAAATATTTTCAAATTTATTTAATACAAGTTTTGAGTTTTATATATATAGCTGTTTTGAATACGTACTTTAGCAAAATAATAATTTATCTGATTACACTGTGAGTAGGTACTGTCTTTTAATATTTATTTTTAATTCACCAATATTTTTTTACATAATAATGTCTGATAGTACATAATTATTTATTTCGTCTCAAGTCTTTCAAACACACAGGTAGGTACTTAATGTACATTCACACATTTGTAAACAAAGGATAGTTATTCAAAAACTTTTTTCTCGATGAATCTGGAACGTTCTTTTGTAATATTTTTCAAGATTTTTATTTATTTATTTTATTTTTTTAATCACACACAATAATAAAAAAACTATGGTCCAATTTGATGACTTTCTCAATGCGGTAAAATAGTCATTATGTTATGTCCAGAATTATGTCCAGAATTATGTTCCATATGATGTTCCAGAATTTATAAGCAACTTGCTTTTGCGTCTTTTCTTTTAACAAAAATTTATTTAAACACTTGTTTTCACAAAAGTCAGTTCACACAAAGTTCAATTTGAATAAAGTTCATTTTAACACTATTTAATTTATTTTATTTATTTTTAGACAGAAGATCTTAATTTTTCTTGACAATTCCGCACCTGACGCCAATTGTTACGAAATTAGGGTTCAATTGTCTTTCCAAATTAAAAATGCACAGGTCTTCTTCAATAGTTATTTATTTTACACAGTTACAAAATTTATTTTCACACTACTTTCTCGATTATTCCACTTGGTTTTGGTTCACTGATCAGATGACTTCGATGTGTTTGTAAGTCTCTATGATACTGGCCCGCTCTGCAGGCCATTCGCACCTTTATACTCTGTAGAGCAGTATGATCTAGAACCAAAGTTGCTAGACGGTTCCAGAGTAATTATTACTTCTCGATGTTTCACGTGCTACCTAGACACAACCAAAATCCTACCTACAAATGTAACACAGAATTCCTATAATTATAACAAGTACCTACTTAGCCAAGAGAATTCTACACTTATACATAATTATCGATCTTACCTACCAATACTTTTGAGGATTCTTATAACTATAACTACCCATACTTATTTCAATATTTATATTTACATAACAATATGTTAATTTGAGATTGGGTTTTTATGTTGTAAGTCCACATGTACCATGTGTAAGCGCGATCTTACACGTGTCTGTTTGTGGCAATGAATGTAATATATATTTGCAACTTACATTATAGAGATTATATATATTATTACAGATTAATACTCGTGTATGGAAAAACTGAAAATGGTATTCTCTCTAGATAATGTATTTAAAAATGGTTCACTTTGCAATATCACCCCTGATTCAGGGAAGGTCGGCAAAAGTTGCAGGGTGTATGTTCATTTGAGGTTTGGATTTTAATTTGTTAATTCCTACACATACAGCATTTGTTTATAATGTTTGTGGTCATGTTTGTGGTCATGATTTAATATGAATTTTAAAGTTAATTCATCTTAACAACTTAGATTATAGATTCTCTCAAATTGAATTTATAAATTTTGCGTTCCCACAAGCAACCCAAGGATTTCCTTAGTTCGTTCATAATCTGATGCGTCTACGAAGCTCATAATTATTTGTGCTCATTACTAAAATAAGCAAAACACAAAATATAATTTTCGCACTATCAACCCGGCCAGATACCTATTACGTTGTATTAAAGTCTAAATTTGTGTACAGCGCCGAATTTTCTAAAATTTAATACGCAACATTGTGTACGGCAGTGGCGTAGGGAAAGAGTCGTAGCAGCAAGACTGACTTATACCTACACACAAAGCAACAATCTCTTTTCAAAACAACAGTCGACACACAGGAAGCACCACTCTACTGAAACGGCAATGGTGAGAATACTATCGGACCTCACATCTAAAATTGAAAAAGGCAATATTGTGAAAGTGGCTTCATTTGATATGAGTGCCGCTTTTGATTTGGTTGACCATAGTATCCTCCTGGAGAAACTGAAGTTGCACTATGGCATATCGGGACTGGCATTGGAATGGATGGCGTCCTACCTCAATGGGAGAGAACAAGCAGTTCGACTGCATGGAGATGTTTCGGCTACGACTATGTTGTCCTCAGGTTGTTCCACATGGCTCTGTTCTCGATCCACTTCTCTTCGTCCTGTACACTGGAGAACTTGAACATGTAGTGCACAGATCATGACTTGAAATGCAGTGCTATGCTGATGATTTTCAGATCTATGGTGACTGTGAACCCGAAAACCAAATGACCATAAAGAAGACAATTGGTGAATGTATTGAAGACGTGGAGCGCTGGATGACTGCAAACAAGTTAGTCTTAAACCCAGATAAAACAGAAATATTGTGTGCAGTGACGAAGAAGCGCAAATAACTTCTTGACTTGTCGCCCATCAGAATCTGCGGAGTAAACGTCAACCCGTCCACCAGCATTAAACTTCTCGGAGTTAGCATTGGACAACACCTGCCACTGGATAATCAAGAATCAAATACTGTCAGATCTGGTTTCTTTGCTTTCCGTCAAATTAAGACTGTGGTTATGTGGTTAAAGTCTCCCTATAAGTGCTACAAAGGCGATTGTGAACTCCTTTGTAGTGGCCAGACTCCACTACTGCAATACGATTTATGCTGTCCAGCCCAAAAAATCAACTCAATAGGCTTCAATCGCTACAGAACGCCACAGCTAGACTTATATCATTTATGGTACTGCAAAGCCCTGCCACATCACTTCTCGCCTTCAAGCTCTGCATTGGCTGAAAAGCCCTGAGAGAATCACCTTTAAAGTCAGCTTGCTCACATTTAAAGCACTGCGTGGGAGTGCTCCAGAGTACCTGATGGAGCTGGTGTCTCCAGCTACTACAACCTCGTGCGGACAAACACTGAGGTCCGCTGCATCAAAAAACAGCTGCCTGAACATCCCTGCAAGAAGATCCCGCACTGTTTTTGGAGACAGCGCATTCAAGGCGGCCACTCCAATGACTAAGAATGTTATTCCCACCTCACTGAGGGAACTGGATTTGGAGAGAGTGTTTAAAAGACGTCCCAAGACTCACCTCTTCGTCCAATCATACGGACAAGCGCCTTTGCAGTGACACACTGTCAAAAAAGGCGCTATATAAATTTTGTATTAATATTAATTAGGGATACTATGGATATGATATTTCGGATATTGATGTTGATACGGATTTGGGATACGGATAATGTTCAGAGGGCCTAGAATGTTAGTACTTTTTACAAGAAGTACCAAAAATATGCAACAAAAGAAAAAAAAGGGATTTTAGTTGTAGTTTCTTTGAAAGAAATCTATACGGTAAATTGAGTAAAAATTTTTTTAAGAAAAAAATAATAATAAAAAGAAAATGATGACTCTCCACCAGTGGTGTACAGGAATTTAATCTGAGTTTTAAGGTTTCCTTGGCCGTGCGGCAGGGGCGTGTGGGAGGGAGGCTCTCCCCCCTCCCCCCTAGCGTTAATTTCCATAACTAACGAGGGGCGCGCTTTCCCGCCCAGAAATAATGGCGGCCTTTGTGTTGGGCCTGAAAAATATGGTGCCATGGTAGAACGACACAGTCACAAAACGACACAGTGACAGAACGACACAGTGACAAATCGACACATTATAGAACGATACAGTGACAAAAATACACATGACAGAACGACACAGAGACAAAAAGACACATGACAGAAAGAAACAGTGACAAAACGGCACAGTGTCAAATCGACACAGTGGCAAAACGACACAGTGACAAAACTACATAGTGACAAAACGACTCATCACAGAACGACACAGTGACAAAACGACACAGTGTCAAATCGTCACAGAGACAAAACGACACAGTGACAAAACGACATAGTGACAAAACGACTCATCACAGAACGACACAGTGACAAAACTATACAGTGACAAATCGACACAGTGACAAAAACACATATGACAGTATGACACAGTGACAAAAAGGTGTTAATGCCGAGGGGGCCAAGTGGGCTGATCTTTCTAGCGTGTTTGGAATAGAACGTTGGTTCGATCCCCGCCTGGATCATTTGACCATTACTTTGACCCTGTTTTAACAGATGTTATTGGGTAATTATTAATTAATAATTCATTAAAATAAACAATAATGAATTATTAATTCATAATATTAATACCTGTTTCTGGCCAGGCAGAATAGGTTGATGAATTGCATTCCTCTTCACAAATCTATGTAAAAAAAAAGGCACATGACAGCTAAAGACACAGTGCTGAAATGACACATGACAGAAAGACACATGACAGAAAGACACATGACAAAACGACACATGACAGAACGACACATAACAGAACGACATAGTGACAAAAAATGCCATGAAAAAACAACACAAGAAAATCGTTCTACCATGTGATGTTTTGTCTTTGTGTTATTTTGTCATGTGTCGTTCTGCCATGTATCGTATATCATGTGTCGTTTTGTCATTGTGTCGTTCTGTCTAGTATCGTTCTGTCGTGTGTCGTTTTGTCACTGTGCCGTTCTAACGTGTCACCGAAAATATAATCACAATCATTCCGTGTATTTGAATAATACAAGAAAACCATTTCTCAGGCGTTTTCCTTCGTTTTCTTACGTTTTATTAAGTGTTTTTTAGTTATCATCATCCTACCGCGTCAATGGTAAGCAGACGTGAAGGTTACCGCATCGCTTTGATGATCAGTCTTGAAAATGCTTTCTGCTCGCGGAAGCGAAACGCTGGCAAATATAAAATAGGAAAACTGGAAATGAAAACAAAAATAATGTTAAATTAGATTTTTCATAGGCAATGAAAACTTTATATCATGTTCAAAAAGGGAATCATTTGTTTTGTTGTAAAGTGGAAATGAGAACTTAAATATGGTTCAATCATTTTTTTTTTTTGCTAAAATAAATGTTTTAACTCATCATATTTGTAAAATGTTTAATTTGTTTCATAAAAGGGTGGAATTGAATATTATGTTTGGATTGTGAAAAGGAAAAAAGGGCTGGATCAGATTGGTGAAATTGTAAAAGAATGTGATGCACTCTTCTTTTCTTGTTTCAATCGTGGGATTGGCTTTGCAGCTATTTTTTTCATTCTCCTTCTCCATTCTTTCCTATTAAAGTTGAATTATTAGTAACATTGGAAAGTGGGATTATTATTAACATTGGAAAGTGGAACTATTTGGAACATTGGAAAGTGGAATTATTTGGAACATTGGAAAGTGGAATTATTTGGAACATTGGAAAGTGGAATTATTTGGAACATTGGAAAGTGGAATTATTTGGGACATTGGAAAGTGGAATTATCTGGAACATTGGAAATGGAATTGCTTGTAACATTGGAAAGTGGAATAGTTTGGTTTAGTTATTTCCAGAGTATTTATCTGCTTTTAGCAACACAATTAAAATTTAATTTAATACAATGTACAGTCAGGACATTTGAAAACAGCGATGCGGTTTGTACGACAAAATTATTCGGTAGTTTGGTCGCATTTGCATTTAAGGGTATATACTCGCTATTCAGAGTCTATGTTATTATGATATCTTCATACACAATGGAGAGATTGCATTTTTGAGGTTTTATTTACGGTAACTGTAACTCTGCCACCTTTTCGCTAAGAGTGGCCAGAGCCTCTGTAGATTTTTTCGTATTTTTTCCCATTTTTGCATTCGTCCTTAAATTATATATTACCTTTTTTACATATCCATTACCTTTTTCATACATTTATTTTACACTCGCTTTGCATATCCCATTCTTTCATAATTTTATCAACCTGATTCAGCCATACTTTTATCATTCTTTCCTTTTCCCTTCACATTTCCTCTGTACATATACTTCGTGAGCCTTTCATCATCCATTCTTTCTAGGTGTCCAAACCATCTCATCACATTCTTTTGCATCTTTGCATCACCGAAGAAAAGTATCTGGATTAGATTGGGGAAATTGTGAAAGAATGGGATATACAAAGTGAATTCAAAAGAAGGAAATGCATTAAAAATAGAGGTATGCAAGGATAGGAAGAAATGGCGTACAATCTTCAGAAGCTCTGGCCACCCCTAGCGGAATGGCAACAGAGTTACAGTTACAGTTACAGCTAACGTTTTAAGGTCCATAATTTTCCACTCGTTCTCCTATAAGGGCTGCATCTCCCCTCCTTTTTTAGCCACGAGGTGGTCAGCCTCACACCCTCCGCTTGCGCATCACCACACTCGATAATAAAGCGCACCTGCCCTCTGCTTTACGGCGTGCTCGCGGACTGAACAATAAGCATTGTGTGCATGCGCGCACATACACGTTGTTGTGTGTAAATACACTACAAGGATGATCCAGCTCTCTAAAAATATACCCCGAGTAAATGATTTATTCTACCTTGTAGTCGAACACGAAGATCTTCTCACTTTTGGGGCATAATCTACTCGTATTCTATATGATGCATGTATGCACTTACAAAATAAAAAGTCAAATTATTGGCAAGCTGAACCATTTTTTACAGTATTATGATTTGACTTGGGATTCTTTTAATTAAATTGCGATTTATATTTATTTTACAATATTTATTATTCACACTAAAGATTACAATGTACTGTTCACTCTTCACTCTATACTCACAGATCACGTACAATGATCAAAGCGACTATATCTGTCCCACATAATCTTTGCTCGTATTTATATGTGCGGCAGAGACAATTCTTGCATGTTCGAGAACATGATATATACTTCCGTGATGGATTATACGAGAGCATTGTTCAACACTATACCAGAGTGTTTGACACTATACCAGCGACATCACACACACCAATCAGCGTGCCTAGGCTCACGTTCACACGAACTTGTACGTTTGTAACAACAGTATAGGTGTCCAGCATCTATCATCTATAATATAAGTTTCAAAGATTATTGACATTTCGGGCTCATATTCAATGCATACCTACCTACAAAACAGGCACATTTAAGGCCGCACTTACACATACTGCGTGTAAACTAAACCTCACATGAGCACCAACCTTGCACCTTCGTCATCTTTCCCTGAAAAGCGGGGTGGCATTTAAAAAAATACCAAGTTTTTGCAGCATGGGGAGTCAGCCTCATACGAACGTTTTAGTTTAAGAAAATATCTGTATACAATTTTCTAAATGCGATGTAAAAATGAATGTGACTCCCGGCATTGAAGTGTGTATGGGGAAAATCCTTATCCCTAGAAGAAAAGTTGCCGAGCATATCGATTCCTCAAAGGTAAAACTAAATAAGTTACATATGAAACTAACATGGGTTTCACAGATGCACCTCATTTTCCTATTTTCTACGAGAGAAAACACAAACAAAGTGTGAAAGTCCTTCAGTTTAGAAGTTTTTCATTAGCACTTTCTTATAATTCGTTCATTTTATATAAAAGAAGTATGTATATGAAAGAAGTATGTAAGGACAGAAAGAAATGGCGGTTGATCTGTAATGTTGGCGGCTAGGGTTTATTAAATTGGAATTTGTTTTTATTTGTAAATGGATATTTTGTGTTTGGATTTTATTATTTAGTGATGTATAAAATGTAATTTGTCGTGTGTGTGTGTTCCTTGACTTATAGGTTGGTATGCGGCTGACCACCCATGCTGTAAAAATGGTTCACTTTGCCAATGTCACCCCTGTCTCAGGGAAGGACGGCAAGAGTTGCAGGGTGTATGTCCATTTGAGATTTGGTTTTTATGTTGTAGGTTCACATGAGGCATGTGCAAGCGCGAACTTGTACGTGTCTGGTTGTGAGAATGCATGTAATGTGAATCTCCAATGTAACATATCTTTGCAACTTAGATTAGATTAGATTAGATTATATGAGAAGTTACACTCAATATAAAGTTTTGTCCACGATTTCTCAAATCGGCGAATCAACATTTATTCAGTTTTACATTTAAGGTGGCGATATGTTGCAGGGCTTATGTTCATTTGAGATTGGGTTTTTATATTGTAGGTCCACATGTGGCGTGTGTTAGCGCGAATTTATACATGCCTGCTTGTGGGAATGCGTTTAATATGAAACTAAAATGATATATATCTTTGCAGCTTAGATTGAGATTAGATTTTAGATATAGAGCAAAGGAGTATTTTTTGCTACTTGGTATAACCCTTACGTTTATGTTTTTTTTTTTATCTAAGTGTCGTATTTTATTCCCGGTATATAAAAACCAGAAACGATATCCCGAATTTAATATCTTGTGCCTATATACTAAAAATACATGTGATCCTTCATCATCATCATGATCCTTGACTTTTTGTTTTAATTTATTCCTTGGTTGGTTTAACTGGTTAAATTGGTTTAATTCCTTGACTTTTAGCTTGGTATGAGGTGGCCCACCTTAACTCTACAAAATGAGTCACTCTGCCAATATCACCCCTGTGTCAGGGAAGTTCGGCAAGAGTTGCAGGGCTTATGTTCATTGGAAATTGGGTTTTCATGTTGTAAATGTAAGTTGTAGTGAACTAAGACGTTTCTGCTTCTGAGGATGCATCTACCAGCTTAAATGTAATATACTTTTGCAACTTAAATTAAAGATTAATTTGTGATTTCTTTTTAACATGCAATAATGTAATACCTACATTGATAATGAAAACAAAAATAATACCAGTTGAGACTGAAAAAAAATCCTTCTTATTTTTTTTTTTGAAGACTATATTGTATTTTGGATTAAGCGATAGTCTTGTGGTTAACGCAATGGATTTTTTTCCTAAGGTCGTGAGCTCGATTGCAGGCCGAGCACAAAAAAAACAAAATTTTTTCAAAATATGCTCTTCGCTGGGTTTAATAATTCAAATGCCTTTTCAAAGACCGGCCACCAAAGGTTCATCCAACATTACAGATATCGGGTCTTGCTTGTGTAATTGAAGCTTTCTCTAGCAAATACTAAGCTTGAAGAGGGCACTTGAGGTGTGATTAGCACAAACACAGCGTTCAACAAATAAATCATTCTATTATTTATAATGTGGAAAAATCAAATTTAATCCAGAGTCATAATAAAAGGAGAGTCTGTATGAAGAAGGTTATGACTCTGGAGGAAATGAAAGAAATGTGTAAGGACAGAAAGAAATGGCGGTTAATCTGTGATTTATTTATTTATTTATTTATTAATAAATTCACGACACTTAGTGCCTTTTTGATGTTGGCGGCTAGGGTTTTTTAAATAAAAAAAATGTTTTCTGTTTGTTTTTGATGTCAATATATGCTATAATTCGTTGGTTTTAAAAATGTAATTTGCTGTGTATGTTCCTTGACTTATAGGTTGGTATGCGGCTGACCACCCATGCTGAGAAAATGGTTCACTTTGCCAATGTCACCCCTGTTTCAGGGAAGGTCGGCAGGAGTTGCAGGGTGTATGTCCATTTGAGATTCGGGTTTTTATATTGTAGGATTACATGCGGCATGTTTAAGCGCGAACTTAAGCATGCATTGATCTAAATAAAATATAAGCATGTCTGTTTTGTGAAAATGCATGTAATGTGAATCTCTAATGTTACTTATATTTTGCAACTTAGATTAGATTAGATTAGATTAGAGTAGAAGGAGAACAACTTTGTAAAGCTTTTTGATCTTTGAAACTAAAAAAAGCTGAAGGCTTTCCCGTGAAGTTGATAGTAACGGCCCGACATTACAAGAACCCCGAGGGCAGACAGCGTACGCGTGAATCTGGAAGTAAGTGGTTCGTTGTTACTGAAGCTAATAGCATACTTCGGGTAGCACTGTTTGTGGAATTGTATCTAGATCACGACTAACGTGAATAATAATACAAAAAAATAAGGACGTGATTACTGTGAATCTACTGCGGATGCAGCTTGGCAAAAGGAAAGGAAAAATCACTGAAAGTTGGAGAAAAATAGATTTGGTAGCAACAAAGTCTGCGTAACCGACTGGGCTTTTTATGATTTGTTTTTTGGACTTTTATGAAAAAAAATCATCACTCAGTTTGATCGTCCGTTTTCTGCGAGTAATTTACTAAATACATATTTTTTATACGACTTGCAAGATGGCTGCCACTTACAGCGGCCATAAACAAGCGGCGCAGAGATAAAAATCCCCGTCGGTGAAGCATTTCATTAGCGCTGTAAAAGTTTTACTATTCCGGGAACTTTTCATACGCTGTTTACACCTCGTGCATACTTAACGGGCCGCGCTGTGTATGGAGGGGGCGGGTGATACTGAAAGAGCATGGATTTTTTCCGGAAAATGAATATCATCTTTTATTTGTAAGTACACATTCAGTGATGACATGGTTTGGGCATGTGGAAAGAATGAATGATGATAGACTGACAAAGTTTGTATACAAAGAAAGTGTGAAAGGAAAAAGAGGGAAGGGACGACCGAGAAAAGTATGAAGTGATCAGATTGAGGAGATTGTGAAAGAATGGGATATACAAAGTGAGCGTAAAAGAAGAAAATGCATGAAAAAGGTGATGGATATGAATGAATTGAAAGAGATATGTAAGGATAGGAAAAAATGGAGGCAACTCTGCAGAGGCTCTGGCAACCCCTAGCGGAATGGCGACAGAGTTACAGTTACAGTTACAGTTACACATTCAGCATTTGTAAGCGCTAACAACACGTGTTTGTTTGTGGGCATGCATTTGATATGAGCTTTAAATGTTAATATATATTTGCAACTTAGATTAAAGAATATCAAACCTATGATCGTGTTTTTTGTCTGTGATCCGAGATTCCTTTATTTAATTTATAAAATATATTTTTTACCGATTTACATTTTTTGTTTGTATGAATCACAATCTCTATTCATGTTCCTTGACTTATAGGTTGGTATGAGGCTCACCACTTGAACTGGAAATATACTGAAAAAGTGGTTCATTTTACCAATGTCACACCTGTTCAGGTAAGGGTTGTAAAGATATATTGAAATTTAAAGCTCATATTTAATGTATACCAAGCAGGCACACAAAGGTTTGCGGTTTCACATGCTGCATGTGTACATAAAAAATAAACCAAACCTTACAGGAACATACATGATGCAGCTCGTGCCGCCTTTTTTACACCAAAGTGGTATTGGCAAAAGTGAACCAAGTTTGTAAAGCAAGGGGAATCAACAAAACAAATTACTTATTCAACACTCTTTTCACTCAATATATCAATTTATTTCAATTACAGATTACTAACGTTTTCGACCCTATAGGTCATCATCAGGTGAAATCTAGAAAAAATCAAGAAAAAAGGTTCTGTCATGAATAATATATTAAATACAATAAAAATAAGAAGTAGAAGAATAAATTGTTGTAGAGTCGCGTTTGTTTATGCATTTTATAAAATGCAACTTTTGGAAAAGTTCGCTGCAAAAACTGCATGAAATTAAATTGTTGTCCGTAATTGAAATACAACCATTTAAACATGATGCTGGGCAGAAAGTACTTAGGAAAACTGTGCGTCCATGCACGGATATTATAATTATGGTATGTATGTAAGTAAATAACACGGATAGTGGTAGACCGGATAGCGGTAAACCGGATAGCGGTAGACCTGATAGTGGTAGACCGGATGCGGTAGACCGGATAGCAGATCCAAAGATATTTTCTTTATCTGGGAAAATATATTTAAGCTATCTTGAAATACGTCTATAATATAATCTATAATCTAAGTTGCAAGGATATATTCATTCAAAGCTCTCAGATGTATGCCCACAAACAAACACGTGTAGTTCGCGCTTACAAATGCTGATTGTGTACTTACAAATAAAATCCAAACCTTCAAACAAGGGTTTTCATTCTGAAGGTGCACATGTAGAATGTGTAAGCGCAAATGTGATACTTATGAGAGTGCACTAAATATGATTCTTAAAAGTTACTGCATCCTTGTAACTTAGATTATACGTAAGAAGAATAAGTTTATGACCGGAATGTTACTTTTAATTTGTTAAATGGGTAGCTAAGTTGTATTTAATGTACAAAAAAATATGGTACATTTTTGAAGTGTAAACATTTTTCTTTTTCAAATCAGGAGCTAGTATTTCAGTAAATGCCGGATAACTTGACCGGTCCGTAGTCCAAGTGGTAGCACTTCGGACTCGTAACTGGAAGGTTGTGGGTTCGAATCCCGGCGGAGCACAAAAATATACCACTTATATTTTCAAATTTGCTCTTCGCTGGGTTAAAAATTTCATAAACCTTTACCAAAGACCGGTCATCAAAAGGTCCATCCAGCCTTACAACAACTGGGTCTTGCTTGAGAATTGTCGCTTTCTACAGCGACGACCATGCTCGCAGAGGGCTCTTGAGGTGTGATACACACAAAAACAGCGCTCACCAAATAAATCAGCCTGATTTAATTTTAATTTTTTCTTAACTTTATTTTCTTTAAATATCCGGATAGCGCGCGATTATGTGTAAAAACAAATGGTTGTACATATGTAAAGATGAAGTATGTGAGCTGCACGAAGAAATGAAAGTTATAACAAATTTTTAACCTAATTATGAAGTTGCCAAGATATTCCCGGGCTGGCAGAAAAGGACAACATTTTATTTTGAAATATTAAAAAAACCTTTTGATCAGAAGTCCCAAAATTTCTACAGCAACGAGATCATGTCTCTACCTACAAGATGGCAGATAGTCTAGAATTAAAAGGGCACATATGTACTGTAATTAAATGTAAATAACTTTGACAAAAAAATGACCTGAATTTTCATTCAAAATGCGAAAAAACTTGTTCCCCGATCTTTTATTACTACGATGATTTATTAGTGGCCTGTGCCATTAAAGAACAAACATAATATATTTCAAACACTTTTGAATTAGTATAAGAATAAAAACAAGGATTTTCAAATGAGATCTACGAGTATAATCTATAATCGAAGTGACAAGGATATATTAACATTTAAAATTTATATGAACTGAATGCCCACAAACAAACACGTGTAAGTTCATGCTTACAAATGCTGAATGTGTGCTTAAAAAATTAAAGTCCAAAACCTCAAATGAACATAAGCCCTGCAACTTTACCGACCTTCCTTGAAACATCCGTGGCATTGGCCAAGTGAAATTTTTTTTACAGTAAAGGTGAAATGGCGGTTGATCTGTAATGTTGGCGGCTAGGGTTTATTAAAGTGAAATTGGTTTTATGATTTAGTTTTTTTTTTAGTGTCCATGTATATATTATTATTTATTGATTTAAAAAATGTAATTTGTCATGTATGTTCCTTGACTTATAGGTTGGTATGCGGCTGACCACCCATACTGTAAAAAATGGTTCACTTTGCCAATGTCACCTCTGTTTCAGGGAAGGACGGCAAGAGTTGCAGGGCTTATGTTCATTTGAAATTGGGTTTTTATATTGTAGGTCTACATGCGGCATGTGTTAGCGCGAAATTATAGATGTCTGCTTGTGGGTATGCATTTAATATAAATCTTAAATGATATATATCTTTGCAGCTTAGATTAGATTAGTGACCAGCCTCATACCAACTTACAAGTCAAGGCATATGACGTCAAGGAAGGAAGTCTAATACCCGAAAAATGCAATTAATGTTGAAAGTTGATTATAATATGTAGATATGTTTGACAACCATAGCTTTAGTTTACATTTGACAATCATACAATGTCTTGTGCACCGCACTTTTTCCTTATTTTTGTGTTTCAGTAAGTGTAAGTGTGTCAGTGTTAATAAAAATATTAAATAATTTAATTAAAAATAAGCTCCCCCCCCCTCTTTCTCTCCCTACGCGAACTTGGTCCGGCTTGCTGTGTTCGTGTGACAGTATTTATTTTGCAATTTAATTGTATTTTAAATTTATCACAATCTTTTTATTTATTATAAAAATAAATTACCAGTGAAATTAACCAGTCAATCTTAAAATCTTTACAGTCCACTTAACCTCTAAAAATATTTTGGTCCTTCGAGCCGGATTTTAGTGCACGCGCCTACTGCTGCCCATCACTGCATTAAGGCCGCTTGGCTACTGTAGCAGGCTCCAAACAAAGGCTTTAAGGCGCCACTCACTTACGTAATCCAGTTAGCCGGAGTGTTAATTTGTCTGTCAATTTACATAAAAACCCTCCACTTTTCTCCATAAAATGGTTCCTTTTACCACTGTCCCAAGTGCAACTCTTCAAATACCATTTAACGCAATAATGACCAAGAAGTCTATCTCATTTATTCTGTGGTCGCCTTACAGCTTATAATGAGTCTTATTCTTCTTTCTGTAACACTTGTCGTAGCTGAAAAACCTGCAACAATGGTTCAACAAAAAAATTAAGTCCCTGTTTCGAGCCGCAGCATCCAATGAACATAAGCCTTGCAACTCTTGCCGTCCTTCCCTGAAACAGGGGTGACATTGGCAAAGTGAACCAATTTTTTATATTATGGGTGGTCAGATCCAATAATAATAATATAAGGTGATTTATTTGGTGAGCGCTGTTTTTGTGTGAATCATACGTCTCTGAGCCCTGTGCGAGCTTGGTCGTCGCTATAGTAAGCGCCTATTCTCAAGCAAGACCCAGTTGCTGTAAGCCTGGATTGACCTTAGGTGACCTTTCGTAAGTAAAGGCATATGAATGTTTCAACCTAGCGAAGAGCATATTTGAAAATACAAATGTTTATTTATGTGCTCCGCTGGGATTTGAACCCACGACATTCCATGTACGAGCCCAAAGCGTTACCATGGACGGATCTTCGATAGAAATATCACCAAAAGAAAGTAACACTTCTATCGTGAATGGTTATAATACAGTAAAAAAACGCAACTAAGCTGCACTTATAGTGCAACTTTTTATCGTGCTACGACAACGCGGTAAGGTAAATTTATGTGTTCAGTTTGGTTGCGTAAAGGATTTAATATAAAATAGAATCAAGAGAAATAAAAGAGAATCAAAAAAGTTCGGAATAGTTTTTTCTTAAAAAGATTTATATTCAGACTTGTGAAGTTTTTCTCGTTGTTTTTGCAAGTTTTATGCAAAGCCGAATCTCGCCATATTGGAAAATATTACAGCCGAGATTCTCAGAAAAATGATCCAGCTTAGAGTATGAGAAATTTCATATTTATTTTATGGATAAAAGCAAGACAATGGTTATAATATTGTGGAATTTTAACGTTTTTATTACACATTCAAAACTTACCCGGTTTCTTTTTTTATCGGCAGTTTATTTTTTCAGTAACATACTAAAATACAAAATTAAAATGCAACTAAGCTACACAAATAGTGTAACTTCTTGCCGCGTTCTCCCCGAAGGTTATGCAAAAAGCGAGTGAACCTCTTAATTTTACATGTAAGGGGGCCGGTCTTACGCCAACCATTTCAGTTGAAGTGAGAATTTTCCCAGCTCCCGAAGAGGATGGTACTCATTTCTTGTGCGTTTCACAAACTTACACGTGACTGTTTGTGGGTGTGCATTAAATGTGATCCTTTTATGTCAATATATCTTGAGTACTTAGAATACAGATTATAAATAAAAATATTTTTTCTTTGTCTGTAAATGTAAAAATTGTTGAAGAAATATTTATCTGATTTTTTAGCTAAAATGTTTTTATATCGCTAATCTTCTTGGATGGTTTGATAGTTCTCTGTACGATCCGGCAGCCAGTATATCTAGTTCTTTATTTAATTTAAAACATCAGCGGAATACGTCTTCGTTACTTCATCTCTACAACGAAGATTCATTAGAGCCTCGATTATCCGGGTCGGTTTTATTTGAAGTCACGATTAACTACACCAATGGACTTATATTTAATATTTTTTGTTGGGCAAACGTAACAAGTCTATGAAACTGGAGTTCTTAGTAATCAAAAACAGAATAGTAGTAGCAATCCTTGACTTATAGGCTTAGATGAAGCTAGCCACCCATATATATATATATAAAAGGATAATTTATTTATAAGGTACACATAATTGAAGAGCGCCGTTTTTGTGTGTGTCACACCTCAAGGGCCCTCTCAAATCACGGATAAGATTTTTTGTAAAGATGCGTCTTTAGTGCTCCTTTAAAGACACCAACAGTTTCTGCCTTCCTCACATTAGGTGGTAGTCTGTTCCACTCCATTGGGCCCGCAAACCGGAAAGCACGGTCCCCAAAATTAGTGCGTGTCTGACGTGACGGCTGGACTAAGTCAACCACCCCACACCCTGCAGATCTGAGAGTTTGGCGTCTCAAATCTATCTCAATAGGTGAGAACATGTCAGACAGGTATGAAGGAGCCGTACCATTGACAGCTTTGTAAACCATCAAACAAACACGGTAGACCACCCTCTCCGGAAAACGAAGCCAATGCAGTTCTTTCAACAATGGAGATAATAATATATTTAATCACGTTGGCCGATGCCACTCCTGTTTCAAGTAAAATCGGCAGTAGTTGCTTGTAGTATGTTTATTGCAAATTTGGGTATTATTTTGTAAACCAGCATTTTATTTGTTTTTTTTTTATCTCGAAATTCAATTTCAAGCGTTAACATTTTTTTGCAACTTAGCGACCTGGCCGTGTGAAAGCATTTTTTCTTTGTCTTTATCAAAAGAGTAGACACTATCTAATCTAATCTAATCTAAGGATTTGCACACTATCTATAATCGTTAATCTAAGTTGCAAGGATATATTCATTTAAAGCTCTCAGATGTAAGCCCACAAACCAACAAGTGTAGTTCGCGCTTACAAATGCTGAATGTGTACTTACAAATAAAATCCAAGCCTCAAATGAACATAAGCCCCACAACTTTTGCCGACCTTCCCTGAAACAGGGGTAACATTGGCAAAGTGAACCATTTTTTAATACTATAAAGTAAATATATAAGTAAATATAAAGTACACTATAAAGTAAAATATATAAATATATAAAGTAAATATAAAGTACACGATAAAGTAAAAAAAATCTATCCTCTTTTATATCATTCGACTATCTAGTATTAGCTTTCTTGTGGTACGTTAGATAAAAACATAAAAAATTGGCAAAATGTTGCAGCATCTAATACATATCGTATGACTCGTATCCGATCTTTAGATTATTACTGTCCGATGCGGCTTCGATCTACAATACCTCGGATAATCGTGTTTCTACTTTACTTCCCTTTCTCTGTGAAGGATATACTTCTCTATTACGAAGATTCCTCTGTTTCTCTATAAAGTACATCCATCTCTTTCTGTTTAACGAAGAGTGCAGCGCTCTGTCTATTGGCCGATTGATATAAATCGAGCTTTTAAAAATGTATTAACCGCCTCCTGCTGCACACAGCTTTCCAGCGAGAGCTTTGTTTTAATGTGCCTAGGCACGCGAGAGCTTTCTGTGCGAACACACTGACCAAACTTTCAAAGCTCCTGTATTTTACCATCATAAAAAGTTCTTTCCTTCTAATTGTTTTTTCAGTTTTGCGATGTTCCCAGGCACTAGAGAGACGAAACGAAGAGTTCGAGATGTGTCGTCGCACTAGGGCTTTTTTTGGCTTGAATGTCAGTTTTTTCAAGGATGACCTTTTAATGGATTTGTCTTAAAATCACATTCTACACAACCTGATGTTTGGGGTGTTATGAATGATTCAAAATATTTCCTTTCTCATATTGTATTCTTTTTAGGAAAGCTGTGCGGTGGACTCTTCAGATTTCGACACATGACAAAACAACACATGACAGTACATCACACGACAAACCATCACTATGACAAAACAATACAGAAAAAAACACTATTACAAAACAACACATAGACAAAACATCATATACCTCAAACAGAACATTCCATAAACGGCACTTGAAAAAACATCACCTAACACAGTTGTCATGTGATGTACTTTCCTGTAATGTTTTGTCATGTGTTGTTATGTCATGTGCCGTCCTGTAATGTGTCGCTCTGCCATTGAATCCACTGGAACAGACGCCAATAGTTTTTACAATATTAATCCATAGAATTGTTTATCCGGGTACCTTTGCCCGAATGTTCGGCGAGTGTGGACAGGTTTTGAAGCTCGTACAGTCCTGACTTGGATTTAATGCACCCCTAGGGGCTCTTTCAAATGCCAATACAACTCTTGCTGACGTCACGCGAATGGCTGATGGCCAATTGGAGAAGAAATTTCATTAGCATTGATGAAAGAATGTGAATAAAGGAAACAGTTGACATTAAGGCAATAAGCACAAGATTGTGAAAGAATGGGATATAACAAAGTGAGCGTAAAAGAAGACAATGCATGAAAAAGGTGATGGATATGAAGGAATTGAAAGAGGTATGTCAGGATAGGAAAAAATGGAGGCAACTCTGCAGAGGCTCTGGCCACCCCTAGCGGAATGGCGACAGAGTTACAGTTACAGCAACAAAATTGTCAGCGCTGTGGTCGAGCGAGTTATAAGAGTAATTTCGACTGGTGTGTTTGAGCATCGCTTTGCAACATGGGTTAGAATCCCACGTAAATCAGCACGTAATTAAATCATTGAAATTTACAAATATGCTGTTTGCTGGGTTGCAAAATTCATAAACCTGCACCAAAGAACGGTCACCAAAGGTCCATCCAGCCTTACAGCAACTTCTTTAGCGGGAAACAAGCTCGCAGAGGGTTTTTAAGGTGTAATTCAGTCAGATCAATAGCTCAGTTGGCAGAGCGCTTGCATTCCATGCCGAGAGCTCGGGTTCGAATCCCACCGAGGGTGTCAAAAATGAAATCGCGTTTCGGTGTTTATTTTAAAATCCAAAATAAAATACCGACGAGGTTTATTCAGTCTTCAAAAGAAATAAGTATCAGACCTCTCGGGAGCTGGGAAACCGCAACTTTAACTGAAGTGGTTGGTGTAAGGCCGTCCCCCTTGCATGTAAAAATAAATAGGTCCCACTCGCCACATGCGAAACCCTTTGGGGATAACGCAGCCAGAAGTTACCACTATATGTGTAGCTTAGTGGCGTTGTTTCGTAATTCACATAGATACTTAGTTCACTAACGAAAAATTTCTAAGCAAACCCAATTATTGATTCTTGTAAATTTTTTTTCCTGCGCCTAAAACCCATTGAAATAATTCACCATGCCATCACGTCACCCTAGTGCTTGTTTGTCTTATCTCCAACAGAGGTAACGTCACATGAACGATGTGTCTTAGGAACGCTGGAAATTGATTTTAAAATACTTAAAAACCACTCTCACATTATCTTGTTTTAAGGTTTTTTGTAGAACAGATTGTAAAGCACATGATTCTCAAGACAATTTCCTTGAAATGCCGTCTTTGAATCGAATGGTATATAAGCCAAACAAGCACTGTGGGGACGATTAGACATTCCTGTACAACCAGCAGTTCCACTCGCGCACCTACCTGTGCCGGGAATTCATTATCTTGAGTACCGCGCTTTCTTTATGGTTCGCGTAAATTATTCGCGTATTTTTAATTATGTTTAATGGCAGCACAGACTTCGCATACACCATCAAACAAATGTGTGTGTAACGTTTTGTGTGTATGTGTGTTTTGTTAACAGATTTGTGAAGAGGAATGCAACTCACCGACCTATTTTGCCTTCCCAGTGGTCTTTGTACTTCCAAATTTGCTTTTCATTGGGTTGAAAATATCATAAACCTTTACCAAAGACCGGTCACATAAAAGTCCATCCAGCTTTAAGACAAATGGGTCTTGTTTGAGAATTGGTTTATTATATATAACTATATTGTTTTAGCCTTGCTGGAGTATGGGATACTATTGTACATATAAAGTAAGTTCATATATATGAAGTTTTGTACCCGTGTAATTAACTATGAAGTATCGATGTTGGGATACAAGGCAGCATATCCGGGAACCGTGTATCCGAGGAAGTGTAGCCAGGGTTCATCAGAGAAGACTGCCGAAGCGCAATAAGTTCCCGTAAGTTTCCAAGACGATGGGCCGGTCGCCCTGGCAACCATTAAAGCCTACAAACTTCAATATCTGACGAGGACGAGTACCTAATCATTAGGGATGTCATCAATGTGAAATCTCGGATACGGATATAGAGATAGTAATATTTCAGTTTCGGATAAATCTTTATAAGTAAGTTTTTTTTGTCAGAATTAAGTTGAAAATACGGTCGTTTGACATATTGTTATGTTATTTTAAAATAACATATAAAAAAACAATCTCCAAGTGTACAGTGTGTTTTGTGGGCCGAACGGAGCCGAACGGTCACGGAAGCGGCCGAACTGCGCCGCGTGATCTGATCGGGCCGTCGCGTCGGTCAGCAGTTCCCGGCAAGATGCCAACCGATTAAGACGTCAGCGACCAAGCACCAAGCGGTGCAAGAGGGGGCACTACAATGGAGCTCCCTCCTCCCCATCTACTTGGATTTCCTGCCAACAAGGCACCCGCCTTGTGGACCAGAGACATAGTGCATAGGAGCGCACACTCAGGGGCTCCCACTCTCGGAGGCGTCCGCCTCGTGAACCGCCGCTAGCCTGGGGCGCTGCCCCAGGCCTTCCGTTTAGAACTGCAGCCAACGGAATAGGGAGTGTTCTGGTGACAACCTGTAGGTCTGGCCAATCCCTTATTTCCCCTTTTTCCCCCCATATTAGTACAGTAATAAACCCTTATTTGTTCATGTTAACTTTATCTTTTAATTATAAAACCCTTCCCAAAGTACAAGTGAGCAACCGAAAGAAAGAACCCCACGCCCTGAGAGTGATGCTGATGAGAGCTAGCCGGATGTAAGTATCCTGGAGATACCTATCAATCTAAACATAACAATATTTACAGTTATAATGAATATACAGTTAATTTTTCGGATCTTAGACGAACCATTATAAGAAAACTTACATTACTCTCAAAGTTTCGTTAGCGATGTAGCTACCGTCTTCAGGAGACACATTCTCTCTGAACGACAACTGAAGATGAATTTAACTTTTTTATAAATTGTGGCTTGCGTATACAAGAGTTTTTTTTTTTAATTGTTAAACATTTAAATATTTTCCGTAACTGTTATCTAAGGCCCGGTATTTTGAACGATAGCTTATGTGAAACTGAAAACTACCCACGCAAGTGACATAAAAGCGTCCTTTTCATTCAGTATACAATCGAAAATACCTAGGCTTGGGGAAAAAAGAAAAGGGTTTCCTCCTTATTAAACTTTGTAAGTAATAAAACCAATGAAAGCTATTAATACGTCTTTCATTTAGGTGCACTTCGTATTTACTTTTAAAGTCACAATCATTGAGTTATAATATGGAGGTGCAGAAACTGGCTTAAGGCATTGATACATACTATGAAGCGCAGTTAATGCCATTTCTGTCAAACACAAATGAAAAATTATGTTCTTTTCTGTGAAATCCTATGTTTCCTTGCTATCTTCGCTTTGTATTTTGAGACTACAATAATTACACATGCTATAATACCTATTTCTTTCAAAAATGCATTTTTTACCGACCAAAACACGTTTAAAACGCGTGCGCACAGCGTTTGCGCAGGCATATTTATGTTGGCACAGAAAGTTGAAAAGTTGGCATCATTGAAGTTTTTCAATGCTGCCAATTTTCTGGAGAGATTTTGTTGTTTCACCCAAGTTTTTTTTGTTTACAACGGAATGACACTGTGAAGATCTTTGTTCTCTTTCTAACTAAGGACGATTACCAGTTAAGTAAGTTGAAAAGGGTATTGTGCTTATTTTCGTTCAAATAGTTTCTAGCTCACAGATATCATTATTCAATGATTCGTCCAATGATGTTTATTGTTATTTAAATTGTTTTTTATTTAAGATATCCCATAGGTTCGGTTACAAATATGGATATTTTTCATTTCGGATATTCCATTGTTTCGGCTATCCATAACATCCCTACTAATTATGATCAGCAGACGACTAACTCGCGCTATCAATATTCTATTTAATAGAGCACCTACTCTATTTCAGATCATATAAACGAGATGTGAAAGGAAAAAGGGAAGGCCGAGAAAAAATATGGCTTTATCAGATTAATGAAATTGTGAAAGAATAGGATTTGCAGAACATGTATGAAAATAAATAAGTAATAATAATAAATCTTTATTCCAGCCCTTGATGAGCTCCTTGACTTTATAGGTGTGAGGTTGAATACCCATAGATACTGTAAAATAGGTTCTACCACCCTTCTTTCAGGCCAAGGAGGCAAGAGTTGCAGGGTTCATTTCATGTAAGGTTTGTACACATGCAGCATGTGTATCGCAATTTTATACATGTCTATGAGTTAAGGATGCATTTTACATGAATCCTTAATTTTAGTTTCCATTTGCAGCTTTGATTATAGATAAATTAGATTAGTCCTAGACTCTCCGTTCTTCTTTCTCAATACGTTTTCTATCGAAGATCGCCGATCGTCATATCTTTAGAATTCTAGATGCTTTAGCTTTTGTTAAACAAAAAAGTGTGAACTAATAATAAAATTTAAACGGGATGCTTAAGAGATTAAAAATACAAACATTGAAAATGGTTACAGAATGAGTAAACCTAATTAATGTACGACGTGCTTTGTAAAGGAACTTTACACCGTCAGGTGCCAATCATAAAAAGAGTTTTAGGCTTACACAATCGGCTGATGTTGCTGGAGAGATGTTTTTCGGGATCTGTTGCCGTGATCTGTGGGAGCTGTAGCTTTCGGACGTTTTGCCAATGTCTACAATGGGCTTCTTCGGTGTAAAAGTGCAATGATGACGATAACCTTGTTGAAAACCGTTATGTTTCCGGCTCCCAGAGGTTACTGTAAAAATAGGCAATAGATCCCGGAAAACATCTCTCCAGCCAATGATAATGTTTTTGTTTTACAAAATTACTTAATCCTTGGACTGAAACAACTTCGAAAGTAGTGTCGTTTTGAAAGCTTAATATGGAGTAGAAATATGCAGGAGACATCCACAATATGGTAAATTCCTTTTCCTCTCTCTCCTTCTGTATTTGCACAGGCACAGATCTAGTCCGTAAAATAAATAGCTCTAACAACGTGTGACTGTAACCTTAATACATTTACGTTATGTGCAGTACAAGGCATAAGAAAAATAGCTGGAACAAAAAGGCACTACCTTTACAAGAGGATGCAGATACAAATGCAGATACAAATGGCTAGATAAAGAAGGCACTACCTTTACAAGAGGATGGTGCCTAGCAGATACAAATGGCTAGCACAACAAGGCACTGCCTTTACAAGAGGCTGGTGCCTAGTATAGACAAATGGTTAGCACAAAAAGGTACTGCCTTTACAAGAGAATGGCAACCAGAGAAGACAAATGGCTAGCACAACAAGGTACTGCCTTTACAAGAGGATGGCAATCAGCAGACACAGATGGCTAGCACAACAAGGCACTGCCTTTACAAGATTATGTTAATTCGCAGAGAAAAAAGGCTAGCACAACAAGGCATTACCTGTACAAGAAGATGGTGCCCAGCGGATACAAATGGCAAGCACAACAAGGCCCTGCCTTTACAATAGTATTTATACTCTAATCTGCCAAGATATATTCAACTTACAGGTTAATAATAAATATATGCCCACAAGCAGATATAATCGAAAATTCTACATGTGGATCAAAAAAAACAATCTCAAATGAACATAAGCCCAATAACTCTTGCTGCCATTCCCTGAAATAGGAGTGGTACTGGCAATGATGATGATTAAAATTATAGTTGAACATGTCTGAAGGCTTAATTTCACACCTTTCCCTTCATACTATGCCGAAATAATAAATTAAAAAATATTAATTTAAATCTGGTCCGCCCCCCTTTCGGGTCATTAGCACACCCCCGACCTGTTTCTGAAGCAAGTTTTTAATAACGCCCCCCTCCCCCCTTTATTTTTATAATTTAATTATCCAGAAAATTCTCAGCCATTTTTTTTCGTTTTTCTTGCGATTTATTTTTGCGTCGGTCTGTGGCGCATTCACACATTCGCAGTGTCTGCATCCCTCTTGCACTTGCTGTTAAAAATTGGAGGTTTAATGGTGGTGGAGAGGGACGGAAGATCCGGATTTAAATTAAATTGAAATATTGAAGGTGGGCTTGTTTGTTTCTTTAGAGTTGCGGTGACCATAGTATATTTTTTTTTCAAAGAAGTATTAAGAAAACACGGTTTACATTTATTTCTCAAACAGGTTTTTCTTAAAAGATAAAAATATAAACAATTTTGTTTTCGATTACGGCGAGTATATTGTTATGATTTTAGTTATGATTGCTATGGTTCTAATTGTCTCAAAATTAAACAATGGTCTTCTTTTTAGGATATTTATTTTACAGTTAATTTTTTTTTTTCACTTTTTCATTTACTTAGCAATTTACATTTATTTCATAGATAAACGGTTTGTGTTCACTTACATAATATGCTGTTAGTCTTCACAGTTATAAGGTCGCAAAAGAACTTTCCTCCTACAAGCTGTTCGCGCCTTATATACCCCAGTGATAGAAGCTTCTAGAGGTAATTTTTTCCAGAAGCTTCTATGCACATGACAATCTAGTGACTTATATTATCTAGGTTTGTAGCAGTTACTTCGTGAAAGTTCATTTTAATAGATTAAAATAAAATATTCTTTGTTAAAATTCACATGAGTTTTTATTTTTTAAAAACACTACCGGTTTCTATTTACACCTGAAGATGGGAGGTATTGCTTCTCCCGAAACCAGTAGTGTTTTTAAAAAATAAAAACTCATGTGAATTTTAACAAAGAATATTTTATTTTAATCTATCTAGTGACTTCTTTATGTACTCAACAATCATTCATCCTATTCACCAATATTATAAAGAAATTCTATCAGCTATAACTAATACCTATCCAAATATCCAAATAACCTATACCTATCCAAATATTTATATTGCATATTTACATCACAATATATTTTAACTCCATAACCGGTTTCGCAAACCACCCGTTTGCATCTTCAGGTGACTATATAAATACTAAATGTTTCAGATACGGAATCAATCGTTGAGAGTGTCGTGTGAGGGTATGATCCAGAACGGGATGCAGGACGGCCATGTGTGGAGTTTGTATCATCTGGGTCATTTCTTAGGAATTGCTTCCTCGGGAATATGGTCAACAGAGGGGATGAATGGGGTACCAGAATGTAATTGATAATTAGTGTGTTCCTTGACTTATAGGTTAGTATGAGCCTGACCACCCTTACTGTTAAAAAAAATATTCACGTTGCCAATGTCCCCCTGTTTCAGGGAGAGGTCGGCAAAACTTGTAGGGTTTTGTTCATTTGAGGTTTGGATTTTAATTTATAAGTACACATTCAGCATTTTTAAGCGCTAACTTTCACGTGTCTGCTTATGGGAATGCATTTAATTTGAATCTTAAAATGTAACACATCTTTGCTACTTAGATTCTGGATTATTATTTAGACCCTTGGTCGCCCGCAATATTTCCAGGGCTGTGAAAAAGAAACGGCAATTTGCTGAGCAGAAAGTGTTATTTCCAACTTTATAATCCAGTTAAGGATTATTCCTTTTAATTTGTGCGCCACCCCTGCACCGCTCCCCCCACCCCCAACATCCATTATTTGTTTTTTTTTAAATGGTGTAAAAACATTTAGCGAACCAAAACGGCCATTAGTTGGAGGAAAAACATTAAAGAGAATAAGTAGATATATATTAGCGTGAGTTACCATGTGCCCGCTGTTAAATAATGTCAGGGTTATTTACTTGTGCGAATGAAGTGTAATGATGATGATGGATGATTTCTTTCCTGTGGCACCATTTAATAGTCTAGGACCATCTCAACGGCGCCATGGCTTCTGGAAAAAAGCAGTGTCTTCAGTCCCTTTCTGAAGGCGGTGGTAGGCTGGTTCGCGCGAACACCGACGGGCAAATTGTTCCAAAAGTGAATCCGACTGATGTTGGTCTGTGCCATTCACTGATGTTATCTCAGGACTAGATTTTTTTTTTAAATAGACACTCTATCCGTTTCAACATACTTAACTTCATATTGCTCTAGTTAGAAAGAGAACAAAGATCTTTAAAGTGCCTTTTCGTTGTATACAAAAAAACTTGGGTGAAACTACGAAATCTTTCCTTAACCGTAAAATCGTACAAAATTTAGGATCTTTGTTATTTAAGTAATCATGTTCGTCAGCCACTAAATGCCTCTATTGAGTTGGTCACCGCTGGCGTAGACCCTAAAACTCCTGTCGCGCTTTACTGAAACAGGAGTGGCGTTGACAAAAATGAACTAAATATTGACAGCATGGGAGGTCAGCCAACCAGTTATACCAACGTCATCATCGAGGATAACAGAAGATTGTATTGAACAAAGTCTGCGTTATACCCGAGTGGACAGGGTAGAGGTTATTTGACCAGCATGTGTTTGAAGTAAAACAGCGACGGATTAACCCTGAGGCCTAAGGTTACATTTCGCTCCCCCAGTTCTTGTTTATCGTATACGCCAATCTTGTCAAATATCACTTTTTCATTAGTTGTCTTAAGAATCAAATTCTACACAATCTGAGCTACGAAAAACCGTATAACTCGATAATGTGAGAGTTATTTTAAATATTATTAAAATAAATTTCTTGTTTTCATAAGATACATTGGTCCAGTACACATGCAAACATTGCTCATGTAAAATTTTCTCAATAGCGTATACGATAAACAAGAACTAAAGCAGCGATTTGTCATTGGGTTATGAATAAATTTGATATAAAAATATCAAATATTCATTGTTTATGATTGAATCTTTTTCATGGCAGGATAAAAATAGATTATTGTAAAAAAAAACACATTGCACAGTCAACGAATATTTGTATTTTTTTCCAAAGACATTTTTTTTGTCTTTTTAAACGTACGAGTAAATATTATATATCTACATACCTACATTTGTACGTACCTACACCTTCAGGTACCTACTTTTTTACATTAAATTCCTCAGGGATTTTCTTTTGTGACGTTTTTAGAAATTGATAGAGTATATATCTACCCCTCATACACAGGCACCATCTTGTAAAGAAACGTATCTTTGCTAAAATACACGATACATTGGCGTTCCCATTACATTACTGGGCAGCCACATCGAGGCGTGACCACCTTCTGGTGAATAGAGTACCACTCTCCATAGGAGGTAAGCTAATCCAGCCTTCTGATTCGGTAAGACTTCTAGGAGTCTTACTGGATCGTAACCTGACACTGGATAGGCAAATAGATGCCACAATAGCTTCTTCTTTTTTTTCGCTTCGCCAAATAAAGGCAATAAGAAAATGTCTGCCGTCAGATGCGGTTAAGACCCTGGTGAGTGCGTTTGTGATGTCTCGGATTGACTATTGCTCGACGCTTTATAGTGGTCAGCCGAAGAAACAGTTTAATCGCTTTCAATCTGTGTTGAATTCGGCAGCAAGACTCATATTCGGGATTCCCAAATTCGCTCACATCACCCCGCTGTTAAAAAAACTTCATTGGCTTCGTTTCCCGGAGAGGGTGGTCTTCCGTGTTTGTTTAATGGTATATAAAGCCATCAATGGCTTGGCCCCACCTTATCTGGCTGATATGATTTCACCTGTTGAAATGGGTGTTAGGAGGCAGACACTCAGATCTGCGGGTGATGGAGTAGTCAATTTGGTTGAGCCGCGCCGTCAGATTCGTACAAACTTCGGAGACCGCGCTTTCCGTGTTGCGGGGCCGGTGGAGTGGAACAGACTGCCACCCGGAGTGAAGAACTCCAAATCTGTGGGTGTATTTCGAGGAGCACTCAAGGCACACTTGTTTAGAAAGTCTTATCCATGATCGGAGAGGGCCCTTGAGGTGTGACACACACAAAAACGGCGCTCTCTTATCATGTGTAATTTAAAATAAATCAGCCTGTTATTATTATTATTCCATTTTTACTCCTTTTTTGTACGTTTTCATTTTCAGACTGTAACCATTAATTTGAAGAAGAGGAGTGGGGTGTCTGGACATCAAGGGAACTGCAGGCAGAGGGTGGCTGAACACAACAGACGATAGGCAAACATGGAGAAGATTGGAGGAGGCCTATGTCCAGGAGTGGACTGAGAAAGGTTGAGAAAGGAGAGAAAAAATGATTTTTTTATGATTTATCGGAAACATGTAAAAAATAAAATAAGGATTGCTGTAATCGGGTCTGTAGTCCAGTGGTAACACTTTGGACTCGTAAATGTAATCCGATGTTTCACATCCCTCTTCATCTTTTTTGTTCTTCTCTGATTTTCAATTAAAAATATTACAAATCAGAGACCGCTACAAAGAAAATGGAAGGTCGTAGGCTAGAATTCCGGCGGAACACAAAAATATACCATTTATATTTTCAAATATACTCTTCGCTTGGTTGAATTTTTTTAATAAATCTTTACCAAAAACCGGTTACCAAAGGTCCATACAGATTTACAGCAACTGGATCTTGTTTGAGAATTTGCGCTTTGCAGTGACGACTAAGCTCGTAAAAAGTCCAATCGACGGCTCACTTGGTAAAATGATTCATTGAAGCATTCAAGCATAACAAGAGTTTGACCTCACCGAGGGTCTCAGAAATTATTTCCAGTGCAGGTGTTTATTTCAAACCCAAAATAAATACTGACAAGGCTTACTCCGCCTTCACAAGTAATTAGAACCATCCCCTTTGGGAGCTGGGAAACCCCCACTGTAACTAAAAAGGTTATCTATAGGCCACCCCCTCCACCCGAAAAAATAAATAGGTCTTGAATCGCCACATGGGAACCCTTCGAGTAAAACGCAGGCAAAAAGTTACACTATATGTGTAGCTTAGTGGCGAAAAAAGTTGCGTTAGTGAACTTGGGATAATTCATAATAATTTTTATTTGGTTTGTTATTCAAATAAACAACACTTTTAACTTTTAAACTCTGTTTTTAATTTCACAAATATAATATAATTAAAAAATTAAATTTTAAATTATACTACTAACGTTTTCGACTATTCAGTCATCATCAGGTAGGTATTTTTTTTTTAATTATATTATATTTGTGAAATTAAAAACAGTGTTTAAAAGTTAAAAGTGTTATTTATTTGAATAACAAACCAAAAACATGAATTTTCCCAGTGTTAATACACAAACTATAACAAATATAAATTTGATTTTCTTTGAGAGTTACGCTTCTGACACAAAATGTCTTGAACAGTGAAAAAAAAACACAGGCATCCATTCGACTTTACGATTTAATTCCATCGACAATATTTCCGCGACAACCTCGTCCTGCCTCCATCTCCTCTCAGACTTGTCTTTCTCATCTTTTTCCTTGTGTAGTTTAAACATCCTTTTATCCGGTTTACATTTGGACTTCAAAGGAGATATCTATCAGCCCAGGACGAAATCTCAGATGAAACCTGCGGACTGAAATAGATATCTGTAAAAACGTTTATACCTATATATTAGAAGTACAATTTCCCTGAGTATACAGGAATTCCCTATATATCAGGGGCGAATATTAATAAAGGCAACTTGTTGTTGCCGTACTTAATGATTTACAAAAGAAAGACCATGATTGAAAAAATCAATAATTTTAATAAATAATTAAAAAAAAAGGAATGTAATTTACCAAGCTATTTTGTAATGCCAAGAAACAGGGGTACACAATTTAAATAATTAATTCATGATATTTCGAAATTAATCGTAAATTATTTATAATTTTGTATGCTAACCTTGTGATTCTTATTTACATTTGATTTATTCATTTTTGGTCGTTAATAATAATTTCATCATTTTTGTTCCTTGACTAAAAAGTTAGTATGAGACTGACCACACAAACTGAAAAATTTGGTCCCCTTTTGTCCATAGACCTTAGCTATTTTTTTATTTTGTTTATACTCATGCAGCATGTGAAAGGACGAAGTAACACTATAGTATGCTTGTGAGCCTGCATTAAATATGAATCAATAATTTTAATACATCATTGCAATTTAGGATTTTGGTTGTTTTTCATTCAAAGTAAGCATTATAATAGAAATATGAAGTCTCCCAAGTATAAAACTATACATTCCAACTCAACTATGGAAAAAATATGTGGAAGCCTAAACGCTCTGAAGAGGCGTTGTTTCAGAATCCAACCATTTTTTGGTAAGCGCTGTGGTTAAGTATGAAAGGAAAAGCACAGTGATTGATCATTCGATAGCTCTAAGTAAACCATAAGGTTTGCGAGAAACCTTATCTCTCTTGGTTTAAACTAGACTTAAATCGACTTTAAACCAAGGCGGACGGGAATAAGTTTAAAGCCGGTGCTAAACTAGAACCGAGTACCAGAGAGAATCAATACGCAAAGTATAAAGCCTTACGTTTAAGCTTTAGAATAGCGTTTACAAAAAAATAATAAAAAAAACAAAACGCTCTCTAGAAGTGCTATTTCAGTTTCCATATTTTTTGAAAATGATAATTCTCAATACAACTTCAACTCCAATCAATCGATCTCAATCCATTTTTTTAAGGTGGAGTTGGTATGAGGCTGATCACCTATACTTTAAAAATGGTTTACTTTGCAGAGGTCGCCCCTGTTCCAGGGAAGTTCAGCAAGAGTTGCAGGGGCTCATGTTCAATGAGATTTGAGGTTTTACTTTGTAAATACACATACAGTATATATAACAACGAAATTATACGTGTCTGTTTGTGGGAATGCATTAAATCTTGATACCTTAAAGGTAAAACTGACTAAGGGATATATTAAGCTAACATGGGTTTCTCAGATAAATGCACCTTTTTCATAATTTTTTTGAAAGCAAACATGAAAAAAGTGAGAAAAACCTGTAGCTTTGAAGTTTCTCATGAACATTACTTTATAGTTAGTTCACCAACTATGAGAAGTAACCTCTAATAAAATGTTTTATTCATTATTTCTCAAATCAGTAAATCAGCACTTGTTCCGTGCTTTTACCTTTTAGGGGGCGATTAACAACTTAACTATTAATATATCCCTTCTACTAAGATTATGTCTCTATATGTAGGCGTTTTGATAGTTGTACTAGTGTTTGCTCGAATATTCTGGCAAAATCTCACATGTTCCGGTCGCAATGTTTCGAGAACCGTCCTTTTGTCATACTATACAAAGGGCTGAAGTTGTCTGTAGCGCAGACTTGTATCAGAGCTGGCAAGCAACACAATACAAAAGTAGCTCTGTTCGAATCAAATGTGAACGGTATCTCAAAACTAATTGTGTGATAACAATTTATTAATTTTATTAAATTAAACTTGTACATCGTCACAATAGATAGATATGATTTTACATAAGATTTTCAATACTTGTTATTCCAAATTCAATATTTTACAAGGAAAAATTTTAGAATTGTAAAACACCCCCTTCACAGTCGATTGGAGTCTATAAAATGCATCTCTCGACTTCCTGTAAGGGTAGTCATTCGAAAAATTGCCTAATAGCTACCGACCGTCTCTGCAAAGGCGGGGATATATAGTATCCATATACTCGACAAAAAGGTATTAAAATCATTCAAACCTGATACCAAGACATCTATAATCTAAGTTGCACAAATATCGCCACCTTACAGGTAAAATTAAGAAGTGCTGATTAACTGATTTGAGAAATCGTGGATTCAACATTTTATAGTGTGTAGCTTCTCTGCGTAAATGAACTTATTATGAACTACATATTACTCATGACACACTCCTTAACTATAGAGTTTTCACACTCTTATAGTGTTTGCTTTTTTTTTTAAATATATTTGTGAAGAGGAATGCAATTCACCAACCTATTCTGCCTGGCCAGAAACAGGTATTAATATCATCAATGAACAACTCATAATTGTTTATTTTAATGAATTATTAATTAATAATTACCCAATAACATCTGTTGAACCAGGGTCAAAGTTATGGTCAAATGACCCAAACGGGGATCGAACAAACGTTATTCTATTCCAAATCCGCTAGAATGATCAGCCCACTTGGCCCCCTCGGCCATAACACCTTTTGTAGAAAATAGGAAAAAGGTGCATTTATCTGAGAAAACCATGTTAGCTTTATATGTCACTTGTTCAGTTTTACCTTTAAGGTATCGATATAATCAAAATATCGATAAGGTCGGCAAAAGTTGTGGGGCTTATGTTCATTAGAGGTTTGAATTTTATTTGTAAGTACACATTCAGCATTTGTAAGCGCGAACTACACTTGTTGGTTTGTGGGCATACATCTGAGAGCTTTAAATGAATATATCCTTGCAACTTAGATTATAGATTATATAGATATGTTACATTTAAGATTCATATTACGTTCATGAATTCCCATAAGCAGACACGTATAAGTTTGCGCTTACTCATGCCGCATATGGACTCACAACATGAAAACCTAATCTCTAATGAACATAAGCCCTGCAACTATTACCGGCCTCTCCTTAAATAAGGGTGACATTGACAAAGTCAACCTAATTTTTGACAGTAAGGATTGAAATAAAGTCCAAAGAAGTGTTTCAGGAAGTAGAAAAAAGAGCTTATAAATACCATTATGAAGAAAAAAATATCTTGTAGTAGACCAGTCCGTAGTCTAGCGGTTGGCAATATGCGCTCGTATTTGGAAGGACTTGGGTTCGATACCCGGTTGAGAACAACAAAACATGATCTTCAAAATATGCTGTTTGCTGGGTTGAAAATTTCATATGCCTTTACCAAAGACCGGTCAACAAAGGTCCATCCAGCCTTACAGCAACTGAGTTTTTCTGGTGTAAATGGATGTTTACAAAAAGCTTGGCGCATTCAAACCAACTTATATGTCGAAGAAGTCGAGGAATCTCTGTAACTTAGGGTTGATTCAGACCGTTGTTGTTTTATTTCAAACATTCTTACTCTTCTCATTGCTGAGAGTTGTGACTCCTGTGGAACTAATCGCTCTTCTACATTATTATCTTGATTGCGCTTTCCGCAGCGCTGCCATTACCGAAGCACCTGCTGTTGTCTTCACGTGATCAGTCCATCGTGTGGGATATTCTTCCCCCTCCTCTCTTTCCTAAATCATACGTCAGTTAAATTTCAGAACCTCAAACGCCAAGAGGAACTTTCGGAACTTTTAAAATTCATCCTGAAAATGATGAAGTTTCAATTGTAGAACCATGAAGCGTTTCTCTTCCATTATGGGGGATCATTACCACATCAGATCCGTAAACGTTATTGGCTTCCATCCAGTTGGAAGTCTGCAGGACGCATCTTCCAGCTCCTCGCAGTAAAAACATCGTTTCTCCCAAAAGTGCATGGAAACTAAAATACTCACTAGGGCGCTGCTTCAGTTTCAGTGCAGTTTTTTGTGAAACGCTCTGGTTGAGTTTAAACGCAGAGAAGAGGTTCTGCTGCACCACGGCGGTGGTGAGGGCGCGATGGGAATTTAAATCATAGAAAACGAAAGCGTTTACTGTACAGACTGATGCTTTCGCCTTTTTACTCGAAAATAAATTGTCCTGTTAGCTGCACCTGACTTACTCTAATCTAATCTAATCTAATCTAAGCTGCAAAGATATATATCATTTAAGATTTATATTAAATGCATTCCCACAAGCAGACATGTATAATTTTCGCTTCTCGCTTCATAACTCGCTTCAATGAATCTACTCAAGGTGGTTGTAAACCAGAAGTATGTGACAGTTTCTGGGTACAGTGTTTTTAAAATATGTTAATTTTTTTAGGGAATGGTGGTTCACACACTTCACATTAATGTGTCCTCTTGAAAATGACGTAAGCACGACGAAAGCACTCCAAGTGAAATAAATGCTTAACTTGTGAAAATAAAACTCTGTGTGTATTTTTTTAATTACTTTACTTTCTCATCACATTAATGATTTTAAAAACTAAGAACCATTTTTTTTTTAATTTATATAAAATTGAAAGTTTTTACCACATATGTATATTTTCACATAAGATGGCGTCCTCAGGAGCAATGAAAATTGCCCCCAAATTGTATTGAAGTATGCATTCAAAGATTCAAAATTTGGTATCTCTAGGATCAGGACTTTGGGAAGCGACACACACACACAAACGCACATGCAGGTAGACGTATTTGGAATAATACTATTATTTGACACGTCTTGCACCAGGACAAAGCATTAAAAAAACGTATTATTTTTTTCAGGCCAAAACAAAACTTATTTTCTGCAAGTCCGGGCGCAAGCAAGTAAAAAACCAGACAGAAAGGGAGGGAATGTGGGGTGTGTTATTGCGGCACGATTTCAAAATTACCTAAAGCCGGAGGAAGGGAGGACGAATCCATTCTATACCGAGTAGTATACGCTTGTACGTGAAAATAGACAGAGCTAATAAAATATCTGTTGTGAAATATCACAATACTCATAGAACGAATGGAGCATACATCTGTAATCTTAGTTGCAAAGATAAAGAAATATTAAAAATACATAAACATTGATTGTTTGTCCGCAACATATTGTGTTAGTTAATAAAATACTGTTGAAAGTTTTTTTATGCTTGAAATAGTTTTTCTTGACAAACGTAAATAAAACATGGTGACCGTCCTCAATGAGAGCTGGAGCTTCCGGACGTTTCTTCCATATCTGCGGTTAGCTTCTTTAGCGTGATGTTGGCTGTTGTCGTGGTCTGTGGGAGCTGGAGCTTTCGGACGTTTCGTCCATGTCTACGTGGGCTTCTTCAGCATGAAAGCGCAATGATGAAAACATCACAGTTTTCATGATGTGATGTTCATACAACCAATTCAGACTCAAAAGAAAAAAAAATCTTAAGAGATTAAAGAACGTTTCTGAAAGATTTTTTTTCTACTTGTGGCTTGTTTTTTTTTAAGTCATCATCATCTTCTAAAAGCAGAGCCTTGTTGTATCAGCCATCTGTCTCTGTCTGCTGCCATCCTCTTGAGATGCGAATAGGAGGCGACATCCATGAGCCGCTTCAAATCCTTGAAGTATGAAGTTCTTGGGCGACCTCTTGTGCGTTGTCCTAAGATTTTGCCTTCAAAGATGTTGCTAAGAAAGGTGCTATGTCTGATTGAGTGCCCTATTAGCTTGGTTTTCCTCTTTAAAATATGATTTATCAGCTCTCTTCTTTCTTTTACGTCCCGCAACACCTTTTCGTTGGACTTTTTTGTTGAGTTTTTTTAAGTAAATAGGTACAAATTGCCACATGCAACCCTTCGGTAAAACATGGCAAGAAGTTTCACTGTGCTAAAAAAAAGGTTTACTTATTACATACTAAAAAAAAGATTACTTATTTATTGTACAAAAATTGTTTGAAATACAAATTTGAGAGAGTGTGCTATTTTTTGTTGAAGCCCTTTAGCAGCCCATGGTGATATAGACATCCCACTACCGTTGTGACGTCAGCTGTATAGTTTAATACAGGGGCGAGGGAGTAGTCAGGTGTGGAGCCCCTGAAGGAGAGCACGCGCGGCCACTTTCACAATTTGTTGCTTCAATAATCTCCACACAAATTGTCGCCTGATGACGCTGCAACACAGAAACAGGGTTGACACATGTGCCGTAACGTCTGTGACTCAATCTATCCAAAAACGCTCATCCATCTCTTAACTTATAGTTTGATGTAAGGCTTATCACCCATGCTGTAAAAAATGGTTTACTTTTTCCAATATCACCCGTGTTTCAGGGAAAGACAGCAAAAAAGGAAGGGTTTATGGTCATTTGAGATTTGATTTTTAATTTTTAAGTACACATGCAGTCCTTGTAAGCGCAAACTTACATGTGTCTGGAGAATTGCTTTCCGGGATCTGTAGCCGTGGTCTGTGGGAGCTGGAGCTTCGGGACTTTCGCTCATGTCTATGACAGGCTTCTTCAGCTTAAAGGTGAAATGATGAAAATGAAAGTGTGGAAAGTTGCGCTAGGTTGAAGAATTAATAAACCTTTACCAAAGACAAGCCACCAAAGGTCCATCCAGCCTTACAGCAACTGGATCTTGCTTGAGAATTGGCACTTTGTAGCGACGACCAAGTTCGTAATAATTCCGATCGCTAGCTTAGTTGGCAGAATGCCTGAATTCCATGCCGAGTGAAAGGGTTCGATCCCCACCGAAGGTGTCAGAAGTAATTAACCGTTTTGGTGTCTATTTCAAACCCAAAATAAATACCGGCAAGGTGTACTCAGCTTTCACAAGAAATAAGAACAAGCCCCCCCGGAAGTTGGAAAATCCCCACTTAAACTGAAAGTGGTTGGTGTGAGGCCGGCACTCATCCCCCTAAAAATAAATAGGTCCCGAATCGCCAAATCGCCAAACCCCTTTGGGGTTAAAACAAGCAAGAAGTTACACTATATGTGTAGCTTAGTTGCTATTTTTGCGGTCCATCTTGCTGGAACAGAGAACAGAGAATTCACTGAATTTTGGAGATAAAATCTATATTTTTTTTATTTTTACTGGTTCGACAGATTTAGATGCGTCTTGGCCTTTAAGAAAATGCTCAACTGCTTGTCCAACATGCCACTTAGATTAACTATTTTTTTTAAGTATTCAAGTGTCGTTTTTGGTAGCCCTGATCAGTGATTGCACCCCCTAGTTACTTTCTGTAATTTCAGTCACGTTTTGAGTTGGCGCGGCACCGACAAATGTAGCGGCGTCTCTCTTCCTCCCGCAGTCTTCACCATCCTCGGGGAGTAGCGCTGTTCTCTTCTGATGCGGAACCGCCACGTATTCAATCCGGCGGTGAAATGAGCTGTACCGGTAATAATAATAATAATAGTTATAATTGGGTGGGAGACAGTTATTGCAAATCCGGCTTAGGAGAAACTTGGAGTCTACACTGTGAAGCTTACTGCTTCATCGTCGTCATCATCACTGGCTGAAAACCAACTGGAAATTCTGCTTTCCTGGGTAAAACCAAAGCGATCCATTTTAAATTGAATTAAATTGTGGAACCACTTAGAAAATGGTTCACTTTGCCAATGTCACCCCTGTTTTAAAGAAGGTTGGCAGGAGTTGCAGGGTGTATGCTCATCTGAGATTCGGGTTTTTATATTGTAGGACCACATGCGGCATGTTTAAGCGCGAACTTCTACGTGTCTGTTTTGTGAATGTGCATATAATATGCCCTTGAGGTGTGACACACACAAAAACGGCGCTCTTCAATTATGTGTACCTTATAAATAAATTATCCTTGTATATATATATATATATAATGTGAATCTCTAATGATCCTACATATATTTTGAAACTTAGATTAGATTTACCTGATACAAAGCAAATGTTTTTACAGTCTAGCCTGCATAAAATATAAATGAACAATAATTGTACAACAGAAAAACGCGTGTTTTCCATTACACACTTTTGTTCGCCTAAACTTTTCTCTCCGTTTCATTCCTTTGAATAACTTATGAATGTGTTTTTTTTGCAAAAGCTTTTCACGCACAAAAGCTTGTTTATTTTTAACGTTTCTGTCTATAAAAGTGTAACATGCTCGAGCTGTGGATTGAGCTTTGAGGCATTTTAATCAAATATGTTTTTATATTTACAAAAAAATAAATCATTTGTGTGGGAGTTGAATTTGAGGTTTTTATTGCAATAACAAGATTTTTTGCAACAAAAGTATAAACATTTTACAATATTTAAAATCGAAATAGCAAAGACATACATTTAATGCATGCCCACAAGCAGACACGCGTAAGTTTGCTCTTACACATGCTGAATGTGCACTAACAAAATAAATAAAACCTCACATGAACATCAGCCGGTCCATAGCTCAGTGGTAACACTGCGGCGGAATGGGAAGGTTGTGGGTTCGAATCCCGGTGGAGCACAAAAAATACACGATTTATATTTTCCAATTTGCTCTTCGTTGGGTTGAAAATTCATAAACCTTTACCAATAACCGGTCACCAAAGGTCCATCCAGCCTTACAGCAACTGAGTCTTGCTTGAGTATTGGCGCTTTGTAGCGACGACCAAGCTCGTACACCTCTGCGGCACTACAACAAGTGTCATAGACCCCTAGAGTCTCTAGAATCTAGGGAGTCTCCCGCATAGGATTTCTTAAAAAAAAAAAGCCTTGCAACCCCTGCCGCTATCTCTTGAAATCGTGGTGGCATTGGCAAAATTAAACCAAGTTTTTACAGCATGGGGGGTCAGCGTCATATCAAGCTATTAGGCAAGGAAGATCAAAGGTATATTTCCTTAATTTAAGGAATGGATTTTGTAAATAACAGATTATAAATATGTGTTATGAATGTTGTATACACCACCAAAGACAAAGATATCTAGCGTCAGATGAGTAAAATTTTTTATTGCTCAAAAGTACCATGATGTCAAAAACTTGTCAAAATAATAAAATCATCAATTTATTGGTATTTTCTGTGATTAAAAAAAATAATATTTCTAATCACGATTGGCACTTTTTATAGCGACGACAAAACTCTCGGAGAGCTCTTGAAGTGGAGTTCACACAAAAACAGTGCTCATCAAATAAACTATTCTAAATTCTATTAATTATCTCTCTCATAAGGTTATCAACGGCTTAATTGACAGTCCCATCCTGTTGAAGGGCTATAGGTTGTATGTGCCTGACGATTTCACCCGACGGCGAGGACATGATTTATTTCATGTACTGAAAAGCCGTACTGATGTCGTGGCGCAACACCCTGTGACTCGGAGTATAACGCTCTTCAATAAGTCTAATATAGACGTTTTTGAGTGTGATTTATTAAGATTTACATATCTAGCAATAGAAATCTTCCCAACGTGTTCATAGCTTTGAAGGTGAACTGTAATTATATTCCCCTGCTGTGCACCTAAAACAAAATAGAATTATGTACAAGCAGATTTGAAAAATGAATTAACATCTGGTCTTCCAGCAAACATAAAAATTCTATATCCTTATTTTCGTTGCCTATTCATTCTTGAAATGCTGTACACGTCCCAGTGATAATGAATTATCGAGTACTGAATAAAATGACATTTCAGTTGCAGACTTGTGGTGTTGTGTCAACAGTAGCTATGCCTCTGTAGGCTGTCACGTCCCTTCCAAGAAGCCTCCCCCATTTACCCTGGAGCACGGACTCTTCAATCAGCGATTACCTCACGCTAGAAGTACCTTCCTCCACCCTGCGTCTTGTAGAAACCCTCTCTGACAACACCCTTATGTATTGAAGCAAGACGTTTTACACAGTAAGCCATAATATTGTTCGAATTTATTTGGGGTTCACTTTTAATAAAACTGCAATTTAATTTTATTTTTAACAAATCGATTGCAAATGGTTCACTCTTTCACTTCTGTATTGGTGGTATCACGGCTTGGGAATCAAAGGGTTACTGATCCTTGGCAGAACCGCCGCCCGTATTTGTATGTAACCAATGGCCTAATCTCGCATGTTTCAGACCATACAAGACGCCTCTCGAATGGATAATTTCAGTGAGTACCAGAAGCACTACTATTTCAAAGTGTCAGACACGTCTATGCACACATACATATATGTAGCAAATAAATACGCCTAGACACACAATCATAAAAACAAACAAGCATGAACTTATATATTTGGAACAATATTTCTACGTATAAAGGTTGGTATGAGGCTGAACACCCATTCTGTAAAAAATGGTTCAATATGCCAATGTCACTCCTGTTTCAAGGAAGGTCGGCTTTGTCGAAGTTGCAGGGTTTTTTGAGGTTTTAATTTTAATTATTAAGTAGACCTTCAGCATTTGTAAGAGTGAACTTACATGTGTATGTTTACGAACTCATGTGTATGCATTTTTAATTAATTAATTTATATTTATAATTTATTTATTAACAGCACGGGTTGCTAGCCTCATACCAACCTGTATGTCAACAAAAAGCAGAAGCTCTTATCATACAACTCTTATTCCAAAATCAGACAGACACCAATACATCGTCATAACTAAAATAACAATGTTAAAGTATATAGAAACAGAAACCAACACCATAAATTAGTTTGATATAATACAAAAGTATTTTTTATGCGTTAGTATTCCGCCTCTGCATTCCAGCGGCGTACCCCTTGCAGTCACACATATTTATTTTTAAATACAGATCGCTGAGCCTCCAGTGGCGTCCCCCGCACCCCCTCCTAGCTGCTGACGAATGGCTGCGCGCCGCAGGTGGCTCTGCTCAACTTTACGCATTAATCACCTGTGACGCCACTGGTAAAAGCTCCCCCCCCCCCAACTCCATCTAAACCGCACCGCGCCCCCCTAAGTCTAAAAAGTAACGCCTCTGGAATGCAGGAGTGCATTCAGATTTGAATACCGGGTTTAGGAATAAAAAAAACTAATTCTGCGCATAAATAAATTGTCCCCTTAGCGCTTGTTTGGCTTATATACCATCTGATTCAAAGATGACCTTTACATGACAGTGTCATAAGAATCACATTCTACACAATCTGCGATAGGGGAAAAAAGTAAAACACAGTTGTGTGAGAGTGGTTTTAATTTTTTTTAAATAAATTTCCCGTTTTCATTAGACATATTATAGTCCAGTACACATAAAAATATTGCTCAGGCGAAATTACCTTTGATACGCAAAACAAATACTGATAGGACGATAAATAGATAAAGGCGTAAGGAAACAGTGATTTTATAAAAACCTTTTAATAGGTTAAAGCCATGACGTATAGATTGGGATGAGGCTGACTGTCCATAACTGTTTGAGGGAAGAGCAGCAAGAGCTGCAAGGTTTATGTCCATTTAAAATTTGTAGAATAGTAGTGAAAATAAAAACGGTGTTGTAAATAGTAATCATACATTTATGTATGTTCTCTTTGTAAAATAATACATCGATACCTTAAAGGAAAAACTGAATAAGAAACATATTAAGTAAACACGGGTTTCTTAGATTTCTACGAGAGAAAACACTAAAAATGTATGAAAATCCTTTAGCTTAGAAGTTTAACATGAACACTTTCTTGTAATTAGTTCACTTACTATGAGAAGTTACCCTCAATAAAAAGTTTTATCCACGATTAGGGAAATCTGTGGATAGGTACTTATTTAGTTTAATCTTTAAAGTGTCGATACTAAACTTAACTGTTAATATATCCCTGCTACTTAGATTGCATTTCCAGATTATGTATGTGTTTGTATAATTGTAACAGTGTTCACTCAAATATTTTATCAAAATCTCACATGCTTTACCATTATGGTGGCTCTATTTTTCATTATAGAATCCGGTATTGTCGCGAATACCTGTCCCCAATTCCAGATTTTGTGACCCTGCAACGTTCTGTTTGAGTTATTCTCTGGCTAACCTAGACTTTGTATCAGAATCCCCATGTTCTGTATGTTCTGATACTACCACTCCTTGTTCTGTATGTTCTGATACAGCCCCCCTTGTCCGGATCCAGCTGCCTCACAACTCTGCGCCAAGATTTCCACTGAGAATGTTTCGCATTTACATGTGACGCTTTTATACGACTTTCTCAAAAGTCAGTCACTAAATCGTGAGATATTGTCGCCACCAAAAAGTCCTGCCGCCGCGTGAAATAAAAAAAACGTGAAATTTTATTTCATCTTTGTCTGCTGAATGTAATAAATCTCTTCTTTTTTTTTTGAAGTTGAAAAGCGTACATTGATTTGTGTAATATAATATGATGATTATGAGATTTCATCATACTTTTAGCTTTGTTTTGTGAAATGTGTTACTAAAAACCTAGAAAAGCTATATTATAGTTACGATTTTAGGGTTCAAAAGTCTTTCAATTAAAAACACTGGTCTTTTTTTACAGTTTTATTTTATTTTACACTTTTAATAATTCATTTTCACAAAGATAGTATCGATTATTCCATTACACTTGGTTTTTGTTCACTGGTAAAGCTGGCAGGAGACTGTAGTGGTGAGAGCTTGAAAAATAACTGACTCGTTCAAGCAACTTGCACCCTTTTTATACTAAGAGAATCGAATACTCTGGAAGATATTTTTGCTTGATGCTTCTCGAAATACCTACTTAGCCTAGAGACTTCTCCATGTACACACAACCATCAATCCTATCCACCAATACAATACATAATTCCTATAACTATAACTAATACCTATACTTATTTTAATATTTACTATTTACATAACATTATTATTAAATGTATTTTCTAAAAATAGCTTATTGTTTTTTCGTCCATCTAGTGCTTGTTTGGCTTATCATTATTTGTGATAAAAGAAAAACAGTTTTGTTTTCGATTACGTGAGTATATTTTTATATACCACAACCGGTTTCGCAAACATCCGCAAACATCCGCGAACGGATGTTTGCGAAACCGGTTGTGGTATATAAAAATATACTCACGTAATCGAAAACAAAACTGTTTTTCTTTTATCATTAATGATGAACGATTACAAAGTTAATGCCTCTACAATCAATAAAATTATCATTATTTGATTCAAAGGTGACCTTTAAATATAATGGTCCTAAAAATCACATTCTACACAATTTGAGTTAAGAAAAATACGTAAAACACGATAGTGTGAGAGTTGCTTTTTATATTTTCAAAATTATTATCTAGAATTTATAAGTTAGCGCGAACTTATACGTGTCTGCTTGTGATTATGTGTTAAATATGAGTTTTAAATTATATTATATATCTTTGCAACTCAAATCTAGATTTAGAAAAGACACATTGCTCCAGTACACATACAAACATTGCTCATGTGAAAATAATTCTGATGGACATACGACAAACAAGCACTAAGGAGACGTTTTGGCTTGCATATATTCACTCAAAAAATTACACTTCTCATTTCTGTTCGACAGCTCAGTTGGTAAAATACTAGTGCTCAATGCAAGAGGCTAGGATTCCATTCCCATGAAGGGTGCCACAGCTGCAACTTGTCTTGTCTTGTATCATGCCGCCATTCCTCTAGGGGTGGCCGGTACCTCCACACAAGTGCCTCTACTTGACTCTGTCTTTGCATACTTCTTTTATCTCGTCTAGTTTCATCACTCTTTTCATGCACGCTTTTCTCTTGTTTCCACTCTTTAAATTCCATTCATTCGCAATCTCACTTATCTGATCAATCCATTCTTTCCTAGGTATTCCCCTTCCACGCTTACCTATTACATTCCCTTTATACACTTTTTTGTCAGTCGGTCTTCATTCATCCATTCAATATGTCCAAACCATCGCATCACACTTCTTTGAACTTTCACGCTTTTTACTCCACAATTATTCAGAACCCATTCCTTGCCACAACATTTACATATTTTACTGTAATTGAATTTTCTTTAAAATGGTTAGTTCTACATAAAACTAGTGAAGACTAAGTTATATATAACACTCCATTTGTTTTTTTTATTGTTGCTACTTTAAATAATGAAAAAACAGTTGGTACATGAAAAGATCTTAAGTACCATTCACACGATGAGAAATCTTTAAATACGCCGGTCTCTCATTTTCAAGTCAGACCTAAGGATTATAAATGACGCTCAGATAAATGTTAAGCTCTGGTTTAATGTACTTTTACAATGAGCGAAAACCTGCAATTTATTAATAAATTCTTGTGCATCAGCTGTTTTTATATACCCCTGTATAGTCCAGGCAAATTAGACATTCCTAATTATTTGGAATTGAAAATACTTTAAATCTTTAAAATATAAAAAAAATAATCAAAAACAATTTGTATATGGTTATGGGGCGAGTAAAATTTACTAATGTGCGACCGGTTTCGGCAACAATGTTTCCATCATCAGGTACAAAATATTACTTTTTATTTCTTTTCTTTTAGGTCAGCCCCCTACAATAAGAACACGTTTAAACATGCTGCATGTGGACTTACAACGTAATAACCCAATCTCAAATGAACATAAGATCGGCAACTCTTGCTAACCTTCCCTGAAACAGGGGTGGCATTGGCAAAGTAAATCAATTTGTACAGTATGGGGCGTTAGCCTCATACCAACCTATAAACAAGGAATAGCTAACTTCCGATTGAGCTTTTTTAAATGATTTTCGATTCCTAACCTACTGTCCACATTTCTATATTTTTTTGTTCCTTGATTACTAGGTTGGTATTAGGCTGACCTTCCATGCCGTGTAAACATGGGTCACATTTGCCAATGCCACATCAGTTTAAGGGATAGAGTTGAAAGGAGTAAATTGATGTTTGATTAATTTTGTAAGTACACTTGCAGCGTGTGTAAGCGTGAACTTACACGTGCCTACTTTCGGGCATGCATTAAAATATCGATATATCTTTTCAAATTAGATTGCAGATATCGATTTTAGGGATTGTTGGGACTTTTGATATTTTACTTTTAAACGCGTATCTATATTTTATCTATAATCTAAGTTGTAAGGATATTGTTATGTAAATATGCAATATAAATATTTAAAATAAGTAGGTATTTGTTATAGTTATAAGAATTCTGTATTGTATTGTGTGGGTAGGAATCATTGAATAAAAATACTTCATTGAAATACGTGAAGCATCGAGAAATAATAATTACTATGCCTTTCTGGAACTGTCTAGCAAATATAGGTCTAGATTGTACTGTTTTAAAGAGTATAAGAAGGGTGCGAGTGGCTTGCAGGGCCAGTATTATCATACGAGATTTACAAACACATAGAACTAACTTGATCAGTGAACAGAAACCAAGTGGAATAGTCGAGAAAGCTTTGTGAAAATAATTTTTTTAAATTATTTAAAAGTTTAAAATAAACAACTGTATTAGAGGACCTGTGTATTTTAATTTGAAAGACTTTTGAACCCTAATTTCGTAACAATATATAACATTTAAGATTCATATGACATGCATTCCCACAAACACGCTATACCTACACATGCCGCATGCTTACACACGCTATACACATGCCGCATTCTTACACACGCTATACACATGCCTAAATACACGTCTAAACAATAACACAAACCAAAATTCAGCGGGTTTTGTTAATTTATGCAATTCTTCAGTCTATTATCCTGGTCTAGTACTGCAATGATATTTCAGCGTGATAGGGGTGGCCACGGTCTGCAAGGTGGGCCAGGTAAGTGACTGAGGGAGGGAGGGAGCTGGAGCTAGCATTGAGGGGGAGGGGGAAGCGCTGGCTTAGCTTTTTGGCTGAATTCACAGTTAATTTTATATTGCTGTTTGGTACGCCGATGGATTTCAGTGCAGTCACTTTTTTATTTAATAAATAGTCAGCTAAGTCAGTTAATAGAATGCTTGCGTTCTTTGTCAAGGGATAGAGTTCGATCTTTAAGGGTGTCAGAGATGATTTCCCATTTTGTTATTTGTTTCAAGTTGCAAAGGTTTATTCACATTCATATTAAATGCATGCCCACAAGTAGACTTTGAGATAACGCAGGCCACATGTGAAGTTACTACATGAAAAGCGGAATCTTAAATAAACATTAGCCTTGAAACTCTTGCCAATCTTCCCTGAAACTGGAGTAACATTGACAATGGGAACCATTTTTTACAGTATGCATCAGCCTCATACAAACCTTTAAGTCAAGGGACTCAAAATAAAAATACCTGCGAAATGAGAACCAGGGGGAACCCTTAAATTAGGATGAAGTGTTTTATGTAAGGCTGGCCCCCTTGTATGTGAAAATAAACAGGTTGTACTAGCTAGTACATGCGAATATAGGAACGAAAATCAATATATAAAATTTAAAACTTCAGCCTCCAACATTGCAGATCAGCCGTCATTATTTTCAGCTCTCGCAATCTTCTGTCATTTGATCTATTTCTTTCAATTGTGAAATAATTCAATTGTACTGGGTGCCACAGCTTGTTTTGCCAAAAATCAAAACATATCAAAAAATGCTCGATTGGCGGTACGCAGTGGCATACTTTTACCCACCTTGATGTATGGAAGCGAGGCCTGGACGGTGAATGAAAGTGAAATTAGTAAAGTCCATACTGTTGAAATGGACTTTCTAAGAAGTATGATTGGGAAAAAACGGAGTGACAGGGTGAGGAATGATTTTGTAAGAGAAGAATGTGGTGCAAGAGAAAGTGTGAAAGTGAAGATTAAAAGAAGTTTGTTAAGATGGTTTGGGCATATGGAGAGAATGAATGAGGAAAGACTGACGAAGAAAGTATATGTTGGTAGAATAGATGGATGTCGTGGTAGAGGAAGACCGAGAAAGGTATGGATGGACCAAATATCCGAAATTGCGAATGAATGGAATATCCAGAGTCATAATAAAAGAAGAGCTTGTATGAAGAAGGTTATGACTCTGGAGGAAATGAAAGAAGTATGTAAGGACAGAAAGAAATGGCGGTTGATCTGTAATGTTGGCGAATAGGGTTTATTAAATTGGAATTTGTTTTTGTTTGTAAATGGATATTTTGTATTTGAATATTATTATTTAATGATGTATAAAATGTAATTTGTCGTGTGTGTGTGTGTTCCTTGACTTATAGGTTGGTATGCGGCTGACCACCCATGCTGTAAAAATGGTTCACTTTGCCAATGTCACCCCTGTCTCAGGGAAGGACGGCAAGAGTTGCAGGGTGTATGTCCATTTGAGATTTGATTTTTATGTTGTAGGTTCACATGAGGCATGTGCAAGCGCGAACTTGTACGTGTCTGGTTGTGAGAATGCATGTAATGTGAATCTTCAATGTAACATATCCTTGCAACTTAGATTAGATTAGATTAGATTAGTGACGTTGGATAAATTCTGGGCTGGAAGTTTCATCACCACGATAATTCTTACTTACCTAATATCGGTAATATTTGTATGAAAACTAATCAGCTGTTCACTCACGGCCATCTTGGATTAACAGGTCTTCATAAAAATATTACCGATATTCGTTAAGTAAGAATTACCGTAGTGGTGAGTCTTCCAGCACTTAATAACAAAAACGCTGTTCATAAAAAAAAAATGAACAGGCTTATCGGCGATGAGCGAAAAAATAAGATGAACGATAATGATGATGGTGAGTGCCGTGTACAAATTATGCGCGCAGCTGTTTATAAAAAAAATGTCCCCCGGGGGGTGTAAATTTAATTTGCTGTATACAGGATCGTTAAAAATTTAATTTATCTCCCGCCGAAAAATTATAATGTAAGGGTAAATATTTTTGTATGCGACTCGCAGGGACTCCCGAAATTATGGCGGGGGCTTCTGTGTGTTTATTATTATTTTTCAAATTTATCGCAAAAATAATTGTGAAGAATAAGAAAAGAGACGGCAACAACAAATAACATAACGTCATATGGTAAAATATCATAATGACAAAACATCACATGACTTTACATCATAATGACAAAACATCACATTACATCATAATGACAAAACATCACATGACATTACATCATAATGACAAAACATGACATTACATCATAATGACAAAACATGAAATTACATCATAATGACAAAACATCACATTACATCATAATGACAAAACATCACATGACATTACATCATAATGACAAAACATCACATGAACATCATAATGACAAAACATGACATTACATCATATTGACAAAATATCACATGAACATTATAATGACAAAACATGACATTACATCATAATGACAAAACATCACATGACATTACATCATAATGACAAAACATCACATGACATTACATCATAATGACAAAACATCACATGAACATCATAATGACAAAACATGACATTATATCATAATAACAAAACATCACATGACATTACATCATAATGACAAAACATCACATGAACATCATAATGACAAAACATGACATTACATCATAATGACAAAACATCACATGACATTACATCATAATGACAAAACATCACATGACATTACATCATAATGATAAAACATCACATGACATTACATCATAATGACAAAACATCACATGACGTTACATCATAATGACAAAACATCCTAATAAAAAAATATCACATGATAAAACATCACATACCTCATGCAGAACATATCATCATAACATCACATACAAAACATCTCATGACAAATCATCACATGATAAAACATCACACACCACAAAAGGCGCATGAAAAAATATTTCATACCACAAACAGAAAATAGGCGCACAGTTGCGTGCAGCGGAGGGGGGGGGGGATGGAAGATTTGATAAGAAAAAAAGTAAATATGCGGGGGGAGGGGGAGGCTAGTTGCACGAGCCCACCTGGGCGGGAAAGATAAGAAGATGGCGGAATAATCTAGTGCGGGCTTATCAGGGCGAGGGAGGTGGAGGGAGGGGGAGGAGGGAGAAGAGAAAAGCGCGGGAAGGTGTTTCTGCAGAGTCAGGAGTGCATTACTTCAGACTACAATCCGTGAATTGCTTAAAAAAATAATTCAAATAGTTCATCAACTGCTTTATAATTTTTTAGATTAAATAAATTTGTGAATGGGAATGCGATACGCCAACCTATCTTCGGTCGGTGTTATAGAAACAATAATAATATTACAATGATTTATTTGGTGAGCGCTGTTTTTGTGTGTATCACACCTCAAGAGCCCTCTGCGAGCTTGGTCGTCGCTGTAGAAAGCGCCAATTCTTAAGCAAGACCCAGTTGTTGTAAGGTTGGATGGACCTTTAGTGACTGGTCTTTTCTAAAGGTATATGAATTTTTCATCCAGCTAAGAGCATATTTGAAAATATACATGATATTTTTTTGTGCTCCTCCGGGATTCGAACCCACAACCTTCCATTTACAAGTCAGAAGTGTTAACCACTAGACTACGTACCGCTCTAGGCCTAGGGTTATGGCCGAGGGAGTCAAGTTGCTATTGCTGTCTATCGTAGAATAACGTTGGTTCGAATCACGTCTGGCCCATTTGACCATAATTTCGACCCTGGTTCAACAGATGCCATGCACACAAGCTTCTGCTTTCGCATGAAGACAACAAGCAAGGCAAAATAGGCTGGTGAATTGCATTCCTCTTTACAAATATTTTTTTTTAAATCTTGCCTGGCCAGACACAGGTATTGACATCATTAATTAATAATAACAAACTGTAATAAATGGTTTACATTTCTAATGTTACCATTGTTTCAGGGAAGGTCAGCAAGAGTTGCAGGGCTTAAATTCATTTGAGATTTGGTTTTTACGATATAAGTCCACATGCTGCATGTGTAAGCGCGAACTTATACTTCTCTGCTAGCCTACCTTTATAGAAACTTTTTTGTATTGTATGTATAACGTTTGAGTTGTTTTAATCGCAGTCACGCGGAGGGTGCAATACGCGACCAGCTATAGAAGTTTGCTGTGAAAATGCCATTAAAGTTACTACGTTTTGAATCAATACCATCGGGCCATACCTCTAGCAGTCACTTGATAATAAGCTTCATTTAAAATCCATCGCTGTTCAGAATATGGTATTCCGATATATTTTAATTGGACCAATCAGAGCCTTTCCGTGAACATTGTTTCGAAACTCCAATTTTTTTACATTTTTTTTGCAACTTGCTAACGGAATGCCTTGTGTCAATATTTTGTAAATTATTTTTGAAAATATTTCACGTCCTCCAAATTAACATTGTTAAAATCAATCTGTTAACGATAAAAGGAAAATGATTTGTAGCCATTTCTCGGACTTGAAAAGGTGCGATATTGTTTTAAGAGTGAAAGTAGAGTCTGAACAAAACAAAACAAAAGTTGTTTCATCACACGGCCAGATTGCTAGGTATGTAATATTTCTTTACTGGTTTTTCTATAATCGATGATGCATATAATGCGAATCTTTAATGTAACATATTTTTGCAACTTAGATTAGATTAGATAATCTAAGCTGCAAAGATATGTAAGCATGTAAGGTTCATATTAAATGCATGCCCACAGACAGGCACATGTAGGTTCGCGCCTACACATTCTGTATGTGTGCATACAAATAAACAAAACCTCACATGAACAGAAACCTTGCAACTTCTTCCGCCTTTCCCTGAAACAGGGTGGCATTGGCAAAAGTGAACTAATTTTTACCCTACCAAAACCACTTAGATCTTCTCGGTGTTTCTCTTTCATCAGAGATGAAATATCAAGACGCCATCTCATCTCGAACCACTTCGGCCTTCCGAGAGAAAACGAGAGAAAACAGTAAAAAGTGTGAAAATCCTGTAGCGTAAAACTTTTATATAGCGCCATGTAGTGGACAGGACAGGAAGAAGTGGCGGCTAATCTGCAATGTTGATTTCTAATGTTGGTGTATTCATTTGCTACATTTTTTGAATAGGAAATTTTTGACTTTTTTTGTATAGATTTCTTTGTAAGGTTTTGTTCTTCTTTATATTTAAATGTTATTTATTATTCAAATTCCTTGACTTATAGGTTGGTATGAGACTGACCACCCATACTGTAAAAAATGGTTCACTTTGCCAATGTCACCCCTGTTTCAGGGAAGGTCGGCAAAAGTTGTGGGGCTTATGTTCATTTGAGGTTTGGATTTTATTTGTAAGTACACATTCAGCATTTGTAAGCGCGAACTACACTTGTTGGTTTGTGGGCATACATCTGAGAGCTTTAAATGAATATATCCTTGCAACTTAGATTATAGATTATAGATTATAGTGGCACTAGCCACCCCGAGGGCGCTAAGCTCTTTACTAAGGATTCTCAATTTTGTACTATATAGATGGTCAATCTCACACCAACCTTTCACTTAAGGCGAATAATACTAAACATCATTAAGGCATGCATTAATACATTAATACAGACAACTGCGTTAACCTCTAACAGCTCCTTGTTTGAAGTTTCCCCCTCGGAGCCATGAATATTTAACGGCTTCCCCCCTCCCCCAAACCCCTTCCTTAACTTGATCTTCTTCTTCTTCTTCTTCTTCATCCTCACCCCTCCATTAACCCTTTAACCGCTAAGGCGCCGGCTAATTGAGTTATCGCTCGGGTTAAATTGGTTCCGCCGCTTGTACAGCGCGGCGCCGATGGGGTTGAAATCAAATCGAGTTACCGGCTACTGCCGCCGACTTGAGATTTGGCTTCTGAATCGATCTGTTTCAAAAATCTGCTATGATTTAAAAGTAGGGGAAATGTTGCGCAAGGTGACCAAGCAACGATCTGACGATGATGACGTTTGTGATGTATTTTTGGGAGAGAGACATGTACCCTTAGTACGAGTTGCAAAACTTGAGTATAGTAAAGTTTACGGAAAGTATTAAAGAGTGGATTTCCCCAAAATCTGCCGTTTTTGTTTCTTGCACTTAATCGTCTTAGCAATAGAGTTAAAGTGATGAAGAAAATCGAGTTCAAACAAACAAAAACGGCAGATTTTGAGGAAAAGCACTCTTTAATATTTTCCGTAAACTTTACTAAATCAAGTTTTGCAACTCGTACTAAGGCTGGAACTGTCAATAAAGTCGTCAACAGTCTTGTAAGAGAGCACCATAGGCCAGTGAGTTTTAGATCAGCCATGAGTTACATTGAAATTACTTATGGTTTGAGAGATTGCCGACAAAAGTCACTTTAAGAGACATCGCGATCTGTTCACCAAATCTTTTGGAGCAACTGAACTGAATAAAGTCAACGGATTTATTTATAATCTAAGTTGCAAAGATACATAATATTTAGGATTCATATTAAATGCATACACCTATAAGTTTGCGCTTACACATACCGCATGTGGACTTACAACATAAAAAACCCAATCTCAGATGAACATAAGCCCTGCAACACTTGCCGACCTTTCGTGATACAGAGGTAATAATTTGCAAAGTGATCCATTTATTTTACAGAATGATTGGTCAGCCTCATACCAACCTATAAGTCAAGAAAGAGGTGTGCAAAAGAAGAGTTTAATATTGTAATGATACTAATCCAAACAGAACAATGAAAGAAAACACATTCACGACAAATTACACTTGATTGGTGTAAACTTCACGCGCTTAAGATCGCAGAGCAACTTTAAGATTCGCTCAGTCATACTTCTGGAGTGGCACAAAAGATGCCACGCTCACAGTGAGACGGAGTGAGTGGCACTAAATAGTGGTACGGAGCGAGTGGCACAAAATAATGGTAGGGAGCGAGTGGCAGTGGATGCGGGTGCATAAACACAGAAGCTGACAGAAGTTGCGAGAAGTTCTCAGAAGCTGATGCAGAGAGACTGTACCCTGATTCGTAAGGGAGTTTACAGATAAAATAAAACTTAAATAAGCTGCAAGGGGTAGACAACTTCTAAATATTATTTATTTTTACTTAAAATTACTGTGGAAAGGTAAGGGCGCTGTTTTTGTTTGAATCATACCTCAAGAGCCCTCTGAGAGCTTGGACAACGCTTTAAAAAGCGCCAAATTTCAAACAAGACTCAGTTGCTACAAAGCTAATGGATCTAAAAGGAACGGTCTTTGAAATATAAATGTTTTTTTTTGTTGTGCTAAAAAAAAAGTAACAATATAATGGTTTATTTGATGAGCGTTTTTTTTGGGTGAAGCACACCTCAAGAGCCCTCTGTGAGCTTGGTCATCACATAAAAAGCGGAAATTCGCAAGCAAGATGCAGTTGCTGTAAAGCTGGATGGATCTTTGGTGACCGGTCAATGATGAAGGTATATGTAAATCGTACTTTTTTTTGTGCTCCACTGGGATGTGAACCCACGATCTTCTATCTACGAGTCCAAATCGGTAACCACTAGGCTACAGACTGGTGCTCCGTCGGGTATCGAACCAACAACCTTCAGATTACACCTCTCTCCTTCTGGACTAAAGGACTCTGATTCAAATAGGTGTTTGATCACGTTTTGACGTTTTTAAAAAAATATATTCAATTTTTTAAGGGAAATAAGAATTAGTGTCTTCAGGTGCAAGGAAATCCCATAAAAATATATACAGAGCGATGTTAAGCGTATGCAAAAATATGTTAAGTGTAAAGCTGGCCTCTTTACCTGTAAAGTAGCTTATGAAAGAAGAGAACAAGTAGGTACCTAAGTGAAAAAAAGTGGCGTCATCCAACCAGGTTGCTAACCGAAAAGTATATTTCAATTGGTTTTGGTTCTCTTAGACCTGCAACCCTTGTTAACCATTCGATTCCATGATTTGTGAAGAGGAATGCAATTCACCATCCTATTCTACCTGGCCAGAAACAGGTATTAATATCATAAATTAATAATTCGTTATTGTGTACATTAATGAATTATTAATTAATAATTTCCCAATAATATCTGTTGAACCAGGGTCAAAGCTATGGTCAAATGACCCAAGCGGGGATCGAACCAACGTTATTCCAATCTAAGCACGCTAGAAAAAAAGGCCCACTTTGCTCCCTCGGCCATAACACCGACTTCATCATCATCTTGTAAAGGCAGTGCCTTGTTGTGCCAGCCACCTGTCTCTGTGGGTTGGCATCCTCTTGAGCGGCGAACAGGAGATGACATCCATAAGCCGCTTCAAGTCCTGCAAGGGTGAAGCTCTTGGCAGACCTCTTGTTCACCTTTCCAAAAAAAATCCTATAAAGATAATATTAATTTTATAGTAAAATTTAATATCAATAAATGCATTTCAATTTTTTCTGTTTGCCTTTGCTCTCCCGTGTATGCGTTATTTATGAGTAAAGGGTTGCACCTCCCATGCGCCAGACAACTCCACAAAGCCCTGTACACAATACCAGATGCAGCACTGCTAATTCTTTAACCTACACGTGTGTGTGTGTGTGTGTGTGTGTGTGTGTGTGTGTGTGTGTGTGTGTGTGTGTGTGTGTGTGTGTGTGTGTGTGTGTGTGTTTGAGCTCTAATTCACTTAAACTCCTTTGGCTTTCCCAGTCTCGCACAAAACCAACTACTTGTTCTAGGTGCGGTGCAATTGTTTTGTTGTATTCATGACACAAGTATTAAATATAATGATATTGTTATCATTATCAATAAAGCATCTTTAGGAGGTTATAATTATGCTCCTGAAGATGCATTATTAGGCGAAAATGTTCGAGCAAATTAATTTAAAAACAAACTGTGTTTTGTCAATCCAATGTATACAAATATAATGAACTTTTACTGTGTGAACACAAAAAAACCCTACAAAATATAACAGTCCAAGAGTAGATCGTTAATGTATTTTAAGAACATATGACTACGCCAAGTTTGACGTTATCATAAGGGGGTGCGTGGGGGAGGATTTGAGATCGCAAACTGGTTCTCGATTATCGCGATCGGACGAACTGCCCAACAAATCTGTCTAGGCAGCCAACCAATGGAGCAAGGGGGAAGGAATCACGGAATCAAATGGTCTGGACTCACCTTATCTCCAATGGATGCCTCTTTCGCGGAGCACTGGTCGCGTTTTTGTGTGTGGTTTCTCCTTCGTTCGCGCGCGGTGTACACTGCGATGGACACGTCTATCCAAGGCCGCGTATGAAGAAGTACCGGCTGGAGACAGGTGATTGGGCAAATCGGATAGGTCAGATTATAGGCACAAGGACAAGGATTTTATGGCCAGCTACCCATAACAAACCTACCTAACAGTTCGCCCAAACATGCCCCCCAGCTTGAGAGGACGTAGTCCTTTCAAAACAATGATTTATTTATTTATTTGTTTATTATTATAACTTAAATCTACTTAATTTAGCGAGTGGACTGTATATTATTTATTGTACTATTATTGATTTGGCAACGGACAAACCTTATAACAAGTGTTACATAATTGGACGCGTTTACGCACAATATTTCTAGCCGACGAAATCCAGAAATTTTGTCGCAAAAGGGACATAAGTAACTGAGGTCCAGAATGCAAGAATTTTCTATGATAGTAATCAATGATTAAATTCAACATATGACCGCGACCTGGTAAAACTATTGGATGTTTACTGTCATAAGCTAAGTCAGCGTTTACAAGTCTCCCTCCTACTCGTAACAACCCATCGGCGTCGATAAAGGCATTAAGCTTACGAAATGCAGGAGATAAGACTTTACCGGCTTTCGCGTTTTTAATTTCGTTCGAAAAATGATGATTTTGTAAGTCTTTTATAACTACGATTTCTGCAAACCGTAGGTGAGAGACTTCAAATTTTGATGACAATCTTTTTATAAAACGAAGTATGTAAATAACAACTCTTAACAATTTACTCCAGGAAGAGATTCGTTCAGCGAGTGAACCTAATAAAGTTGGTTGCTTGGGTAAGTTATCCATTACAGTCATAACTTTTATTTTTTGTTCCGGCGGGTTTTCAATAGTATTTGGATCAAATTTACAAAAATTCCATTCTTCAATCGGTGAGCGCGCGAAGGCAGGGCCTTTAAACCAGAGCGGGTGGTCAATTAATTGTGCGGGAGTCAGACCGCGTGAGAGACAATCCGCGGGATTGTCTTTCCCGGCAATATGATAAAACTGACTTGGAGGTATATTATCCTGAATTATAGTTACTCTATTCGCGATGAAAGTCTGCCAGCGGGATGGGTGTGAATGAACCCAAGCGAGTGCCACTGTACTATCAGAGAAGGCGTATACATTATTAATTTGGCAGCGAGTTGAATATGTATCAATGACTACACGCATTAATTTTGACAATATCAATATTCCCGATAATTCAAGTCTTGCTAAAGATATTGTACGACTTGGAGCTACTCGCGACTTAGCACAAGCTAAACTTATTTCTCCGCGTTTACTTGGAGGATTATATACATGAATATATATCACCGCTCCATATGCTCTCTCACTTGCGTCCGCGAATCCCAATAGGGATATAATCGACTCCTGCGTTACACCTGTATGACGTGGCAGCTGAATACTTTGAAGGAGTGGGAGTTCCGATTCATAATTTTCCCAAGTTGAAATTATACTCTGAGGAGGACAATCGTCCCAATCGATTTTATGTTCCCAGAGAAATTTAATCATTAATTTAGCTGTTACAATCACGGGTGCTACAAACCCCATCAAATCCCAGAAGCGCGCAATTGTCGACAGAATATTTCGTTTTGTACATTTACGAAATTTGTTAGTGACACTAAAGGTAAAAACATCTTTTCCAGGCAACCAATGCAAACCAAGGATGGTACATTGATCTTCTGAACTGAACTCTACAGCTTCAGAAATGCGACAAGCTGAGGGAATGCCTCCCATGACTGATGGTGAATTACTCGAGAACTTCACTAATTCAAAACCGCCCGCAAGAAATAATTCAATCAATTGGTTTGAAAGTGCGATAGCCTCTTCATCATTTAAACAGCTAGAAACCAAATCATCCATGTAAATATCTCTCTCTGCTACAAGTGCCGCTAATGGAAAACGTGTTCGCTCATCATCAATTAAACGACGAACGGTACGCATTGCAAGGTATGGGCTGCACTTTAAGCCAAATGGTACGCGTGTAAATTCAAAAAGCTGAAGTGGATCATTTTTATCAAACCGATATAAAACTCTCTGATAGCATCTATGCTCTTTATTTACCAGAATTTGCATATACATTTTACGTATGTCCGCGCTTAGAGCAACTGGAAACAAGCGAAAGTGTAATATTATTTTAAATAGATCATTTTGAAGATTTCTACCCGTATGTAGAACATCATTCAGCGATAATCCTGATGTAGTTTTCATACTAGCATCTATTACTGCGCGAACCTTAGTTGTGGATTTATTTTCACGTATCGCTGCATGATGCGGGGCTATGTATTGCAAGCTCAAGCATTGATCCGAATTTATATTTACAGAATTCAAATACTCTTCTTGTATATGCTTTTTTATATTAAGGTCGTATTCCAAATTTACAGAAGAGTTTGAAAGCAGTTTCCTTTCTAACGCGTAAAATCTCCGCTCTGCCGCTCTCTGAGAGTCACCAAGCTGCCCCAGATCGGTCTTGAAAGGCAGCATTACGGAAAATCTACCAGTCTCGTCTCGCGTGGTGGTACTAGTATATTTTTCTTCACATACCAGCTCCTCGATTTGTGGAGTGGAGACGTCCGGTACGTCCTCCAACTCCAAGATCTTTTTCATTTCAATTTCAATTGTTGAAAAGAAACAATAATCTGTTTTGATTGCCGGTAGCACTGGAACTTTCCCTAGTATCACATACCCAAATAGGGTATCCAGTGCAACTGGCTCGCCTAAATTTCGTGAGATAGTGTTGTGTTTTATCACACGGGAGAATACATCTGCACCCAGAATCATGTCAATTTTTCCGGGAATAAAATATTTTTCATCAGCCAAACGTAATGATTTTAAATATTCTAAATTTTCAATATTAATGTTGGCGACGGGTATTTTATCAGTTATTTGATTAACCACCAAAGGCGATAGTTTAAAATTGACCGATTTCTCAACTCTCGAAAGAAGGGTAATTGTTGTCACTCCCTTGATAGGGTTGACAATATCCCCTATTCCTGAAACAACTTTGTCTCGCGTCGTCTTTACATCAAGATGAAGTTCTCGACAACAGGAGGCCGTTATTATGTCTCTCTGTGAAGCACTGTCTAATAAAGCGCGAATAGTGTGTCTTTGACCCCGCTTGTCTAAGATTACACAACAAACAGTTCCTAGTAAAACTGTAGATTCTACCTCACTAGAATTAGGGCCCATAGCACAAAGCGCTAAGGGCTCCGCCTTTTCTTCGGCCGCGGCTTGCAAATTCAAGTTGAAATGCAGGCTAGTATGGTGGGATCGATTACAAACGCTGCATCTTCCCTTTGATTTACAATTCTTGAGATTATGCATCGTACTTAGACAATTGACACATAATTTCTTTGATTTTATAAAATTGTACCTTTCCCGAGCGTCCAGGATAGTGTATTTCGGACACTGGTACAACTTTGAGTGGTTGTTATCTCCGCACAACAAACATTTGTCAGTATTAACTGTCACAAATGCCCTAACGTTTTTCTGGGAAGCTGAGGGCTTGCGCGGCATCGCGTTAATTTGATTGTTAATTTTACTGCTTCTACTTCCGTTTGCGCGCTGTAGTATTCGCGAGTAATTTCTAATGAATTCCACAAATTTTATTGAATCTACTGAGTCTGAAGAATCTTGTATAGAAACTTCAAAAGCCTTAATCGTATCCATGTCAAGTTTCTTACACGCAATGTGTATGAATATAAAGTCTTCTAGATTCTCCATGTTCAACTGTTTGATTGCAGCAGTTAAACCTGAAAATAGATCAATAAAGTCCTCCAAGTTTGAGGCAGATGGTTCCTTTACTGCAGGAATATTTAACAATTTCTCTAGATAAGTTGTTGCCAGAACGCGCTTATCGTTGTATTTCTTGACCAACGAATTCCATAAAATTGTATAATTTTGAGCAGTTGGCAATAAACCTTGGCAAATGCTTTGAGCTTTTCCTACCAGTTTTCCAACTAAATATTGAATCTTTTCACCTTCCGTTAGACTGTCATTCTCATGGACCATAGATTTAAAATTTTCATAAAACACCGGCCAATTGTTTACATCTCCGTTGAAGGCACACAGCTCTAATCGTGGTAGTTGGATGCTCCTTTTTAAAGGAATATCATTTGCACTTGAGGATTTTGTTGTGTCTTTTAAATTCTCGTAAGTATATTTAATTTCAGCGTATAAGTCTTCAAATGACAGAATAATATTATTATCTGTTGCTTCATCTTCCTCACTTTCTGCAATTAAATCATTTTTTTCTTTTACCAGTAATAAAAATTCTTTACGCCAGTTGTCAATGCCTGCCGCGTGCACTTTAAATTTCCGCAAATAAATTTCTCCCAAATGAATTGAATTAATGGTATCGAAAATGCATTGTGCCCGTTCCAAGTACGTCTCTATCTCATTCTGGAGGCGCTCCTTACGTCGTTGAAATGCCCGTTTCTCGCGTTCTGACGTCATGTTTTAATTTGGCTTTAATAAATTAAATTTGATAAATTAATAATAATTTTTACTAATCCCGTACGTACAAGTCCTTATTAATTGAAGTAGCAAAGAAAGAAGAAGGTTATAATAATTTTATCAAAATGTAAACAAATAATGTAAACAAAGAAAGTAAACAATGCTAGTACCTAGGTAGTTACTTATACCGCGGGCTTAATTCGAATGTACCTAAAATGCAAGAGATAGGTATACTTACAAGGCAATTAAAGAATTAACCCGCACTTCGATTCCAAAGCGATAATTATGATAATAATGTATGAACGCGTCACGAATTGCATTTTTGTAGCAATAAAAATGGCGAATAATTTTTTGAATCCGATTTCAAACTATAAGAATCTGAATTAATATTACGTACATCTAGTTTCTAATTTACGATCCGGTTCTGTTAGGACCAAAATTATGACATCGCCAAGTTTGGCGCTGTCATAGGGGGATGCATGGGGGCGGCTTTTAGATCGCAAACTGGTTCTCGATTATCGCGATCGGACGAACTGCCCAACAAATCTGTCTAGGCAGCCAACCAATGGAGCAAGGGGGAAGGAATCACGGAATCAAATGGTCTGGACTCACCTTATCTCCAATGGATGCCTCTTTCGCGGAGCACTGGTCGCGTTTTTGTGTGTGGTTTCTCCTTCGTTCGCGCGCGGTGTACACTGCGATGGACACGTCTATCCAAGGCCGCGTATGAAGAAGTACCGGCTGGAGACAGGTGATTGGGCAAATCGGATAGGTCAGATTATAGGCACAAGGACAAGGATTTTATGGCCAGCTACCCATAACAAACCTACCTAACAGTTCGCCCAAACAACATATAATAAATAGTATCAATAAAATCATTTCGGTCAAAAGCTTAGTTGGTAGAGAGCTTGCTTTCAATTTGCAAAATTAGCAAACCAATGCCAAGAGCTCGAAGGTCCACGGATGTCAAAAATAATTTCCTGTTTTGGTGTTTATTTCAAACCCAAAATAAAATACCGGCAAGGCTTACTCAGCCGTTACAAGAAATGTGTACCAGCCACCTCGGGAGCTGGGAAACCCCCACTTGAACTGCAGTGGTTGGCGAAAGGCCAGCCCTCTTACCTGTAAATACGAGTATGTAGGTTCCACTCACCGCATACTACTTCTTCGGGAAGAACGCAGCAAGAAGCTACACTATATTTGTAGATTAGTTACATAACATTGCAAATAAATAATGAGTAGAATATATAAGTAACAAAACACTGGCGTATGTAACAGTGTGTGTTGTGAGTACGGTGGGGAATTTTCCTTACAAGGAAAATGCTTAAACAGTTCTCAAAAGAAAATGAGGTTTTTTAAATATAATATTTAAGATTAATACTAACTTAAAGTTGCATAAAATAACTTATAAATAACGGTATAAGTTGGATACAAAACAGTGTTTTTTTTTTAAACTTGAACAAGCAATATCGCAATGGAAAACTTGGACAAGTATTCCAATATATCCGAATGAAATTTTTAACTTCATTTCAATTTTCATTCACATGGAAAGTTGGCAGCGGCGAAAATAATAATAATACGAGAGAAAGGCGGGAAAGAAGCTAAGATGAAGAATTTTTAATAAAATCCGAACATTCTCTAGCCGTGTACAAATGATTAACAACTTTGTTCGTAGCTACGTGTTATTTAATTTAAATTTGAAAAGATTATCTGTCTATTTATATTTTTTCCATATCCAGGCAAAGTTGGTTGAAACTTTTTTATGTTAGCAAAGGTATACTTGGTTTATTTTGAAAGTAATGCGTATTTATTTTCAAAAATACGTTTATTGATGGACCGGCTACAAATAATGAAAAATCTTCAAAATCATCGTCCAGTAGAGAGAGTGCTTTCTGAACCCTTAGTACGAGTTGCAAAACTTGAGTAATGTAAAGTTTACGGAAAATATTAAAGAGTGATTTCCCCCAAAATCTGCCGTTTTTGTTTGTTTAAACTTGATTTTCTTCATCACTGTAACTCTTTTGCTAAGACCATAAAGTGTGAGAAACAAAAACAGCAGATTTTGGGAGAAATCACTCTTTAATATTTTCCGTAAACTTTACATTACTCAAGTTTTGCAACTCGTACTAAGGGTACTGAAGACTTTTATAAAGGTTCGTCTCATGTCCGAAAACTTTACTAACCAGACAGGGAAGTTTTTGAAAATGTAAATATTGACGGTTAAAAGGAAGTAATGAGCGATGTTTTGGTCAAAAATGAATTATGAATGTTATCCTACTTAAAATTTTCCGCTCTTTCTAATACGCTAACTCCCATAGCTCTACGATGATTTGGTTGTTATTTATGCACAAGCAAACAACTACGTTTTCAAAGTATGGTTTTTGTGTAACCGACAAGATTTTGGCCTTTTTTGTCCTAAAGACGCTTGTGAAATAAAATAAATCATAAAACCACATTAATAGGAATGCCAATAAATGCCTTTATTTTTTTAATTAATGAGCTGTTTTGAATTTAACGATATGTTAAAAAATAAAAAAAGTTATGCCATTTTTCTGCAATGTCAAACTTTAAACTGCTCTCCTGAACAATTTGGTTTGTGTCGCTTATGCCCTATTGCCTTTTAACCGTCGATATGCTCTTCGCTGGGTTGAAAAAATAATCTTATCTAAAGACCGGTCACTATAGGTCCATCCAGTCACAAAACAATTGAGTCTTGCTTGAGAATTGTCGCTTTCTATAGCAACTGTCAAGGTCGTAGAGGTCTCTTGTGGTGTGATCCACATGAAAACAGCGCTCCCTAAATAAATCATCCTAATTTTATTATTACTTTTATATTCCATTACTCCTTGACTTATAGCTTGGTATGCGGCTGACCACCCATGCTGTAGAAAATGGTTCACATTGCCAATGCCACCCCTGTTTCAGGGAAGGTCGGCAGGAGTTTCCGGGTGTATGTTCATTTGAAATTCGGGTTTTTATATTTTAGGTCCACATGCGGCATGTTTAAGCGCGAACTTATACGTGTCTCCTTGTGATAATGCATATAATGGAACATATATTTGCAACTTAGATTAGATTAGACCCCCACTTCAACTGAAGTGGTTGGCGTAAGGCCGGTACCCTGACCTGTAAACATAAATTAGTTCCACTCGTCACATGCGAAACCTTTCGGAGATAAAGCGGCAAGAAATCACACTACATGTGTAAATTATTTGCGTTGCCGTAGTAGCGTTGCGTAACCGTTGAAGTTCTTGGAAATAAAAGTGATGAGAAAGTGTGATGATGATAATGATGGTGTAAGTTGGGGTGTGATGTTGGGGGACGGAGGGTTTGTGAGGGCTGGGGGAGTTGGTAAAGTGTTTCTGATTCCCGTGCCGGATGTCCAATCCGTCAGACAAGAGGAAGAAGAAGCAGAGAGAGAGGAGGGTGACAATACAGAAAACGGATGCTTATATTGGACTGACACCTTAAATAATCAAAATAATATCAGGATGATTTATTTAGTGAGGGCTGATGGTGTGTGAATCACACCTCAAGAGCCCTCTGCGAGCTTGGTCGTCGCTGTAGAAAGCGCCAATTCTCAAGCAAGACCCAGTTGTTCTAAGGCTGGATGGACCTTTCCGTGACCAGTTTTTGGTAAAGGTGTATGAATTTTTCAACCCAGCAAAGAGCACGTTTGGAAATATAAATGGTATAATATTTTTTGTGCTCCGCCGGGATTCGAATCCACAACCTTCCATTTACGAGTCCGAAGTGCTGCCACTGGACTACGGACCGGTCCAATATAAAGTCCAAGATGGTAAAGGTAAGTATATGCATTTTTCAATAAAACGAAGAGCATATTTGAAAATATAAATGATATATTTTTTGTAGTTTGCCGGGATTCAACCCCAAGACCTTTCATTTATGAGTTCACAGCGTTACCACTAGACTATGGACCAGTCAAAGCCTTGCACCTCTCAAATTTATTTTTTGCAATGTAGAACAATTTTCATTTTTCACTTACAAAACTGCAAAAAATTAAGGTTCAGGATGTGTGCGCAAACTTAATACTGACAAAATGGACTTTTTATTTTATTGTATGTGGAAGACCAGTTTGTCTATTTTCTTTTTCAATTTTTTTATTATGAATGTTTCTTATTGGAAAAAGTAATTCTAGGTTTTTCTAATCATCTTCCTCATATTTCATGTTCCTTCAATTAAAGTGTGTACTGTATGTGGAGCTTAGTAGCTTGTCATGTGTGCATACATAGTGCTACATATGAATGCACTTTTGAATTCATTATTTTCCACCGCTCAAAATAATCCTAGGTTGTCAAAGCTTCACTCCCACAACTCAACGTCGGTAAGACCGTTTGGCCGGAGACCACTTCTTATGCAAATTCTCTGAATTAAAACAAAAAAAAATTGAGATTATACTTCAAACAGATTTAATGAACGGAAAATTCATTCCGTTTATTTTCACTATTTTCATGTAAAAAATTACAAATCTTTTTGTTTCTCGCACCAGAGGTGGAATCTTAACGGCCGTCGATAGATCTTACCGTTCCTATTTGAAAATAGGACGGAATAAAACATGACTGTCTTTGGACAGCTGATCGCACTGTTTTTTTCGAAAAAATAAACAGTGAGGAAGAGAAACAAAAACTTGTCGTTGAAAGAATAATGGATTTCCACAGTGTTAATACACATACCATTAAAAAATATTTTTAAGTAAATTAAATTTTATCAACATTAGAACCATGGATAAATATTGAAAATACAATTTAAGATCCGCTGGGTCCTCTGCAAGGTTGATTTTGTATTTGAGGGGCGAGTTTATTGAAGGAAGGCGTCACAGCGGGGCGGTGGACAGTCCTAGTACAGGAAACTGTTATCCAGGGCTCGCTCAGAATACCAAAAAGGGGGCGGTAAGCTGGTGACAACCCTGCATCTCAATAAATAGTAAATAGTTACAAATAATTCCATCCAAATGTACGACATTTTCTATTAAACTATCGCATTTTTACCTGTTTTAGATTTAAAAAAAGAGTAAAAAAAACTGCGGTAGGTATGAAAAAATATACCTGGCTGGTTATAATCCGAGCATGCAGTCATCGCAATTTGAATATAATTCGGAACGTTCTTGTCTCTGGTGTTCGATGACGTCACGCGCGGCCATGTTTGTTTTGCGTTCCATTTTCAAATTTTAACAAGACTGTCAACTTTTCTGTCAGCTGCACTCGGACAAGCTGCACGCAGCGCACATGTGTACGTGTTGTGACGTATCTGAAAATGTTGGATTTTAAATGTAAAAGATTTTATGTCGGATGAATGTAAGAATAAAATGTGGATAGTACCTATGTATATTCGAAGGCATTTAAATATTCCATGGATAATATTTTTTTTACGTCACACGGCTGGGTTGCTAGGTAAAAGGCAAATAATATTTGCTTGATAAGGTATCTTGTCACATAAACGTGTGAACATGAAGGCATGTGTCGCATAGAATCAATGGCGTCTAAATCTAAGATAAAAAAGATGAACATAATATAGAATCACATTAAATCGTTTTTGTATAATTTTTCATTGTAGGTAGCACTTACAAATCATTTTATTGTATACGAGTCAAAAAAATACGAAATAATTGAAATATAATGAAATACAAACAAGTCGTTCACAGTCAATCACAAAAGTAAACATTTAATTTTAATATAATTTTTTTTTTAACAATTCTTCAAGTTGTGGCAGTATTGTTTTCACAGTCTGTACTTTGCTAATTGCGTTCTTTTTTCAAAAAAAAAAAACTTTCCCTTCCCGCCAAAACAACAATCATTTAAATTTTAATGGCGGCCGCGACGTCACGCTGCCAAAAAATGATAATAATTGTCTTAATGACGATAAGGACCCGGCAAATAAAATGAAGGCGGGAAAAAGCAGGAACGAAATTGTGAGAGGAAGGGATGAAAAAAGAAAATGGAGACGCTCGAAAAATACTATTAAAGCCTCTGGAGTGAATTGAAATTGTACGGTAAGAGAAAATGTTTAGGGGCTACTGGTGAGAGAGTCTGCTTTCTGAGCTAAGGAGTTGTGTTTGAAATGGATTCTAATAACGTTTTAGTTTCATTTAATTGGCCATTAAAAAATAAGTTATCAGATTGATAAAAAAAATGCGCAACCAAGCTGCAACTAGGTGGTCAATTGGTTTGTGGAACCTATTTATTTTTACGTTATCACTTAATTTAAACTGGGGTTTCCCCGCTATACAGAAGAAGGTTATTTTTTATTGGGAAGTCTGAGAGTACCTTGCCGGTAATACATAATATGACAATCGTAGAGAATTTTATTTCCAAAATAAAGCTGATTCATAAATACATTTGGATACGCAGAGACATATAGTCCCCTTAGTGCGTGTTTGTATTATGCCCATCAGAGGTAATTTCACATGTTTGTATGTGTACTGTACCAATGTGTATTATGAATGCTAGAAATTAATTTTGAAAATATTAAAACAACTCTCATACTATTGTGTTAACCGTTTTTTTCTTAGCACAGATTGTGTAAAATGTCATGAAGACTTCATTGAAATGTCGTCTTTGAATCTTACGGTCGATAAGCCAAGCAAGCACTGGGTGGACGCTATACCCATGGATAGTTGAAAATATCCTTGGGTACTCATATACTGGGATACTTATCAACATGGCTACGTTTATAAATATGAGATGTGTGTAGGAGCGGCACTAAGCACATAGGATAAACTTTCAAACGACAAACTTGGGATAAAAATACAAAAGAATGGTCTCTTAGAATAACAAGGCTAAATCTGACATGCTGCTATTTTTATTTTTAGTAGGAAATTAAGTCTGAAGACAGCACGAAGAGAGCGATGTATGTCGAGGATATGAAATAAGCGTGTAAGTACAGAACAAAATCGAGACCCATTTGTGGAGGTACTGGCCACCCCTAACGCAATGGCAGCTGAATGCAACATAATTGAAAAAAAAAAAGATTTGAGTGCCTTTTCTAATAAGTTGGCATGAGACTGACCTCTCATACTGTAAAAAATGGTTCACTTTGATAATGTACCCCCTGTTTCCGAAATGGTCGACAAGTTGCATGGCTTATGTTCATTTGAGATTGGGCTTTTATGTTGTGAGTTCACATGCGGAATGTGTAAGCAATGATTTCTTTTTTGTGTTTTTGAGGAGGCTACCGTGAAGATAGGGAAGACCCCCACGTTGCTTTGATAACTCGCCTTGAGAATACTTTCTGCTCGTGAAAGCGAAACGTCGGCAGTTAAAAATCTGATAATTATTTCTAGCCTTCTCACATACATTTATTTCGATTTCCTAGTATGACCACAACCCTAATTCTTTCCTTCCTTCCTCAGCCTTTCTCAGTCCGCTCCTGGACGTATGCCTCCTCCAATCCCCTCCATTCCTGTCTATCGGCTGCTGTGCTCAGCCATCGTCTGCCTGCAGTTCGCTTGATGTCGTCTAGCCACCTCAGTGGAGGTTTTCGGAGCCCAAAATTCCATGGATCATCTTTGGATCTGCCCGGCCTGCCCAACAAGCTGCTCACTGGCCGACCTAATGGAGAGTAATGGTGGAGCAGTGGATGTTGCCCGACACTGGGCAAGAGTAGTGCAGTGTCTGACACGACGAAGAAGAAGTTGGGGTTTCCCCGCTCTCCGCTTAGATATCCTGAGTCACCACTGGATAATCCTTTTCTGCCACCTGTCATGATCCTGCCTTGCGACGTGACCAGCCCAGCGCCACTTTAAGCAGGCCACTCGCTTTAGGACATCAGTGACACTATGTCTGCGGATCTCCTGGTTTGGAACCCTGTCTCTGAGACTGATTCCCAGCATCCTCCTTTCAATGGCTCTTTGGCACGTACTTAGTCTGTTGATGCCATACTGAGTGAGCCCTTATGTTTCCAAGCAATAGGTAGACATTGGAAGCACGCATGACTCTGCGTTAATTAGAGGGTTTTTATTTGTACAAATTGTCTCACATGCAACTATGTTATTGTAAAAGTTTAAAATGTGTCATTTTATATCTTATTCGACGTAAAGTAGTTGCAGGTAGAATGAATACCTTGAGAGGGAGTCCCCGGAGCTGCGCAAAGTTGTCTCGGGACTGTAAATCTTTGATCGCAGGCGCCCCTTCAAAGTGGACCCCCGTAAGACAATGCCTGCAAATGCACAACTTGAATATTTTCCTTCCATAAAATAGGGGCGGATCTAGCAGTGTTATTTTAAGTTTAAAACGTATTTTGACTAAAATTACAGGAAGCGTTTTTCACGCGCGTCAAGCTCTGTAACGTCGCGTATTTTGTATTTAAACGACTTTGACGCTGTTCAGTCGTCGTCACTGCGCTGGAAGTCTCATCTATCTATAATCTAAGTTGCAAGGATATATTCATTCAAAGCTCTCAGATGTATGCCCACAAACAAACACGTGTAGTTCGCGCTTACAAATGCTGATTGTGTACTTACAAATAAAATCCAAACCTCAAATGAACATAAGCCCTGCAACTCTTGCCGAAATTCCCTGAAACCGGGGTGACAATGGCAAAGTGAACCATTTTTTACAGTATGGGTGGTCAGCCTCATACCAACCTATAAGTCAAGGAATACGAGTAATAAATAACATTTAAGTATAAGAAAACAACAAAACCTTAAAAAATAAATCTATACAAAAAAAGTAAAAAATGTCTTATGCAAAAAATGTAGCAAGCCAATAAACCAACATTAAAAATCAGCATTGCAGATTAGCCGCCACTTCTTCCTGTCCTTGCATACTTCTTTCATTTCATCCAGAGTCATAACTTTTTTCATACAAGCTCTCCTTTTATTATGACTCTGGATATCCCATTCACTCGCTATTTCGAAAATTTGGTCCATCCATACCTTTCTCGGTCTTCCTCTTCCACGACATCCATCAGTAATATCTAATACCTGAATATCAGTAATATTTGTATGAAGACCTGTGAATCAAAGATGGCCGCAAGTGAACAGCTGATTACTCTTCGTACAAATGTTACCTATATTCGGTAGGTAAGAATTACTGTGGTGATGAGACTTCCATCCACGATGTTCAACGACTCAGTTGAAGATGTACCAAAATATTGTCTTTGTGGAAACATTTTCATAAGCACTGTCCGTTGTTTACAAGCACCAGTATTTTCGAACAAGTACAGTACATTACACTTGGCCAATGTCACCCCTGTTTCAGGGAAAGTCGGCAAGAGTTGCAGGGCTTTTGTTCATTTGAGATTGAGTTTTGTTATATTGTAGGTCCACATGAGGCATGTGCTAGCGCGAAATGATACATGTCTGCTTGTGGGAACGCGTTTAATGTGAATCTTAAATGATATATATCCTTGCAGCTTAGATTTAGATTAAGATTTTGGATGAAGTTTGAAAATCTAGAAATAAATCCATGTTGATTTTTTTTTGAGAGATCTGCCAAAAAGTTAAGATATTTCGTCTAGTTTTAATGATTACGCCTCTGTTTCCAGTGCCCCTCCCTATTTCCGCTGCAGCTGCGCCTCTGAGTGGCCCGGAGAGAGGCTGCATACTTTATAAGCTCAGAGTGCATCCCGGTATCCCATAACTAGCCCCCCCCCCCCTACACACAGCCATGCATGGGTGCGCCAATGCTCTATTGATGTATGGCAGCTTGTGCCGTGTATCCCAGGTTTGATTGAATTTCAAAGAGCGTACCTACAGGAAGAAAAAAAAAATCTTTACCTTCTTGAATGAAAACTGATTACTTCAGAGGTCCGTGACGTAAGAGTTAACGCTATGGACTTGTAATCTGAAGGTCGTGGGTTCAATTTCTGGTGTAGGAAAAAATCAAATATGATCTTCGCGATATGGTCCGGTCGATAGCTCAGTTGGTAGAATGCCCAAAATAAATACCGACAAGCCTTCACAAAAATGAGTACCAGCCCCCTCGGGAGCTGGGGAGCCCCCACTATAACTGAAGTGACTTGCGTTTAAGTAAATAGGTTCCGAAAAATTACATGCGACCGCTTCGGGGATAACGTAGGCAAAAAGTTACACTGTAAGTAAAGCTTAGTTTCGTTAGCTGGGTTGAAAAAATCATATTTATTTACGAAATAACGGTCACTAAGGGTTCATTCAGCTTTGCAGAAAATGGATCATATTTGAGAATTGGTACGCTCTGTAGCAATAACCAAGCTCGCGGAGGGCTTTGAGGATTCACACGAAAACGGCGCTCACAATTGTATATGTATATGTATGTGGTCTGAATTTAGTATGATAACTGATATTAAATTAAGAATAAGACGATTCTGACGTCTAACAGCATTTAGTCTAACAACTCAAAAGAGGAAGAAGACTTGTCTGACGTTTATGTCAATGTCTATGCATTTTAGTTATAAATCTCTCTTGTGTTTCGGCTTTCCAACTGTCAACATGTGTTTGCGGCAGTGAGATAAATAAATGGCGTGTTGTCCAGGGTTCCTGTACATCGATTTTGATTTCTGCGAGTTGTAGTCCTCTCCAGTTTTGCCCAGGACTCCTCACTTCCCTACCCTCCTTTCTTATTCAGACATCCGAACCAGTTTATTAGACCATTTTTAGACCAGTATGTATGCACTTTGTATTTGTTGCTTAGTGGTTAAAGCTTCGGCTTTGATGCTAAGTTGAGCGACCAAGGCAGTGGCACCCGAGTTCGGGTTTTTGAATGAAATGTTTGTTAAAAAATAAAATAAAATCGTTGCGTAAATCCTTCACAGTAAACATAACTTTGAACAGATATTCACAGATGTCGTTTTGTTTGTTTTAGATTCACGCCACCCTTTCGCGGCTCCTCTTATTTCCTCTGTGCCGAGGTGGGCGCACCGTGTACGCCCTTTCGCCTTATTAAACGCGGTTTTATAATTAAAAAGACGCAGAGAAAGGGTGGGTAGAAAGGGAGAGGGGGTAGGGGGAGAACAACTTATGTAAAACTTCCGCTGCAGATGAAAAAGAGCAAAAATGGACGCCTAGAAAGCAGCCAGAGTCTTGCTGGTCTTAAAAGATATTTGTGAACATCAAAAGTGAAAATTGGCAGCATGGATAGTGAAACTTCTTCATGCGTTGTCCTCAAAAGGGTCGCACGTGACTAGTGCAATATATCAATTCCTTGATTATGGAACTTGGATTGTGAAACGCACGCGAGGAATGTGAAACATATGCAGTTGACAGTTATGCTAAATGCAGCATAGATAAGTATACTATAATACTACGTCGAAGCGCCTTAGCGTCATTCAAACTACCAACACAATTTTGAATGTAACCTTAGATCTTCTGTATTTCCTCTAGCCCTGCCAATAGACATCACATTTTTCTGCGTTTCTACAGCGGAGAATTTAATTGAAAATAAGTTTAGTTTTTCGGATGGCTTATGTACCTTTTTAAGAAAACTTTATTATTCCCTACGTTTCGGTTGTCGTTATAGGCAACGTCTTCTGGAGGCAGCTTTTCCAACACCCACCTAACTAACTTAACGCTATTTTAAAAATTGAAATAAATTAGTGTATAAAAAATTAAACTGTTGCATTTTTCCCGGGATTGCGATGTGAAAGTATTTGAATAATCACAATGAAATGATTATTACCGGTATAACTGCTGGGTAGTTTACTTAAAATCTCAGTCTAGCGGGATAAACCAGTCGCTGAATACTAAAAATATTATGGGCGGTCGTTAAAGAGCTGTAGTATTATAATTACTAGGGATGTCCACAAAGGAAATAGTTTACTTTTACCGGGAAATACCGGTTAGTGATGACATGGTACCGCGTATCGTATGGGAAGACGGTATTGGAAGTCAAAGGCGGCCAGATGAACAGATAACCTGGGTGTGCAATCTCGTCTTTTTATTTTTTTGGTTCTACTTCTATCAAAGATCGGCGATCATAATATATCAATACATCTTTACCTCTAGTATAAGGCATCGCGTTAGTTCCTATATATAGCGTGAATAAAAATACAGAAAAGTATGAAAATTGAATAACTCACTAGGAGTGCTTTTTTATCATTCACGTCACGCCAATTTTCATTCATAAAATAAAATATGCAATATTTGTAGAAGGGCTACTTTTAATGCGATCCATCGATCCATCATTGCCACGCGAAAATATCCGATTTATACTTATTAAGATTAAGTTAAGATTATATTAACTTATGATGATGATGGTGAAACATCCTGAAAAAAAATACTTACCTTATAAAGAATGAAAAAAACGGATTTTACTGACCGTGCAAAAGAGAAGAACGAATTTCTCTACGTTTCGTCGGAGTCATATCCGACGTCTTCAGGAGACGTGTGTCTATAAGGAGGAACCACGAACTGTTGAATTATTGTTGTTTGATCGAGGCCGAAGGTTGTAGGTATTTTAATTTTTATTAACCTTCGGAGATACATCCATACTTACCTTACATCCAAACTTACCTTATAGCTTAATCCAGCTCACAAGCCTCTAAGGCTCAGGGCTTTCCGCACTAAATTCTCTAGGACTCGCTGTCTTGATCCACTTCCTTTTGTAGTCCCCTTTTTACCTCGAGAAAAAATACAAATACACAGAAATGCATTTATTTACCAACTGAAAACACAATTTTGTCTTATGTTTAATTCTTTATATTTTTCCCGGTATTTAAAGCTCACACTTGATTTGAATACCGGTTTTTTTGCGCCGCGTCTCGCGATATAGCCCTCGCACACTGCGGCATTTAGTACCAAGCGTAAAACAGAAGCGTAAACTTGGAGCAGCAACACCGGCAGCCCCGGGTTTACCGACTGGAGGGGGCGATGCTTTACAGCCCTATTTAAAGCTTGATTCTCATTGGACTGCTAAATGTATTGCGAGAAATATTTCACAAAAAAATCTTTACTTTTTCAGCTGTGTACTCAAAAGTGATTTGAATATAATTTTGAAAAAAAAAAGTTTTAAATAAAATAAGCTGTTGAATTGATGACAACAAACGTAAGAACATATTTGGTGAGCGCTGTTTTTGTGTGTATCACACCTCAAGAGCCCTCTGCGAGCTTGGTCGTCACTGTAGAAAGCGCCAATTCTCAAGCAAGACCCAGTGCTGTAAGGCTGGATGGACCTTTAGTGACCGGTCTTTGGTAATGGTATATGAATTTTTCACCCAGCGAAGAGCATATTATTTGAAAATATAAATGGTATCTTTTTTGTGCTCCGCCGGGATTCGAACCTGCAATCTTCCATTTACGAGTCAGAAGTGTTAACCACTAGACTACAGACCGGTCCTTAGTAACAAATCACAAAATATTTGTTTGCCTTTTGCCTAGCAACCCGGTCGGGTGATGACAAAAAATTGTCTATGCCAATTCCCGTGCTGACCTCATCCATTCTATTCAAAAGCATTAACTAAGGAATATTCTGGAATCTCCTGGTGCCCGCTACATTGTTGTCTTGATGCAAAATAATGAAGTCATCAATTTTATGGTCACCCCAGACAATGTATGTGGCTTAATCACAATTCTCATCGCACGGGAGGAATGTGGACGCAAATTATACGTGGGCATTAGGGTGACCATAAAACTTAATTTAACTGGGAATACATAGTCAGGAATAAATGAAAGATATTTAAAAATTAAAAAGAATGAAGCTTTTCGGATATTTTACAAGTATTTGTACGAGAGCTTTAATTATTCTCTCCGTTTTGTTGAGTTCATTTTTATTCGTCTTGTGGGAAGGGTGCCTCCTGAAGACGTTGACTACAAGGTCATCGAAAATAATGTGAATTTTCCCATAACGCAACGGTTCGTCAAATATCCGAAATGTTTAAATTCCATTTTCTGCAATATTATAAAAGGAATGATATAATTTCATCAAGCAAAAACAAAAACCTGTCTAACTAAACATATTTTATTTGTAGAACCCACCCCTAATTGATAATACTCGAAACTTTCACATGGGTTGTGGTTACGGATAGTTTTTATTTTGGATATCCGGTATTTCTGGTAACGTTAAGGAACTGTATATACCATCTCTACTTTTTTTTAAATAGCATGCAGATTAAGGTGGATCGCTGTATGTATGGAAAAAATTAAAAATCATTTTTTCGTAATTGCGTTATGCAGAACAGTTGCTCTATGGGGTGAGTATCTGATATAAAAAAAAATCTTATCAAAATATTAATTGATTGTACTGCCCCAAGTCATCAGAAAAATTACAAAAATACATAAAACTACTCATTTTTACCCCTGTGTTTAAGAATCAAGTATTAGATAAAATCAAACGAAATATAATTTTGTTTCTTTAAAATGAATGAAATAGTTATCATTACGTGTTTGGTATCTTGTAATTTGAGAGGGGTGGGTGGAGGCACCCCCTAACTTTGTTACTCCGCGCAGACGCGCGTCACCAATTCGGTGCTCTCAGAGATGTAACTATAGTTGTACGCTACTCATATTTTTTGCACATACAAATTTACGAGAGATCTTAAGTGTATTTTTAATATATCAGCGTGTTAATGCAACAGATTGGCTTCATTTAACTATGCAAAACATCTTAAAGTACCGATAACTGAAAAATATTCTGATTGATCAAAGAACCAAAAGATAAATGATCATAAGGAGTGTTGATTCGAAAACTACTGCGGGAAATTAAAAAAAAAGCTGAACCGGAAACAGAAATATTAACCATACAAAGAAAAAGCTACAAGTTCATTGGCAAATCTGTCTGACCTATCAACTGATGTCTCTCAACAACCAGTCTTAACAGTAATAGTAAAACTAGCACTTCAGAGACCGCTACCTCAAATTTCGTATTCATATTCATTAAAAAATATTGACCTTGGCATACTGAAAAAACCTGTGGATAAATTTGGCATTTCCAATAAGGCTGAAGCTGCTCTTGTTTTGGCAACAAAGCGTTGGTATAAGTTCAGCGGTGTGACCATTGATTCTGATTACTAAGATTTGGGTTTATACTTTGATGGACGTAAAAATAAAACCTTTAATATGGTGGATCATAAGAGAAATATAATTATAGAGGAGCGTATTAGTTTACTTAAGGACGCAAGGTCACAGTACATTGGTCATATTTCTTTAAGCAATGGAAAAGCAGCAATAATAAAAAGAAAAATAATGGATATTTTAATCAGTAAAGATATCAATGTCATCCTTTTTGCTGTAATCGGACGTGATAGAACTATTGTTAATACAGATGGAATTGGTAAATTCATTCCAAAAAACTTAAAATATCTAGTAAAACCGCTGCAGTGGTGTATTTGTCAACTCCATGCCAACGAACTGCCGCGCCAATTGTTTGAATATATTGATGGTTGTACAATTGGACTAAGAAGTTACTCTGGACCCATAGAAAAGGTATTAAAAAGTTGTGAAGAGCTTCCAATAGTCTCAATTCTAACTATCCAATGTGATCTACCTATTGAACGGAGAATAACTATAAAGTCTGGATATTGTTCTCAAAGCTTATTAAAAAGAAACACTGGAAAACTAGTGCATTCAAGATGGCTCACAGAATACTACGGCTTTATGTTTTTTTTTAACCATCTGACAAGCTGTTAATATTATCAATTATGTAATGAAAGTGGATGCTCTTATGTGGTCTAACATCAATACTAACCACATTGCATTAATGGTGCTAGACACTTACACAAGACAATCTAAATGTCGCGATATTTGACAGATAATTTAAAGCAGGTACTACATCCTGTTATACAGAGAAATAGATATTTCAATCGTATAAAAAACTTCTTACTTGCTTTGCCTTTTTATGAGTTCTAGCCTTGTGAAGAATATTGAAACGCGACAGGAAATAATTTTGAGAATTCGAACTACGATCGGCCAAAACTTGATTTTAATGCAGACAATTATAAAAAATCTTATAAACTGGCACAAAAATAATGTGGCCAAGCCGGCTGTTACAAAATTTATGAACGGTGAATTAACATCACGTTGTTAAGAAAATCCACCGCTTGTAGACGAACTTATCTCAAGCCATTTCCATTTTCCTTTCTACACGTTAGCCTCTGAAAGATTATTAAAAATTGTAACAAAAACTTCAGCTGCTGTTTGCGGTCTTATCATAAGAGATGAATTCATTAAAAGAAACCTGGAATCGCGACAAATAATGCCTTTTTTCAATTTAAAGAAAGATTACCAATTCTCTTAAAATCACTATTTTCTAGACTTCTGTTGATTGCCATTTTTTCATTATTTTTGCCATAAAAGGGTCTTTTTTCTATCATTTATAGAAGATTATGCTTTGTGCTTAAATTTGAACTTCATTTTACTACAATTATTTTTTTCTTAATGAACAAAAAAAAATGTTAAGTATATAGCAGTTTTTATGATTTTTATTAACTTTTCGAGGCTTTGGGGCAGTATAAGATCAAATATTTCGACCTTATGGTCGTACAATTTATTGTTTGTATTGATATAGAGCAGCTTTTGGCCAAACGCAAAATCGAAATTCCCAAAAAAACGATTTCGATCCACCTTAATGCAGATGATGTTTTTCAACATTAAAATTAGATAATGTCCATGTTAAAAATAACTACAAAATTCGGCCTCTTTTTCTTTTGAGCTAAAAAAATATGTCTTAAATATTTTGTAATAATAATAATAATTGGCCAATTTTTATTCAGCGCCGTTTTGTGGCACTAGCCACCCCAAGGGCGCCCTAGATATGAAGGAATTAAGGGAGTGAGTGATTGATTAAAAAATGTTTTTTTTAATAATTTGATTAGTAACTTTATTTCTGTCCTTTTTACACTTTTTATATCATTTTGATAATTCGGCGTATAAGTACAATTTAAAAAATTAATAATAAATAAATTATGAATATAAATAGTTTTCTTAATACTTTTACAATTACATGTTTATTATTTTTTTAACCTCAATTACTTAATCATTTAATTCTCCGATACTTATCATTATTATATAAATTTCAATACTTTTTTTTATAAAAAAAAAACAAAACTTTATTTTAATACGCAGTATACAGAAATGCCTAATACAATAGATTTTTTCAAATATTTTTTGAAATAATCAAAGAATAAAATTTAATTAAATATTTTTTCTATAATGTTTTCAGTATATTCAAATTGGTAGGTATTATTTAAAATTTTATTTATTTATATACATTTGTACACAATATTTTTGTAAATTTATTATACAAAATGATTATTGTACAATGAGATTTAATGTAATAATTTAATTATTTTAATTGAAAAATGTACACGGAAGTAATAATAAAATAAATACAAAACAATTAAAAAAAAAAAAAAAATGATTTTATTACATATATCACATTCATAGTTTTAAGGAAGATAATAATAATAATAGTTAAATGTTTTTCATAATAAAACAATTAAATGAATGAACAGCTTTCTCAAGAATTGACTACTTTACTATTATTTAAATAAAATAACATTACTTGTTATATTGTATACTTATCAATATTTTGTACATTTGTACACAATTACGTATTTGTACAAAATTAAACACATCATATATTTTAGTACATTTTTTTAACAGTGTAAATTTTGTGAAAAATTTAATCATTAATTTTTAAATTATTTTATTTTTGTTACAAATACATATGTAGGTATCTTTTATGCTGATTAATTTATGTCTAACATGTTTATTTAATATAAAATAATTACCTTTATTTTCTTTGAGATTGATTTTCATTTCACAACCATAACCATTAAAAATATTTAAATTAGTTATTTACATGGTTTTCTTATTTTTTCATTCAACCACAATAATATAAATATGAGAACAAATATTTTTGTAAAAAAAGTTTTTAAATTCAGAATAAAACCAGGGCCGAATCGGTTGCGTTACAAATGGATAAAAATTTTAAACAAAATTAACTGTTGGACAAAATTGTTACCAATAAATGGTGGTTTTATTTTGTTGTGATATTTACAAACGATTATTATTGCAATTTTGATTTCAATCTGACTCCGATCATCCATTTTAAAGATAATAATTATTTCCATGTAGTTGGCATCCATGATTGGTGGCCGGTCGAATTATTTATGCCCCGGAATCATTTTCGGTTGGGCCGTGTTTTTTTTTCGTGCGCCCGCCGCCGCCATTGTTCCTAATTTGAATGTGTGTATCATAATATATTCAAATTTAATTGCACGTGACGTTCGAAATGACGTTTCGTTCTGGAATCCATTTGAATTCGAAATGAGCGATTATGTAATTGATAAAATTGACGGGTTTTATTTACGATGGTCACTCGGTAAGCTCTGATTCACATGGAAAATAATTATATACTCGTGAAACTATTATTTCTGTTAGTATTTTTTTGTAATTACTTCAGTCTTCTTCTAAATTAAATAATTCATGAACGACAGCTATCGATAGTTCTCATTTTTTTAAACTGTTTTTTTTTCACTAGTGCGATGGTAAAAATCTACTTACCATCAATTTGAAAGAAAAATATATTAAAACACGAGGCTTTGGAAGTCGGTGAATGTCATGGTTAATATCATTCCAGAACAAAGTTAATAACATAACAATGTGGATTTCTCCATGGATGACGATAAAGAGATTTTTTTTTAGTAACTTAAAAATGCTCTTAAAACGCTGTTCACATTTCAAAATGCTCCAGAAGTGAATACAAATTCATTCTCTATAATTTTATTGATTGTAGAGGCATTAACTTTGTAATCGTTCATCATTAAGGATAAAAGAAAATCAGCTTTATTTTTCTCAGGTGGTCACCTGACGATGCAAATGGATGTTTGCGAAACCGGTTGTGGTATACAAATATATATACTCACGTAATCGAAAATAGAGCTGTTTTTCTTTTATCCTTCATTCTCTATAATTTATTTACTTTGCTATATGACATTGCTACTATGTCATGGTTTACTTTGCCAATGTCAGCCCTGTTTCAGGGAAGGTCGGCAGGAGTTGCAGGGTGTTTGTTCATTTGAGATTTGGTTTTTATGTCGTAGGCTCACATGCGGCATTCTCACGCGCGAACTTGTACGTGTCTGCTTGTGAGAATGCATGTAATGTGAATCCCCAATGTTACATATCTTTGAAACTTAGATTAGATTAGATTGTTAAAAACAAACAATCCTTTTAATATTAGAACGTCGTAACAGGTACTCTTAGACATTTGATAAATATGATCGTAGAACTTACCGTATGCCCCTCGCTGGTATTTGATTTCACGAAACTGTTTGTTTTGTATAAACTGTATAAACTGAACATAATTACGTATTCCCGATTCCTCGTGGACGGGATAAATATTGTTGCGGCTACCTAATAATTAAACTCATAAAATTAAATACCAGTAATTATCAGTGACTAGTGCGGCCCTGAACTATTTTTAAAATGCAAAAATTCAATTTGAAAAAAATATTCCTTTGTAGAAATAAAAAGTGCATTTAATGCTTACGGAATAGGAATTCAAATAATTTAAATTGAATTTATTCTGAAATGTAACATGTATTTTTTAAAATGAATAAATTTTATTTTCATTAAACACCGAGGAATATGCATTTTATGCTTAAAAACTTTCCATAATAAAATTACTAAAAATTAAATAAGGAAATAAAAAAATTGTTTACTGAATTATTTACAAATAAAAAACGTTAACACTACACTTCAAACCATTTAGTTATTTTTTCACATCCACCGAAAACAATTGCTTCATAAACATTTAAATTATTCTTGTAATCAATCCACTCTTTAACAACACTTCATTATACTATTTATTCATTAATAAAAAAGTTTTATTAGTTCATATTTTATTCATTGTAAGAATTGAATTGAAATTCTTACAATTGCGTCGTCTGTCAGACGGTACTTTCTCTTTTATCCCGAATCATCAGCGGTGTTTCTGGAGTGGATCCATTGATCTCCTCATCAGAATTCTGGTTGGGCGAAAGACTTCCATTGTTCATGGACGTGTCTCCGTTGGAACTGATGTAGTTCTGCAGCATTTGAGGAGTTGGTGAGTGGTTCTGCTGTAGGTCCTGGAGGTTCATCAGGCGCTGCTGGTTGCTGATGGAGGAGTAGCCTCTGGGCAGGGTCCTCATGTGCTGCAGGGGGATCCCTGGGGAGTAGGTGGACTGAGGAAGTGGCCTGACTCCTGCGATGCCTCCAGCGTATGATGGCCAGTGGCCGCCGCGTGGGAGACTGTTGTAGGCCATCGGGGGAGGAATCTGAGAATGAAAAAATATATTTAAAAAAAACAAAACACTGTATTGTCGATGGATATCGACGGTTAAAATGTAATAGGGCATAAACGACAAAAACTAAATTTTGACCATTATTTTAATTTTTTAAAACTGAACAATTTTAAAACTTAATTTAAATCGGAATTTAACGAACCGTTTAGAGAGAACTTACATCATTCTCGACGTTTCGTCAGCGACGTAGCCGACGTCTTCAGGAGAACATCCTCTCTGTACGGCGACTGAGGATGAACTGTAGTAGAGTTAAAATTTTGAAGTAGTCTTATTTGGGAAATGTGCTAAGAGGAGAGAGTCTACAATAAAGAATCGATGAGGTCTTGGGTGGAACAGGCACTCTCCCACCACCTCCCACCACCTCTCACCATCTCCCACCACCTCCCACCCAGTTCATACAACTCATGCGGAGTTGCTTCACTCGGTGAACAACATTACAATAATTTTCCACGTGGCTGAGGGCCTTCCCGATGAAGTTAATCAGCTAGTGTAACTCTACTCGTGGAAAAAGAAAAGAAAGTCCTCCAGATCAGAGGCTACTGCATGACAAATACTGGGAATACGCTCTAGATGCAGCTAGCACGATTCATCACACAGTAAGATTGTGTGATGTAAAGTAATGACTCACCGCCATCGGGGATTGACCTGTATTTCCTATTGTGGAGGAGCTGTTCAGCCAAACAGGATTTCTGGGAATACGCTCCAGATGCAGCTAGCAGGATTCAGTACACGTTTTTTTGACTCACCGCCATGGCGCCCTGCGTCATCTTGTGCATGGGCGGCAGCATGTACCCCTGGGGGCGGGGCTGCCCCTGCGCCGCGCCGCCTGCCCCCACCGCCCCCGCCCTCCTGGGGGAGCCCGTCTCTATGGTGGACACGTGCTGACGCTTGCGGAGGTGGTCGATCTGCGCAAAAAATACATAAAAAAAATAGATTTGTGAAGAGGAATGCAATTCATCAACCTATTCTGTCTGGCCAGAAACAGGTATTAATATCTAATCTAATCTAATCTAAGTTGCAAAGATATGTTACATTGGAGATTCACATTACATGCATTCCCACAACCAGACACGTACAAGTTCGCGCTTGCACGTGCCTCATGTGAGCCTACAACATAAAAACCAATCTCAAATGGACATACACCCTGCAACTCTTGCCGTCCTTCCCTGTAACAGGGGTGACATTGGCAAAGTGAACCATTTTTACAGCATGGGTGGTCAGCCGCATACCAAAGCACCGCACATAATATCATCAATTAATAATTCATTTTTGTTTGCTGTAATGAATTATGAATTAAAAATTACCCAATAACATCTGTTGACACAGGGTCAAAGTTAAGGTCAAATGACCCAGGCGGGGATCGAACCAACGTTGTTCTATTCCAAACACGCCAGAAAAATCAGCCCACGTGGCCCCCTCGGTCATAACACCGATCATTGAGCAATAACATAGAGGAGCAGTAACTAACTTACTGCATTAATACAAACTGTAGACCACATTTGTCTCAGTCCTGTCAAACGTTGAAACATGATTCAACTTGGGCGAACATTTATGTTTCACTCTTCACTGTCTGCCTACAGTCTTTGCGTTACAATGTTCAAAGCGACTCTGGCTCTCACACAACCGCCGCCTCTCTTTATACGGCTCATACCGTTGGTTCTCGCGTATTCGAGAATATGCCACATACTTCCATAGCATTGTTCGACACTATTCGAGAGACGTTACGCACACCAGCAAACTATATGTCTCAAGTGTCAAATTCTATGTTTTCTTGCTTTCTCCATTTTGTGTTTTTACATACAATTACAACACATGCCATAATGTCATAAAATAATGCCTTTTTCGTTTAAAATTCGTCAATTTTATCGATCACAAGATTGATAACGCATGCAAACTATGTTCTATACTATGCGTAGACATAGTACGCACGCGGCAATGTTGCTACCTTTCTAGAAATATTTTTACATTCGCCCTAGTTTTTTTTTGTACACATGGAAATGCAACTGTGAAGTCTTTTATTCTCTTTCTTACTAAGGACCATTTTCGAAGGTTAGTTGAAACAGATATATACCTAATGTTCATTTTCATCTAAATAATTTCTAATATTTTAAAGGGTTTGGTGGTTTACACAGTGAAAGTCCATTGTATATTAATTTCTAGTCCACAGATATCAGAAGTCAATGCCATCAATTAACCGTGGCAATTAGTGGAGCTAATTCAATCAATGATGCACTAAAGGGCTGTCCATATATTACGTCATTCGCATTAAGAGGGGGGAGTCTGGTCTGCGGATGATGACAAATGATGTAAGAGTACCAAAAGTGTCGTCGTTCTTGTAAATACCAATTTCTACAAAATATACAAAATATTATGTAAGTAATAGAACATTATTAATTATTAAGCTCATCCGTTATTACAGCAAGAGGGGGGGGGGGTCATTAGATAATGACTATAGGATGATTATAAGGGGGGGGAGTCGAAAATCGGCCAAAATCAATGACGTAATTTATGGACGGCCCCTAAGTAGCGCTGCGGCCCCTGAGAGGTAGCAAGCTAGATGCAGCTAGATGCAGTTGAGATGCGGTAAGTGCAGGATGATAATGAGGATGTGGTAAGTAACTACAAAAAATATTTCAATTGTCTTGTCTTGTCTTGTATCCTGCCGCCATTCCTCTAGGGGTGGCCAGTACCTCCACATAAGTGCCTCCACTTGACTCTGTCCCTGCATACTTCTTTCATCTCATCTAATTTCATCACTCTTTTCATGCATGCTCTTCTCTTGTTTCCACTCTGTAAATTCCATTCATTCGCAATCTCACTTATCTGATCAATCCATTCTTTTCTAGGTCTTCCCCTTCCACGCTTACCTATTACATTCCCTTTATACACTCTTTTTGTCAGTCGGTCTTCATTCATCCTTTCAATATGTCCAAACCATCGCATCACACTTCTTTGAACTTTCACTTTCACGCTTTCTTTTACTCCGCATTCATTCAGAACCCATTCGTTTCTCACTCTATCTTTCAGTGTTTTTCCTGTCATACTTCTTAAATGAGCCATTTCTACGGTGCATACCTTATTTACTTCTCTTTCATTCACCGTCCATGACTCGCTTCCATACATCAGGGTCGGCAACAATATACAATTGTGTACCGCCATTTTCATTTTCTTTGGTATCCTTTTATTCTTCGCTATTCTACCAAACGCTCCTATCACGCATCTTCCTTTGCTGGCACGCTTCTCTAATTCCTTCGTCATCTTACCATTCGCCTCAAACTTGCTTCCTAAATAGTCAAACTCATTCACTACTTCAACTTTTTTCCCATTCAAATTAACTGTAAGTTCCTCACATACTTCATTCCTGTCAAAAACTAATATTTTTGTCTTATTCGCATTCACTTTCAAGCTATTTTTACAAAATGCATCATTCAGTTTGGTTAACATCGCTTGGAGTTCCTCCGCCGAGTCAGCTAAAACTATAGCATCATCAGCATAAAGAAGTACTCCAACTCTTGTTTCACCCACTTTCACTCCGCTCTCTGATATTCCAGCTTCTTTTATGCAACTGTCCATGATTATATTAAACAACCATGGACTCATCACGCAGCCTTGCCTCACTCCCTTATATACATCAAACCAGTCACTATATCTCCCATCCACTCTTACACATGCCGAACTATTTTCATAGATGGCACGTATCACATTCAGAAGGTTGTCATTCACACCGTACTTCCTGAGAACATTCCACAACATACATCTGTCCACCGAGTCAAAGGCCCTCTCGAGATCCACGAAGGCTGCGTAGACCACCCTCCCCACAGCCAGATGTTTTTCAACAATCTGTCTGAGAGTAAAGATTTGGTCCACACAACCTCGTCCTGGCATAAAACCAGATTGAGTATCAGAGACCCTGTGATCGGTGGCCATTCTCACTTTTTTTATGACAATTTTGCATAAGACTTTCCCAGGTATACTAAGGAGACTAATGGGCCTAAAGTTACGACAGTCTTTCTTGTCCCCTTTACCCTTGTAAATAGGGACAATGACCGCCTTTCTCCAGTCCATCGGTACTACCCTGTCTTTCATACACATCTTGCATAATTCAAACATCCACTCTACCACACATTATCCTCCTGCCTTTAACATCTCGGCATTCAATCCATCCATACTTGCAGCCTTTCCATTCTTCAGCTCTTTTATGCTTGCTTTTATTTCCTCTTTCAAAATATCCTCATTACTTTCATTTGTAGGGTCACATTCATATAAATTTCTTTCGCCCTGTCCTAATATTTCTTCAAAGTATTCTTTCCATCTGTTACATACATCGTCTTCATCCCACAGCAAGACTCCCTGCGCATTCTTTATGCCCGGAGTTGTTGCTCCCACACTTTCGTTATTATTCCGAACCCAACTCCAGAACATTTTTTTGTTGGTGTGGAAGTCCTGCTGTGCCCTTTCATTATTTTTCTTCTCTAATTCCATCTTACTTTCATACACAAGCTTTTTAGTATTCATTTTTGCCCTTATATACATCATTTCCAAATTCAAATTACCTTTATCTTTCAACCATTTCTTATACGCTTCCTTCTTTTGCTCTACTGCTTCTTTCACTCCATCGTTCCACCAGGCATCACCTTTTTTCTTACCAACATTTGTTTCTCCGCATGTCATTCTAGCAGATTCGGTCAGTTCTTTCTTCATCATTTGCCACACTTTTTCCACACATCCTTCATCTTTCATTTTTTGTAGTTCATCCATATTTAATCTTTTGGCAATCTCACTTTGATATTCATCTTGCACCTTGTCATCTTTCAAATTTTCCACTTTTATTCTTTTCATTCTTAACAATAATTTTTTCTTTCCTTTTTTACAATCCCCTACCATTATTATCGCGCATAGCAAATAGTGGTCAATATCGTGGGGAAAAGGGAATAGCATAGATGCATTGAAAGTAAGTAAGAGCGAAGGAGACAGAAAACAAATCGATCAAAGTGATATTTTTATTGTTTACGTGCGTCCACAATTTGTAGGAAGGAATAACAATGGAGTGCTACACTTTCCAATAAATCAGCTTTCAGTCTCTAAAGTAAATTTCTCACAGAGTATACATAAAAGATTTTGTCTTAGTATTTTTAAAGATGTGCAAATGTTAAAACTTTAGCACCAATTGTCAAACAAGTCCCATTTACACGTTTCTGTTTGTGCTTTGCTGGAAATCGAACCCACTACCTCCAGCTTGCGATTCTAGAGCGGAGCGCTACCAACAAGATTATAACCAATTATATCCTTAAAGATACACCAATCTTTCATCACACAAATGAAATCAAAATCTCTTGATACCTGCACATCTCCATCTATCTGCTCCGGAATGATGTCAGGGTTCCTCTCATCTCCATCGGCTCCGTCAGGTGGACCCTGGAGGTGCGCGGCGTGGTGGTGGCCCAGCAAGAGGTGGCCAGGAGTTCCTTTGGCAGGAGACGAGCGCACCTTGCAGCCAGGGGAGCCGTTTGGTGACCCGCTCTCTGCGCCAAGAGGAGGAGATCGTCCACCCGCCTTGGCTCCACGACGTCTGCGATTCTGGAGAAGACAAAGAAACAGTCAGATAGAAAATTGATATCAGAAAGGAATTCTTTAATGACATCACAGTCCAACTCGAGCCTTAGCCTCCTTTTTACTTTTGTCTTCAACTTCTGTCCTTCGACGCCGTTAGTTACATAAACGCAAGTAAGCTGCACATAGAGAGCGATTTATTACCGCATTTTTTCCGAAGGAAACGGATGTAGCGTCTAGAGTCTATTTGTGTAAAATAGATTTGTATTGATGATTATGCAAGATGATTATGCATTTCACCAATGGTAGATAAGCCAACCGATGTAGTTTGCTTGATCAGTACCCTAAGTACGAGTTGCAAAACTTGAGTAATGTAAAGTTTACGGTAGTTATTAACTAGTGATTTCCCCCAAAATCTGCCGTTTTTGTTTGTTTGAACTTAATTTTCTTCATCACTGTTAGGTACTGTTTTGCTAAAACCATAAAGTGTAAGAAACAAAAACGGCAGATTTTCGGAGAAATCACTCTTAAATATTTTCCGCAAACTTTACTTTTCTCAAGTTTTGCAACTCGTACTAAGGGTACAGAAGCAGAACATGATAAATTAGTTGTTAATTATTAACCTTCCTTGACTTACAGGGACCACCCATACTGTAAAAAATGGTTCACTTTGCCAATGTCACCCCTGTTTCAGGGAAGATCGGCAAGAGTTGCACGGCTTATGTTCATTTGAGATTGGGTTTTTATATTGTAGGTCCACATGCGGCATGTGTTAGCGCGATCTTATACATGTTTGCTTGTGAAAATGCGTTTAATATGAATCTTAAATAATATATATCTTTGCAGCTTAGATTAAAATTTAGATTTAGACATATTTTTGAACCAGGGTCAAATTAATTTTGTACAAGTAAGGGAGCCGTGCTTACGTCAACAACTTTAGTTAAAGTGGGGATTGAAGATGGATTACATTGCTTGTGATGGCTTTGTAAACCTTCCCAGTATTTTGTTGTACATAAATTTGAAATAAACACCGAAATGGGAAATCATTTCTGACACCTTTGATAGGAATCGAACCCTAGCTCGACGTGTAGTTAGACGCTACATTATTACAAATATTTGGAAGCTGTTGCTATTATTTTTGAAATCTGAAATGGAATAAAATTTCCATCTATAATCATAAAATATATAGGTGATACATCAAAACGTTTGGATTGACAAAAAGAGTGCACCCTAGGACGTCCTCTTAATACAAACAAGGTCTAATTGTAATCAGTTTCCAGGCAACTATAATCTATAATCTAAGTTGCAAGGATATATTCATGTAAAGCTCTCAGATGTATGCTCACAAACAAACACGTGTAGTTCGCGCTTACAAATGCTGATTGTGTACTTACAAATAAAATCCAAACTCAAATGAACATAAGCCCTGCAACTCCTGCCGACATTCTTTATAGTATGGGTGGTCAGCCTCATACCAACCTATAAGTCAAGGAATACGAGTAATAAATGACATTGACAGTTTCCAAAAAAAAAAAAAAAAGCAACAAAACCTTAAAAATAAATCTATACAAAAAAAAAAAAAAAAACTTTCGCAAAAAATGTAGCAAACTAATAAACCAACATTACAAATCAGCATTGCAGATTAGCCGCCACTTCTTCCTGTTCTTGCATACTTCTTTCATTTCAACCATCAACAAAAACGTATGTTTTTGTCTCCTTTTGTCTCATGATGTTGATATCGTGTATATGCTACACTGTGTACAAGGCACTCAATGGGAAGGCTCCAACATACTTGGCTGAACTGCTATCCCAGCAGTCCAACAAGAGTGATCTGGTGCTAAGATCCTCTGTATCAGGAGGGATAAGACTAAATGAGCCTCATCGTCCATACCGAACATGCTTCGGCGACCGAGCCTTCTACAATGGTGCACCTGCAGTGTGGAATGGACTTCCTCTGGATGTCAAAACCGCAAGCCCAGAGTCGACGTTCCGGAAAAAACTCAAGACCTACCTGTTCAGTGTATCATATCCCAATTAATCCTACACTTTATTTAACTATTTTTATTTTTATGTATTACTATACGAATATATTATTTACCTATAATGTAAGATTATTATGTATGTGCATTCACATGTATACGAGTATGGACATACCCCATTATTTATATTATTCCCTTCATATCTTCTCATTCGTCATATATTTTATACTAAGGGCCCTTGAGGTGTGCTACACACAAAAACGGCGCTTTAAATAAATTATCCAATTATATATATATATATCGTACCTTGTTTTTCGTTTTTTTTGCCTATTAATTTGTTTCATTGCGTGTTTGTTACTATAGAATGAAACAGACGTACGCCATCTTTGTTTTTTATTTGATCAATTGAAATTTCACACAAAATTTAAAAGGTCATCCAGTGTCACATTGACCCCATAAAACAGAACCATTCATCTAATTTATAACAATTTATAATAATAATAATAATAATAATAATAATAACGCAATGGTAAATGTTATAATCTGCCTGAATTATTAATGACTGGAATTGTATACGTGCATATGATTTCATATGCGCAGTTTAAATAATAATATGCAATAAGTACAATATTCCTGATATGGCGAAACACGAGTGGGCGCTGCAAAAACTAATTTATGGGCGGCAATCACGTGATTCAGCATTTAATATGAAATCATGAATTATTGCTCAAAAAGTGCAGTGAAAGATAGACATGGGATGTGTATCCAGCCAACGAATAATACAGCCTTTTTGGGAAGAATCAATATATCTCTTCAACAAGTACCTTATTAGACAGATATCTCGTCAGCAAGTACCTGATTGGACAGATATCGCGCCAAAAAGTACCCGATGAGACTGACATCTCGTTAACAATACCCGATTAGACAGATATCTCGTCAACAAGTAAATACCCAATTAGACAGATATTTCGTCAAAAAGTAGATATCCAATTAGACAGATATCTCGTCAACAAGTACCTAATTAGACATATATCACGTCTTGTAGAGATTTGATGAGATATGTAGATAATTTCGTTAATTTAAAAGCTAACCTCGATCATCATTATTAACGGCAAAATATTGGGTAGGTCTGGACCTCCTTGATCAACCACAGCTCCCATTGCTTATGCTACTCCTCGCAACTAAGATACACATATGGTGTAACTTCTTGCCTGCTTTGTTGCCGAAGAGACTCGTTCTAATTTTTTTTCCCGGATACTCTGTATCCGGCAACATGAATACGCATTCAATCACTAATTTTGGTATTATAATAACAACGGTTTCATGCATTTCGTGAACGAACGGTTAAGTTTTAATAACAAATGTAATTATTTTTTATTATGTTACTAGAATCGTCGATAAATGTCACTAGATGGGCTAAGACAGCAATGCCTCGAATAACTTAAATTGAGCTAGCGCGTGCATTTTGAATAACTGTAAATTTAGTTAATCGGTAAGAAGTATGATTGGGAAAAAACGAAGTGACAGAGTGAGGAATGATTTTGTAAGAGAAGAATGTGGTGTAAGGGAAAGTGTGAAAGTGAAGATTAAAAGAAGTATGTTAAGATGGTTCGGGCATATGGAGAGAATGAGTGATGAAAGATTGACGAAGAAAGTATATGTTGCTAAAATAGATGGATGTCGTGGTAAAGGAAGACCGAGAAAAGTATGGATGGATCAAATTTCTGAAATAGCGAATGAATGGGATATCCAGAGTCATAATAAAAGGAGGACTTGCATGAAAAAGGTTATGACTCTGGATGAAATGAAAGAAGTGTGCAAGGACAGGAAGAAGTGGCGGCTAATCTGCAATGGTGATTTTTAATGTTGGTGTATTAATTTGCTACATTTTTTGCATAGGAAATTTCTGACTTTTTTTGTATAGATTTCTTTGTAAGGTTTTGTTCTTTTATATATTTAAATGTAATTTTTTATTCATATTCCTTGACTTATAGGTTGGTATGAGGCTGACCACCCATACTGTAAAAAATGGTTCACTTTGCCAATGTTACCCCTGTTTCAGGGAAGGTCGGCAAAAGTTGTGGGGCTTATGTTCATTTGAGGTTTGGATTTTATTTGTAAGTACACATTCAGCATTTGTAAGCGCGAACTACACTTGTTGGTTTATGGGCTTACATCTGAGAGCTTTAAATGAATATATCCTTGCAACTTAGATTATAGATTATTATATAGGTAACCTTCCTACCGTCAACATGTCTGTCAATTCAACAAAAATCTATAGAAAGTCCCAACAGAAGATCGTAAATGTATTTTACATTTTGAAGTAATATTTCACTTCAAAATACTATTTTATCTAATCTAATCTAATCTAATCTAAGTTGCAAGGATATGTTACATTGAAGATTCACATTACATGCATTCTCACAACCAGACACGTACAAGTTCGCGCTTGCACATGCCTCATGTGAACCTACAACATAAAAATCAAATCTCAAATGGACATACACCCTGCAACTCTTGCCGTCCTTCCCTGAGACAGGGGTGACATTGGCAAAGTGAAACCATTTTTACAGCATGGGTGGTCAGCCGCATACCAACCTATAAGTCAAGGAACACACACACACGACAAATTACATTTTATACATCATTAAATAATAATATTCAAATACAAAATATCCATTTACAAACAAAAACAAATTCCAATTTAATAAACCCTATTCGCCAACATTACAGATCAACCGCCATTTCTTTCTGTCCTTACATACTTCTTTCATTTCCTCCAGAGTCATAACCTTCTTCATACAAGCTCTTCTTTTATTATGACTCTGGATATTCCATTCATTCGCAATTTCGGATATTTGGTGATTATTTTAATATTATTTATTATTCATTTGTTGAAATATTTTGCTCGCGAAAGTGACAGCTATTTCTAAAACTAGTGATGTTTTTAAGTATGTAGGTAGGTACCTACTATGCTTACGGCTATATAATAGATACTCGCGTTAATAGATACACAATGAGGTCGGAATATTTTTGAATTCAGAAAACTTTTAGGTTGGTGTGAGGTTGACCACACATACTGTATAAAATGGTTCAGTTTACCAATGTGACCCGTATTTTAGGGATAGCTGGGCAAAAGTTGCACAGCTTCTATTCATTTGAAGCTTGGATTTGAATTTGTAAGTACACATGCAGCATTTATAACCGCAAACTTACACGTACCTTCTCGTGAACATGCATTTCAAATGTTAATACATCTTTACAACTAAGAGCCCGTTCCCACTTGTCGGGTGTCGGATTCGTATACTCATCGGAGGTTCCAGCTGCAGAACATCGGTTTCCGACAAGTGTGAATAGCTCCATACATAATGTACTGCCACTGGAACCTCCGATTAATATACTTACAGATCCGACACCCGACAAGTGGGGACGGGCTCTTAGATTGTAGATTATAGATATACAACAAAAATAGTTTTTTTTCATACTTTTTTGATTATAGTTATCTTTTGTGAAATATTTGTAAAACGGGCCCTAAATTTTAAATTTCATTTCAAGGTAAAAAATGGATTTTGGTTTGGTAAACAGGCAACTTCACCGCGAATATAAATGTGTCCCGCGTAAACATGACCATTTCGCATTTGTTTTTGCAATAATTTTTCATATTTTTATCATACGCGCGGGCATTTGTTGGCGACCAATCACAGCGCGCGGTCCATTGAGCAATTATAAACCCGGACAGGGAAAAAATGGCGAGCGAAATATAAAATATAAATTTGTATGATGTGCCCGCTGCAGACGGTCAATCATGCATGCCATTCATGCGTATATTCGCATACCTAAATCTAAATCCAAGTTGCAAAGATATGCATCATTTGAGATTCATATTAAATGCATTCTCTTCTTCGAGAAACTTTTGTAATGGTAATATGTCACTTATTCAGTTTAATTATTGTTTTATTGGCATTTAATTTATAGCTGCCACGGCTGCATGCAAGAGTTACACAAATGCATGTCACGCATGAGTGGTATTTCACAGCAGGCATGAGTGTGGGCATGTATGGCAGATGTGATGATAAAACTGCCATCAATCATGCCGATAAATATTGCGGAGCAGATTTGTGTGCACTTTTACGCGGGAACTAAAAGAATAAACTGTCAATCGTGCTGCGGGATATTGCGATAAAATAACACCGCTGACATAAAAACGAGGACTGACTCAATCGCCACTTTTTGCAAACGTTGAGCAAAATCGCATTAACTTCTGAGAGAGAGAATATAGTCAACCCATTGTCTTTTCACGCCGTCTTAGATATCTGACGTCTAATTTTTTGGACACGGACATTTTTAGATGCAGCGTATTGTAAAATTTTGCGCATTCCCTGGACAGATATGGTCAGCAAGTCATATATCCACTTTATAGCTACGTTTGGTTCGAGCTTTTGTGGTATGTTGAACTATAGACCGTCAAAATAAGCATTGTGAACGGTCTCGGAGCATTCGAATTATAATTGCACCGAAATGCAAACGGTAGGATGAAAACAAAGAGCCCCCAGGAAGCAGATCTCTTATTTTTATTCTTCCTTAGCTTTTGTTCGTTCATTCAGCCTGAAGTTCTTTTGAAGTCATCCAGCCACGTTAGTTAGGGTCTTCCTATTCCACGCTTGCACATCCTGGTCTGCCACTGGACGATCCTTTTCGGCCACCTGGCATAGTCCTGCATGCCTCGGGACGTAACCTACTCAACGCCACTTTAAGCAGGCTACTCGCTGTACAACATCAGCTTGGCTAAGAACCCTGTCCCTGAGACTGATTCCCAGCATCCTCTTTTCAATAGCTCTTTGGCACGTCCTCAGTCTGTTGGCGCTATACTGAGTGAACCCTTTTGTTTCCAAGCCATAGGTGGATACTGGAAGCACGCATATCTCATGGCTATGTAATTTACGAGGTCGCGCAGGGATAAGCAGAATGGAGGTGCTATTTCCAAGACCAGGAATGCTATCTGTTACAAAAGATCATAAAATCTGTACAAGAAGGAATAATGAGAGTGGATGATGGAGTTACCTTGTTGCACTGGTTCCTCAGGAGGGCCATGATGATGAAGGCGACTATGATGACGGCTCCTCCAGCTCCCGCCACCACGCTCATCATGGGAGTGAAGCGGAAGGCGGTGTGGGGGAGATCTGCAAATTAAGAATCACATTGTAGGGTAATGTTTTTCTGGTTGTCTAGTCATTTTATTCTCAAACTCACCGACTGACGCTGGGCTTCAACTGACTCTACTGATTTTACTCTCGTATAAATTGTCCTTATGTAGATCATTTTGTTCTACCAGAAAGGTTCCCTTGGCTTGAATACGAGTACTGGTAGAGAACTGCAGATTATTGCACTGCATTATTATTTCTATGTAAAATAATTTCATAAATAATCCTAAATAATCATAACATCAATGTGAATAGACTACTGCTTAGGAAATTTGACATTAGTCGAATAAGTTGCCCACTGATGGCAGGTGATGGGTACATATTATGTATGTTAAAAACAAGAATACGTGTACCAGCTACACACTTTTTAGAACAACAGTCCATAAATCAAGATATTGTTAATACATACAAATACTTTAATACATCCTTGGACTTTAATTCAGAATACCTCAAAGATCCTAAATACCATGATATCACAAAAAAAGCACTCACCAAATAGATTACTTTGAAATTTATAGATTTTATTTAACTTTATGGAGCGAGTAACCGGTATCTGTGTTTCTAGCCCAATTTAAACTTGTCCTATTTAAAACTACCATTAATCGCCACTTCCTTTCAGTGTCTTAAATCAAAACTAACGCAACACACCACAACACTACGCAGCTAACAACCCTGCAACAAAGGATCATAACATCAAACGCCACATCATGAACACCTCTATGTCACTACAACAAGTGTCATAAACCCCTAGAGTCTCTAAAATCTAAGGAATCTCCCGCACATAATTCATAAAACAACATCATATTCTAAAAACTATAAAGCTGCATTTAAACAAACATTTTAATTGCAAAATATTATATTTGAGATATCAAACAACAAAGCTTTAACAAGTGTTTGGAATAATAAAAGACGAATATCATGGTGCCGAGTTTCAGACAGTGCCAGCGACTCCCTGATCGTTCTGCTGAAAGAGCCCTTGAGGAGCGACTCAACAATTAAACGGCAATTTGCCAAAACAAAGATATATAATTAAGAGGTCCACTTAAACTCCGGGCTGCCTTTCTCTTTCCGCTTTCAAAGGCACAACGAAATGCGAACAATTATAAGTATTGGTCTTTTTTTTACAAAATTAATTGCAAAACTTAACCCGTAAAGAAAACTGACCAAAGTCAAAGCAGCGCAACTAAGCTACACATATCGTGTAGCATCTTGCCGCGTTATTTTCGAAGGGTTTGCAGCAGTTTAATCAATACGCAGGAGCAAGGCTGAAACTGGAGCCAAATCAAAGATTGAAAACCCGATAAGAAGAGTAAACACAATGTTTGGAGAGTGTGCATTTGCAGTTGCTGATCCTCTGGCCTGGAACCACCTGCCACATCATGTGAGAGAACTAGAGGACCATGGAAAGTTCCGGAATGCACTGAAGACAAGTAAATTTCTGGCATAATTTGCACAAGCGCCCTTGCAGTGACTACATCACGAAACGGCGCTATAAAGAAATCATCATCATCAAGATAGTTGATGAAATACCCCACAGTTTCACATACGTAGAAAACAGATGTCGTTGCTTTACAACACAACACATACGCAGAGTGTCATCATTTTTCATACTTAAATCCCAAGTGTATCCATACTTTCATGACAGTTTCAAAAATATCATCTTCAGCATCTCACTTTCACGCTGAAGAAGCCAGTGGTTGATGCTTTGGATACATGTTTTTTGAGTTGAGTTCGGAGGGTATTAGGTTCCATCCTGAGCAAAGCACAAAATGAAAATATTAAATCTGCCCTTTATTGCGTTGAAAAATTTAAATGTCTTTACCAAATACCTCTAACCAAAGGGTTCATATAACCTTGCAGAATTCGGTTTTGATTTAATTAACATTTCTAAACTTCCTAAATACGTTTTAGTCTTTTTCTCAGCTTTATCATTATGGTACTTAATGCTGTTTTGTGAATCAATTAGTACTACAATATCAATAACACCAATTACAAATTTCTCAACAAAATCTAAATTATCAATTAATACAAAAATGTACACGGTTACTTCAGGAATTAACAAGGCGACATTCTAAAAGTTCCGAGCCGGGAAAGCGCGGCCCGCCACTCCTGGCAAAAGTTGTAAAAGGATTTAGCGGAGCATTTTCACTTTTGCCGGTGGTTTTGCGCTTTTCATCAGGAGTAGCGATACCTGCCAGACAACTTTAAAATTGAAATTATTGTGAATTAATTGTTGACGATGGGGGATGGAGAGGCGGATAAAGTTGAAATGAATAGGCTGATGTAATTTCCAGGAACTCGCCACCCCCGTTTCCACCGTCTCCTCAACAAGTTCTACCCTTTCCACCTCGCTTTTGCCACTTCTACCCCTTTTCTACCCCCTGCTACGGTAACTTAGTCATTTCGCAGTGGTTTCATTTGTAATAATGCTACGACAACTTGAGTCCACTTTTTGATTAAATAAATAATTAATGCTTGATACAACTCTTCCGGGACTTTAATATTCGTAAGATTGTTAATTTTTATTTTAAGATCTCACACAGTTGGAGTTGCAATTCGTTTTTAGATAAATAAACTAATTTTAATTTTGTGAAATATATATTTTTTTAGAATTTTAGACAGTTGAAGTTGCTTATTATTTATAGGAAACTGCAATCACGTCGTTTAATTCTTTTACAATCTTATCGACTTGCACGCGCACCGTCCGGCAAAATGGCTAATGGCTGTTCACCAGAAAGTAGGGAAATACCTGAGTACCGACCGAGCGCTACAGATAAACAAGAATACAGTTCCTTTATATATATATATATAAGCTGCAAATATGTATTGACATTTAAGACTATTATTTAACGCATGCACACAAGAAAACTCTTGTAAGTTCGCACTTACAAATGCTGCATATGTACACACAAGATGAACAATCTGTGATGAAATCGGCGGCACGACTGATTTTCGGAACATCGAAGTACTCCCAAATCAAGCTGATTATGCGGAAGCTGCACTGGCTCAAGTTCTCAGAAAGAGTGCGGTATAGACTGTGTGTCATGGTAAAATACATCCTAGATGGACTGACACCAGAATACTTTAGAGAACTATGTCAGATGCAGCAAGCCACAAGCACCAGGACTCTAAGGTCAGCTGATTTAGGCTCTGCAAGGCTGAGCTTGCCCCTCAGGGCAACGTCAACCATTTTCGATGATCGGGGGTTCTCGGTTTCGGGACCAGTGGCTTGGAACGAGTTGCTGGTTGAGATTAAGAAGGAAAGAGACAGGGCAAACTTCAGGAGGAAGCTGAAGACGCACCTGTTTGAAAAGTCATACCCAGAAATACAAGGGCCCTTGCGAATAAATTTTAATGAAAACGGCGCTTTAAAGAATTTAACCAAAAATGTATAAATCCAAAATAAACCAATGCTCACATGAACACAAGCCTTGCAATTCCTTCCACCTTTTCCTGTAATCGGAGTAGCTCCTTGACTGATAGGTTGGTACAAGGCTGACCACCCGTGCTGTAAAAATCGGTTCACTTTTGCCAATGCCAACCCGGTTCAGGGAACGGCGGCAGGAGTTGCAAGGTTTATGTCCATGTGAGGTTTTCTTTATTTGTATGCACACATGCAGAATGTGTAGGCGCGAACCTACATGTGCCTGTCTGTAAGCATGCATTTCAATTGAGCCTTAAATGCTTACATATCCTTGCAGCTTAGATTATAGATAGATAGATTGGAGAAAGTGAATCAATTTTTTAGAGAATGAGGGGCCAGCCTCATAACAACCTATAAATCAAAGAAGGGTTTTTAGGCCCTTAGACCTTAGGTTCAGAGTCTAAAGTACACAAATGCTTTTAAGCTTCTCACTCACCCAGTCCCTTCTGCTCCGTCAGCTGCTTCTCCGGCAGCCTCAAGGTCGCCACCTGCATCACCACGGGTTCTCCTCTGCCCTTGGTGTTGAAGGCGAACACTCCGGCCAGGTAGTGGTGGCCTGCCTCCAGCTCAGCCACGGAGAAGCGAGGAGTCGATGATGTAATGTTGGCTTTGATCTCCTGAGGACAAAAATGTCTATTAGTTTTGTGGTTTTGAAAGCAAACCTCGGTCAGTGAGACTTTGCGCAAGTCTGCAATAGTGTTTGATGAGCGTGCTTTTGCAGTGGCAGCTCCAAGGGCACGGAACCGACTGCCACCTGCAGTTCAAGAGATTGCCAATAGCGGTCACATCAAGGCACATATCAAGACTAACCGAATATTTTTCACCATAATGGTAGAAAAGTCAACTGATTTATCATAATCTCCAAAGGTTATCATAATGAAATCAATAATTTAACGTGCAAAGATATATTGAAATTAAAGGCTCGTATTTAATGCGTGCCCGCAAACAGGCACATTTAATAGTTCATCACGTGAACATAAAAGTGCAACTTTTGTCCTCTTTCCCTGAAATTGCGGTGGCATTGGCAAAAGTGAACAAGTTTTTACAGCATGAGGGGTCAATCTCATACCAATCCTATTATTCAAGGAAAAAAAGAATTAGAAAATTCAAAGAAATAACTAAATAAAATTATGAACGCCAAAGCCATCTCCATAGGTCCAAACCACCTAAAAATGACAAGAATAGAAATTGCATATCTTAAATAGAGCTTGAAGAAGAAAACTTGTTTTTCTGGGACAGATCGAGTTTAACCAGAATTTCAACAGTAGATTTTCAGTTTTTCCCTCTGGACATTTCACTCTGGTCTTTCCACTAGCTTGGAACCTTTGTGGTCCTTAACATGAAGCAAGGATCTGGTGTTTACCTGCGAGTTGGTTTCCCGGACCTCCAGCAGGAAGGTCTGCGGCAGGCCACCATTGAACCCCTCAGCACAGCGGATCATGAATGACGTCATGGAGACGTTTAAGATGCTGCAGTTGTGGACCTGATCAGGCCGACCTGCGGACAAAGAAGAAGAAGATAATAATAATACTAGAATGAATTATTTGGTGAGCGCTGTTTTTGTGCGCACCACACTTCAAGAGTTTTCTTCGAGCTTCGTCATCGCTGTAGAAAGCGCCAATTCTCAAGCAAGACCCAGTTGCTGTAAGGCTAGATTGACCTATTGAGACTGGAGATTTGGTAAAGGGATATAATTTTTTTAACTCAGCAAAGAGCATATTTGAAAGTATCACAATATTTTGGGTACCACCGGGATTCGAACACACAACCTTCCATTTACGAGTCTGAAGCTTTACCACTAGACTACGGACCGATTATATTTCCAATGTGTGTTTTGTCAATAGCAATGCTTAGAATTAAATGGCACTAACTATAGTTTATGATCTCAGTCGCAAAGATATATTAACATTTAAGGCTCATATTTAATGCATGCCCACCAGCAGACACATTTACAAATGCTGAATGTGAACTTACAAATAAAATCCAAGAACATAAGCCCTGCAACTTTTGCCGACTTTCCCTGACACAGGGGTGACATTGGCAAAGTGAAGCATTTTTTACAGTATGGGTAGTCAGCCTCATACCAACCTATAAGTCAAGGAATACAATTTACAAATGAAATGATACTTTTATTTCTGCTCCTCCAAGAATCGAACTCACGATTTTCCAATAAAGAATCCGTAGCGTTAACAACTAGACTACAAAATGGTCATTGCAATGTTTTTATAAATAAAAAGCATAACTCTATAAGTACTTACCACTTCATTCATATAGTTAAAGAGTGGAATTATATGAAGGTAATAATTACATTTTAATAATTTTATTAATGCTGTTTAATATTGTGTACGCTAAGACGTCAGTGGGTAATTAACTTGTAGTAATTTTGAGGACGCCTCATAATCTCTCCAACGATAGCGCCGCGCAGAATTAGGCTGAGCCAAAACTTGAGATAAATACTGTCATTACAAAGTGTATAATACACAGTCATTAGTCTAAGGTGTGCCCACCCTGCGCCCGAGTCCCCATCCGCCATTTTGTAAAGGCGCTACTTAGCAACCTGGCTCCCCCCCCCCTCCCCTGTCCTTCCCCTCGCATGTTTGTAAGAAAGCCACGTGTGCTGGAGGATGTATTAAGTCTACCAATATGGATCCGTGAATTAAGCTTGGATATCGGATTAATATGACGAAATTGTATGCGCAAAAATATGTAAGGTAACGAAGCTACATAATAATTATGAAATGATTTTTTTGCCACTTATTCACCGAAGTAGGTGAAAGAAATGGTGGTTGATCTGTAATTCTGGCGGCTAGGGCTATGGTTTCTCGAGTTTTCCAATGTTTTTGTAAATTTTTAAATTAGAATTTTGTATTTGATTTCAATGTTTATTCATTTGTTTATGTCCAAAATGTTATTTTTGTATATATTCCTTGACTTGTAGGTTGTTACATATCTTTGCAACTTAGATTAGATTTGAGGGGAAGATTGTATTCTATTTATTTTTACAGGTACGGGTTTCCTAACTCCCGAGGAAGCTGGCATACTATTTGTTGTGAAAGCTGAATAAGCACTACCGGTATTTTTATTTTTTTTGGGCTTGCGATAAACATTGCAACGGGCAATCATTTCTGTACCCTTTGTACGAGTTTTTTCACAATACTCGAAGTATTGAGTATTCGAGAAAAATGTATGTGAACTTGAAAAGCACCTCTGCCTCTTGCCACCCTTTGTTGACATACTGGTGAAACTGTTTTTTTTAAACTGTATGAGTGGTCAGCTTTATACCAACCTATTAGTCAAGGAACACAAATGAGAATTACACATAACTATACACAACAATCAACAAGTAAAATAATAAAATTCAATTCTACAAAATACCTTTACAATTGAGAATTGAAAAGCCTTAGCCTTGAATGAAAAAATAAAGTATTCTTTGTTTTCTCATTTTTTAGATCATTAATAAATAGCTATAATATTTTCTTAAACAAGAAAAAAGAAAACCAAAATTAAAAAAAAATTATATATTTATATCAAACTGTACTGTTTTGGTTTTTGTACAACAAAAGGTCAAAAGATCGTACTATGCCACAATGGTGCTGTTTTCCTAAATTGTTTCACCCAATATGCAAAACATGAAATCCTGCATATATTCAAGGTTCATGTGAGTCCTACGTCTAGCGCTCGTGTATCTTAACTCCTTTTGGGTGTACCCTAACGACACCTGGAATGTCTTCCGCTCGCAGGGTATCCCAGTGATTTATATGCGCTGTGTATATTCTAGGAAATCATTTTACATATAATTAGCCTCTCTATTCACTGTAATGCGAGGTCTTTAAGAGGTTGAAAATTTTTACCAAAAATAAATAAATGAATAAGGAAGAGAGTACCAGAAAGAATATATGGTAGATTAAACAAAGGCATTAAGTATCGTAGTGATCTGTAACTGTAACTATAATTTAGTCACCATTCCGCTAGGGGAGGCCAGAACATATGCAGATTTGCCTCTTTTTTCCCTATTCTTGCATACCTCTTTCAGTTTGCTCATACCCATCACCTTTTTCATATACCCCTTACCTGTAAAAATAAATAGGTCCCGAAGCGCCACATGCGACCCCTTCAGGGATAACGCAGGCAAGAAGTTACACTATATGTGTAGCTTAGTTGTGAATTATAAATTTTTCGGGCTTCCCTTCAATCTTTTTCCTTTCACATTCCCTCCGTCTACACACTTTGTAAGTCTTTCATCATTCTTTCTGTCTCCACGTTCCAACCATCTCATCGCATTATTTTGCACGTTAACTTTCACATCCTCTTTCAACTTGCATTTGCCTTTCACCCATTCATTCTTAGCCGTATCTCTCAGAGTTTTTCCTGTCATACTTCGTTTAATTTTCACCGTGCATACTTTACTCAATTTGCTATCACTGTTACTACTCGTACAAAACACCACTATGCAGCTTACTAAATGCATGTGACACGTTGTGGAACCTGTTTATTTTTTACAGGTAAGGGGGTGGCCTTACGCCAACCATATCAGTTGAAGTGTGGGCTTTGCGGCCCCCGAAAGGGCTGATATTGTATTATTTTATTTTATTTTTACAAGTTTTTATGTGCATTTTTCATTGTTTAATCCAAGCTTCATGCATTCTCCGCCAGATGTCACTTTTCACGGTTGCGCGCGCATCGCTATAAATTTTGGCGCCATAATCTGTGCAGGCTCAAAAATTTTCGCGCGTAAATCATCAGCAGGCGGGAAAAGCGACGCATTACCGGCTTATGGCGGCAAATATCCAGAATCACATCATACGCTGTAATATTTATATCATCGGCCTTAATTAATATATTGGGATTGACAAAGGACACGATTTATTTATTGAGAGTTTTAATAAAATCAATAAAACATAAAATCAATCAACAATGCTTGGCTGAAATGGCGGTTGATCTGTGATGTTGGCGGTTAGGGTTTTTAAATAAGAATTTGTTTTCTGTTAGTTTTTGATGTCCATACATATTATAATTTGTTGATTTAAAAAATGTAATTGTTGTGTATGTTCCTTGACTTATAGGTTGGTATGCGGCTGACCACCCATGCTGTAGAAAATGTTTCACTTTGCCAATGTCACCTCTGTTTTCAGGGAAGGTCGGCAAGAGTTGAGAATCTCACATGGACATTGGGTGTATGTCCATGTGAGATTCGAGTTTTTATATTGTAGCACCACATGCGGCATGTTTAAGAGCAAACTTATGCATGCTGTTTGTGAAAGTGCATATCATGTGAATCTTTAATGTTACATATATTTTGCAACTAAGATTAGAGTAGATTAGAATTTTTGATATTTCTATCGACCGTGGTCCCCTGGTTTCTTTCGTTTTATTAATTTGTACAATTTTACATCACACTTCTGAAAAGAATTTTTTTTCGTCTATTTAATAATGATGGATTTAAATAACACGAAGTAGGTACCAGAATATTGTCGACATAAAAAAAAAAAAAACTATTCAATAATTAAAGTTCGGTCGGTAGCTCAATTGGTAGTATGCTCGCATTCCATGCCAAGAGTAAGGTTTCGATCCCCACTGAGGGTGTGAAAAATGATTTCCTATTTCGGTGTTTATTGCAAGCCCAAAATAAATACCGGCAATGTTTACTCAGCCTTCACAAGACATGAGTACCAGCCCCCTCCAGAGCTGTGAAACTCCTACTAAAACTGAAGTGGTTGGCGTAAGGCCGGCCCCCTTACCCGTAAAAATAAATAGGTACCGAATCACCACATGCAGCCTCTTCGGGGATAATGTAGGCAACAAGTTACACTCTATGTGTAGCTTATCGGTGGGCTCTTGAGGTGTGATTCACACAAAAACAGCACTGCTCTCACCAAATAAATCATCCTATTATTATTATTACAATTAGTTGCTTTTTTTGCTCTCAGGTAAGCCATTCCAACCGTGCAGACTTCATGAGTGGAATAATTCGTACCTAGTGGAAACAATCTTGGGTAACAGTTATTTTTAAGGAAAAATAGTGACGCTTATCCCGCGCGGGCGGCGCCAGGGTAGCACGGAGTCTCTCCCCCATAAGTTATTGGGAGATAGCGATCAGAATAACCGCACAGGGCCTTAATAAATTACAGGGCCAGAACAAAGATGGCGGCGGTCAAATTTGAATTTTAATATCACGTCGCCGCGTACCTCTGCCTGGGAGGTATTCCAGAAAAAAACGCCGACCTTAAAAAAGCTTTGACAATTTTGCGAAATCGAATCCTTGAAAAAAATAGTTCACTTTGCTTATGTCAACCTTGTTTCAGGAAAGGGCAGCAAGATGCGGTGTTTATTTTTCATTATTATTTTTAAAAATATTTTTGTGAAGGGGAAAGCAATTGACCAACCTATTCTGCTTGGCAAGAAACAGGTATTATATCATCAATTAATAATATTGTATATTTTAATGAACTGCTAATTAATAATTATCCGATGACATCTGTTGAACCAGGATCAAAGTTATGGTTAAATGACCTGAGCGGGGATCAAACGAGCGTCAATCTATTCCAAATACGCTAGAAAGATTAGCTACTTGACTCCCTTGGCCATAACATCAATTTAGGTTAAATGTTCTAGTAGGTACAATCTAATGATTCGAGAATCATCCTTATTCTTGCTATAAAATAAGAACCAAAGCTCTCTGTAAGGCGGAGGTCTTGTGCAAGTATAAAGAGACTCTGTATCTGAAATAATGTCACATAAATCACCGCACTTTTAAGTAAATTGAACCCGCGTAAAACATAACAGTATGAATCTTTAATATTAACGTATCTTTGCGACTTAGATTAAAGATTGAGTAGATTTTAAATTAACAATGCAAATGCTTGATTTTTAAGGAGGCAAAATAAGAAAGTGAATTTTTATTTATTGTAGAGGCATTAACTTTCTAATCGTTCATCATTTAGGATAAAAGAAAAACAGCTTTATTAACAGTATTAATTTAACCACCTGACGATGCAAACGGATGTTTGCGAAACCGGTTGTGGTATAAAATATATAAAATCGCAACTAAGCTACACATATAGTGTAACTTCTTGCCGCGTTATTCCCGAAGGGGTCGCATGTGGCAAGTTGAACCTATTTATTTTTACAAGTAAGGGGGCCAGCCTTACGCCAACCACTTCAGTTGAAGTGGGGGTATCCCAGCTCCCGAGGGGGCTGGTACTTATTTCTTGTGAAGACTGAGTAAACCCTGCCGGTATTTTTATTATGGGGTTTGAAATAAGCACCTAAATAAGAAATCATTTCTGACACCCTCCTCAGTGGGATTCGAACCCGAGCTCACAGGGTAGAATGCAAGCACTCTACCAACTGAGCTATCGAACTCAAGTAATCGAAAACAAAGCTGCTTTTATCCTTAAGATAGTGAATGTCATTGGTCTTCACAAATTCCTCCCAAAGCACAGACCAATATTTAATATGCATAAACCACAATTTTTGAAATAATCAAGCTTCCGAAAAGTTTGGGCACCACTTGCTCCAGCGCTTCTCCAACTTTATATAAACCAGTGGTTCATGTAACATATAATTGCCGATGATTTATCTGGGTACCAACGTGCAAAAGCCGAAATTTGCCTGGAGCAGATATTTGCTAATATAAATTTAATGTAAAAATTACCTCAGCATCGGGAAACCTTTCCATTTTCCTCGCGGGGCTTCGATTTTGCGGTGAAAATGTGGAAAAGAGGCGGGGAGAGGGGCTGGGACTCCATTTTGTAATATTTCACGCGGCCATTTTGAATTTGCTAATCAGTTATTCTTAATCAGGCATTTTGAATATTTTACACCTACTGAAGGTGCGTGGACAGGGAAATAGGTTGAAATCATTTCAAAACCTTTTTTTTTCTAAGACAAAATGCGCATAAGGAATGTGTAAGCATTTATACATAGAAAAATAGAGAATTTGAATGTTGGATTACATAACAATTGGCTGTTATTAAGACAAGAGGTTCTATCCCTAAAAATAAACTTCTATCCTCGACTAGTAGACATGATTTATTTCATGTACCAAAGAGCCGTACTGATGTCGTGGCGCAACACCCTGTGACTCGGAGTATAACGCTCTTCAATAAGTCTAATATAGACATTTTTGTGTGTAATTTATTAAGATTTAAAAATCTAGCAACAGAGTTCCTCCCAGCTTGTTGATAGCTGTGAGGGTGCACTGTAATTAGGGTAACCTGTTGTGCACAAAAATGAAAAAAAAAAAAGTAGGCTAGTATGAGGCCGACCACTAATACTGTAAAAAATCGCTCACTTTTGCTAGTGGCACCCCGGCTTACAAAAACCTGCAGGAGTTGCAAAGTTCATGTGAGGTTTGGTTTATTTTGTTATGTTTACATGCAGCATGTGTCAGCGCCATCTTAAATGTGCCTTCTTGTGGACATGCACTAAATATGAGCCTTAAATGTCGATACATCTTTGCAACTAAGATTATAGATGTGTGTATTTTGAGAGTGACTTAAAAAGTTCAACCATCTTATAAGCAGACAAGACAATCCTGTGGGGTACGCGGGGTAAAAACATAAGTCCAAAATATGTTTATGGTAGAAAACGGGTATTAGTATTAAAAGTAAATAAAAACCTTCTAAACTATTGTTCCTTCCATTACAAAAAAATCCTACCATGTTATTTTAAAAAAAACTAAAGCTTTTTATGAATGGAAAAACCAAAAATATTATTTACGAAACAAACATTTGCTTCTAGACAGTGAACGCGTCTGATAAAGTATTTTATCTCTGGAACATATAAAGTCTATCTAACCTAAAACTGGAAAGTATTCCAATTTTTTATTTTTATTTTATTTATAATAAAATTATGGTTTAAAGACAAAAGTAAAATAATAAAAGAACAGAAAGTTGGTAAAATTAATTGTCTTTTGCTTCACAACAATAACTGTATCCAAAATTTAACTTTTTTATTATAAGTGTTTGGGGAAGTGTACCAGAAAACTTTTTTCATATTTTATACAAATTATCATATATATACAAAATACGTTTGCATATAATATGTATTTGTAGCTAAGCCAAAATACATGTAGCCAATTTTAAATTGAATTTCCTGATATTAATGAAAGAAGTTCTCAAACTCAAATATTGTTTTTTTTCTTGGATATTTGTCTTCGGAGAGTATTTGTTTTAATTGGAGGGAATTCCAATTTATGAGTTTCAAATGATGTATTCTCATTTGAGATTCATATATAAAACATGCACACAAGTAGGTTTTTTTACTATTTTTTATGTTGAATATTTTAAACCTTTTTGACAATAAACGTTAAACGTAAAGAATATATACATTTTTTTTTTTTTAATTATTTGAAATCTATATTCTAAGTAGCAAATATATATTGAAATTTAAGGCTCATATTTAATGCATGCACACAAACAGGCACATGTATGTTAGCTTTTTCATATGCTGTAGAGTGTAGGTGTAAAGAAAAATTTAATCAAGTGAGTGAATATGTATTAAAAATGTGATCGATATGAATAAATTGAAAGAGGTATGTATGTATGTACAGGAAGATATAGAGGCAGCTCTGCAGAGGCTCTGACCACCCCTAGCGGAATGGCCACAGAGTAACAGCCACAGTTCCAAAGGTGTAAAAACAAAAAATCATAAAAAAAACATTTATTGCAACTGAACATATATTTTTTAGTGTTGATCTGTTAACACAGTGAAAGTCCATTTTTATAAATATTTAAAAATATAAATGGTTAAACATTGTTTTAATTCACTTTATTTTATTTTATTTGATTCTGCTCTTGAAGATGCCTCATTAGGCGAAAATATTCGAGCATAAACAAATAAAATAAAGTGAATTAAAACAATGTTTAACCATTTATATTTTTAAATATTTATGAACATATATTTTATTATCGCTTTGATAATGTTGAATCATATTACAAAAAAATTAATCAAAAAGAAAAGAAAATCTAATAATTCAATTTCAAATGTGATAAAAATTTACCAGTTGAAATTAAAGGTATTCAAAGTGAAGGTAAACATTTTTTAATGTTTGCGACAAACATGCTATAGTGCGCGCTAGAAGTTCTCTGGGTGCACTCGAGTCCTGTCATAATTTGCGCAATAAAATAATTAGTCTGGTCTCAGAATGCCGCAATAAAGCTCCAGATAGCGAAAACTCTAAATGGAAAAACAGGGTTGCGAGAGAAAAATATAAAAACGTCTTGTTACAATTCACTTTTTTTTTGGTTTTAATTTTTGTAGGTACACAACCAGTTTGCTGTTAATTAAAAAAAAAACTGTCATTGTCATTTGAATGACAAAATGAACTGTTTTTCATAATTTGTGCATTTACGAAGCGATTTTCATTCTTTAACATTAATTAAAATTAACTTTGTTCTCTTCATAGACTAACTTAGTTTTAGATAAAGCCCGATAGCTCTTAAGCATTTAGACTAAAAAAACATTAAAAATACTGCTATGTTTCTTCATACAAAAACTATGTTTTATTAATATTAATATGTAAAACAATTTTATTTTTTCGACTAAAAAATTCATGTTTTTATTTGTACAATTTTTTGTAAATATGCATGTAGCATGTCTAAAAGATATCTGCATCTATAATAAAAACGAAAGTGAATCATAAGTATGGTACACAGTTGCTTAAAAATAAATTTATAAGAAATAATTAAATTATAAACTTGTGCCGACCCTGCAATTAAGCTATGAATAGCAAATGTAGGAGAAAACTCCTCGAATCTGATTTCCAACTTCTAATAATTATTGGTGAGCGTAATCGATTCAGGGGGAGCTGGAGACAAACCCCGGGGGGGGACAAATATTGGGGGGAGGAGACAAATTTTGGGGGGACGGGGGAACATCTCTAAATGGAGGAAAAAACCTTAGTGAGGGGGACACATCTAGAGAAAATGGAATAATAAACTACCCTGTTCCTAGCTAAAACAACATATAATTTTATGAGAATATGTTTGATGCAAATAAAAAAAAACTCCAGAAAAAATAAGAGAGTAAACGAGAAGAGAATAACGCTGAAGGGAAGAAAAAAAAGCAGGTAGAAACGGAAAATGTGGGTAAAAAACCTTGGAAACAAAAAAAAACCTTGACAAGCGAGAAAAAAAATCTTAGTTGAGTTGTACACCCTTGGAATAAAAGAAGATGAATTCTTGGAGAAGGGGATCCTTCGAATGAAAAAAACCCTCAAAGAGAGCGATGGGATAAACCTTCAAGAGAAGAAAAATGTCATGATGAAAAAAGCAAATCGTAGCAAGCGGGAAAACCTTGAAAGGTGGGAGAAAAAGCAGAAAATGAGTTGAAAAAACCAAAGGGTAAAAAACCTCATTAAAAAAGATCTTAAAACCCTGAAATTATTATTAACACACAAAAAAAAAGTAACCATGAATAGGAACAGAAAAAAGTGTGAGGAAAGAGAAAAGTTCAATTATATTACTGAGCATTTCTCTTATAATAAATTGAGGAAAACACCCTAAAAAAGTAAAAGTAAAAGCCTTAAAAAAAGTAGGTGAAACCCTTGAATAAATACAACTCAAATGAAGGTGAACATAGTATGTAAGAAATAGAACCCTGTGAGGGAGTAAACATTCCGAGAATGGTGGGAACATCCCTAAATAAAAGAGGCAAAAACCCTTGAATAAGAGAATAATAAAACCCTGGAAGAATTAAAACCTTGAAAAAAAGACAAAAAAATAATAATGGAAAAACCCTGAGACAAAGAAGCTGAAACCCTTGAAAAAATAAAGGAAAAAAAAAACATTGAAAAAGGGAGAAACCCTCGAAGAAAGGGAATGAAAACCCTGTGAGGGAGAGAAAAGCCCTGGAAAGGAGAACACTAAAGCCCTGGGGGGTATCGATACTGATGCCAGTTGAAAAGTTTACTCCCCGAGATCTGTTCCCAATAATATTAATTATGTAATAAGTTTTAAGTTTTTCAGACTATGAATAATAAAGTGGAGATTAAAAGTTTGAGATTCACTGGCCGATTAAATGCGATGCTGTTAAACTGTTAAAATATAAAACGCAACGCAACTAAGCCACACTTATAGTGTAACTTCTTGCCGCGTTATCGCTGAAGGGTTTTGCATGTGGCTAGTGGAACCTATTTATTTTTACAGGTGAGGGGGCTGGCCTAACGCCAACCATTTAAGTTGAACTGGTTGTTTACCAGCTCTCGAGAGGGCTGGTATTCATTTCTTGTGAAAGCTGAGTAAACCTTGTCGGTATTTTATTTTGGAGTTTAAAATGAACACTGAAACGGAAAATCATTTCTGACAACTTCGGGGGGATTTGAACTCGAGTTCACGGCTTGGAATGCAAGCAATCTCCCACTGAGCTATCGACCGGAAAGAAATATTAAAAAACCACAAATAATACTTTCAAATCGTTTCTTTCCCGTTTTAATTCCAATCGAAATGATTTGGGTATGAGCGTGACCGCCCAGTTCACTTTTATCAACGTCAACCCTGTTTTTAGGAACGGCTGCAAGATTAGCAGAGCTTATGGGTCAGAATTTCTTTTTTAGCCCATAAATGAAAGAACCTGTTTGACTTACTCAGCCTTCGCAAGAAATGAGAACCTGCCAACTCGGGAGCAATAAAACTCATCAAGTGATAGAAAAATAAAACAATTCCTTTTTTTTATCTTCAATAATTATTTTCCATTTGTTTTACCCTCAAGCAATAAATATGGTTGTAAACTTGCAAATACATTTAAAAGACGTTCATACAGTGTTTTTTTATCTCCAAAATGATTTACTATATGGTTATTGTGCACAATAAATAATATTTTTTACCATTTCTGGAATAAAAAAGAATTTTATTTGACATTTATCATGTATAATTTTATATAATGTTATTTATGTTCAAAAAAATAACACAACTTAGTTGTACATTTAGTGAACTTCTTACCGAGTTGTCCCTGAATGAGGTCGCATGGGGCCCGTTGACCCGATTTATTTTCACATGTAAGGAAGCCGGGATTGCGTCAAACAGTACCCTTAGTTCGAGTTGCAAAACTTGAGTAAAGTAAAGTTTATGGAAAGTAGTAAAGAGTGATTTTCCCCAAAATCTGCCGTTTTTGTTTCTTACACATTATGGTCTTAGCAAAAGAGTTACAGTGATGAAGTAATTCAAGTTCAAACAAACAAAAACGGCAGAGTTTGGGGTAAACCACTCTTTAATACTTTCCGTATACTTCACTTTACTCAAGTTTTGCAACTCGTACTTAGGGTACAGTTGACTCGAAGTGGGAGCTTTCATCATGGGATCCAATTTTGATAGCACTCCTAGCGGCTATATTTATTTTATACGCATCTATCCCTCTCCCTCATTTGCTGTCATTCAATCCATCTACCTCCGTTCCTCGTGAAAAAAACGAGAATTTATATTTGATTTTAAACTCAATTTTTATTTGACTTGTGTTTGAATTACTTCTTAATTTATGTTTTAGTTGGTATTTACCTTAAACTGAATAAATGTGATTTTTTTAAGTGTAAAACTATACACACAGTGAAAGTCCATTGTATGTAAAAATTCAATAGGATCTAATCTAATCTAATCTAAGTTGCAGAATATAAGTGACATTAGAGATTCACATTATATGCATTTTCACAAAACAGACATGTTTAAGTTCGCGCTTAAACATGCCGCATGTAGTCCTACAATATAAAAACCCGAATCTCAAATGAACATACACCCTGCAACTCCTGCCGACCTTTCCTGAAACAGGGGTGACATTGGCAAAGTGAACCATTTCCTACAGCATGGGTGGTCAGCCGTATACCAACCTATAAGTCAAGGAGCTAAAATAGATAAAAAATATTTGTAACAATTATGCTCCTGAAGATGCTTTATTAGGCGAAAACGCTTGAGCAAAAAAATGAAATAAAAAGTGAATTGAAACTCTGTTTTATCCAATTGAATTATTCCTTAAATAATTAATAAATTTGACTTTAATCTAAATTATTGTTTTAGCTTTTATTTTCATTTAAACTGAATGTATGTTTGAATTATGTTTGACTTTAACCTGAATTTATGTTTGACTTTAAAATGAATTAATATTTGACTTAAGCCTGAATTTGCGTTTGATTTGCTTGACTTTAAACTCTGATTTTTTTCACAATAAGTTTGCACCATCCATTCAGTACATAGTCACTTAGTTATCGTTGAACTTAACTAATCTCTCTGTTTCAGTCAAGTCAGCCTCGGGCAAGTTACTATCTAGTTGTTATTAATAGTCGAGTCATGAGTCAGGTCATGACTTGCCCTGCAGTGACTGAGTCGAGTGTCTCCCTCAAGTTTACGGTAGAGTGACCTTACGGTAGATTTGACAAATAACTGACGTGATAAAATGGTGATTGAGTGAGTGACCGGGATTCCTCTCAATTTACTCCTGGCAGAATAGCCATGAAGATAACATTCGTGTAATCTAATCTAATAATCTAATCTAAGTTGCAAATATATGTAACATTAAAGATTCACATTTTATGCATTTTCACAAGCAGACACGTATACGTTCGCGCTGAAACATGCCGCATGTGAACTTACAATATAAAAACCCGAATCTCAAATGAATATACCCACTGCAACTCTTGCCGACCTTCCCTGAAAACAGGGGTGACATTGGCATAGTGAACCATTTTCTACAGCATGTGCGGTCAGCCGCATACCAACCTATAAGTCTATTATTAAAGGAAAATGTTTTAAATTTGTATGCCCAGTGCCTAAACGCGATACATCCAAACGTTAATTAAGGCGCCACTCATAAATTAAACAAATATAGAATAAATTTAGGCGAGCAATTAAAGCTCACAAATAAATCTTTCTGATAAAACACTAAAAGAAATTTAGAACACACGGACGAAAAGGTTTTTATTTAAAAGGTAAAATTACTGGTAAAATTTTAACTAAAGTAACGGTGAGTTTATCCTTAATCGTCGTGTAGACAGAGTGCCTCCTGAAGACGTTGGCTACAACGCCAACAAAATTGAAAAAATATAGAAATTCTCCCAAAAGGATTCGTTTAATATGCAAAAAGCAGAGGGAGAATAATAAATTAAATAAAAAATAGATTGAGCACAGAGCCATATAATGTGGCAAAGTTTATGCATCATGAGGAGCTTCTTCAGGAGACTGGCTTCAGAAGCCTGGGAACCAGGCGCAATGAATTCCTTGAGCGGCTCTCTCATAAAGTCATCAATGGCTTAATACACAGTCCCAACCTGTTAGAGAGCTACAGGTTAGTATAGAACTAACGGCTTCAACAGTTGGCGAGGAAATTATTTATTTCCTATACCTTAAAGCTATTGCTATTCTAGGGAAATGACAAATAAATATTTTTTTATTGGTTCCATGACTTATAGGTTGGTATGAGGCTGAACCCCCATGCTGTAAAAACTGGCATCACCTTTGCCAATCGGTTTCAGGGAAATGCGACATGAGTTTCAAAGTGTATGTTCATGTTAGGCTTAGTTTATTTTATACGTAAACATGCAGCATGACGTGTAAGCGCGAATTTACATGTGCCTGTTTGTGGACGTGCATTAAATGGGAGGCTTACTTGTCAATATATCTTTACAACTTCGATTATAAACTATGGGTTGCTAAGGAAGTAGTCTCGCTGTAAAAGTGAGACGTTTTCCTACCGAGAAAAAAGTTCAGTATTCAAAGGTGTCGGTGTTATGACCGAGGGGTAGAGGTGCGGTATTTGGAACCGGATACCAGCCATACTGAAAAAAATGGTTCACTTTGCCAATGTCACCCCTGTGTCAGGGAAGGTCGGCAAAAATTGTAGGGCTTATGTTCATTTGAGGTTTGGATTTTATTTGTAATTACACATTCAGCATTTGTAAGCGCGAACTACACGTGTTTGTTTGTGGGCATATATTTGAGAGCTTTAAATGAATATATCCTTGCAACTTAGATTCTAGATTATTATAGATAACGTTGGTTCGAATCTTGCTTCTAGCCCACTTGACCATTACTTCGACCCTGGTTCAACAGATGCCGTTTCATGCACACAAGCTTCTGCTTTCGCACGAAGACAACTGGCCAGGCAAAGTAGGTTGGTGGATTGCATTTCTTCCCACAAATCTATTTAAAAAAAACTGTTATTTCAATTATGTTTTTCACATTTCTTGTTATTTTAGTCATATTAAAAGATGTCACATTTCATCAACTACTCATCGCCCCAAGTTCCATAGACTTTGCGGTCTCTCTAAAAGCCCGAACTCCAGGGATAGAGAACTGATGGCAATTTCTGAGACCATCACAGCCTCCTCGTCTTGGAAACCCAATTCACTCAAATGTACGATGACGCATAATGATACACGTGCTTCTAGATTCGTCATTGTAACATTTCTTCCTCGAGCACAAAACTCCATTTATGAGACATAATATAGTGAAATTTCTTACCACATTGTCACAAAGAAGTTGCGTGTTGCGTGTGGAACCTATTTAGTTCCACATTTCTTAATTTGCCGGCCTAGCATCAACTGCTTCACTTAAGCTACGCATATAGTGTAATTTCTCACCGCGCTATCCCGGAAATGATCGCATGAATAGGACATTTTTTTTATTTTCACAGAAAAATGAGACGGCATTGCGCTGACCACTTCGCTTGCAGTGGAGTTTCCCAAGTCACAAAGGGGCTGGCCTTTATTTTTTATAAAGGCTGGGTATGTCTCGTTGGTATTTTGATTTTGGTTTTGAAATAATCACCAAAACGAGAAATCATGTCTGACACCCTTGGAAGGGATCAAACGGTAACCTTGCATGGATCGTAAGCGTACTACCAACTGAGGTATTGACGGGATATACCAGATGGATGAATAATATTAGATAATTTATTTGATAAGATTTGTTTTTAAAAATGTCAAGAGTATTTTGCAAGATTGGTCGTTGCTATAGAAATGCGTAACCCAGTTACATGTCTTTGGTAAAGGTACATGCATTTTTTAATAAAGCAAATAGCTTATTTGAAAATTGAATGCTTATTTTCTAGTTCTTTGCGAGTAATCGAACCCACAACTTTCCGATGAATTCACATTAACCAGTTGACTACGGAACGATCTTTAATACACACAGTACGACAAATTTCATTCAAAATCTGAAACAGTTGATTACTGAGGTATCAAACTGTATTTTGAATTTGCACTAAAATCATGTCAAACCACCACTCTAGTTTGGTCCCCTACGCTGCTACGCCAAAGGTAAAGCAAAGTTTACGCATGGGTCTACGAAATGTGCTACGAAATGCCTACGCCATATAATGTGGAACGTCTACGAAATCTTACATATTTCAGTTAAACTTAATGTTAAGTGTGATTCGATAAGCTCATACTTAAGAATTTAAAATATTCAAATCTGTAATGTATAAAGACGACATGTTAAATTTCAGTGCGGTTGTATTAGAGAGTGACTCTGAATCTATGTCGTTTTAAAGTAGTAGATTAAAATCAGTCTTTTCTTGGAATAAACAATAATTTCCTTCTCATGTGTAGAATAAAGACGTTCGTTTTTTGATTGAATATAATAAAAAAATAATGTATTAAAAATATAAATGTTACAATTTATAGAATGTTTTCAGTTTGGTTACATATGCTGCCAAGGCAACTTATTTAAATACGGTCCTTCACGTGTAAGAAACTGCCTACATCACTACCAGGTGAATTTTCGGAATTAAAAAAGGCACCTAATACCACACACTCGTCAACGTCAACGACGATACCATGTTGAAAGCACCGGTTCTCATCAGATCACCGAAATTAAGCAACATTGGGCGCGGATGCTACTTGGATGGGTTACCGCTCAGGTACACCGCGTGTCTTTGGCATCTTGGACCGGTCCGTAGTCCAGTGGCAATACTTCGGACTCGTAAATGGAAGGTTGTGGATTCGGATCCAGGCGGAGCACAAAAAATATACCATTTATATTTCCACATTTGATCTTCGCTGGGTTGAAAAAAATTATAAAGCCTTTACCAAAGACTGCTCACTAAAGATCCATCCAGGCTTACAGCAACTGGGTCTTGCTTGAGTATTGGCGCTTTGCAGCGACGATCAATATCAAAATCCGCGGCAATACAGCAAATGTCATAGACCCCTAGAGTCTCTAGAATCTAGGGAGTCTCCCGCACAGGATTTCTTAAAAAAAAAACTTCAAACGACCACTAATTCTTAACTGTATGTTGGACTGGAGCTGAAGCTTTCGGACGTTTCGCGCATGCTAGCGATGGGTTTCTTCAGTGTAAAGATGATAATTTTGATGAAACTTTTATAACAATTTCATCATCGTCAAATCATTTTAACGCTGAAGAGGCCCACCGTAGACACGGACGAAACTTTCATATTACCGCTATGCGAGTTTTATGCACAGACGTATTGGAAATTGTTATTAAAACGCCGGTATATCTTGCACACCGCATCGGGAATACAAGTTTCCTTTTAGTGCACTTGCGAACTAGTTGCATGAGCATTACTGAAGATCGATGACACAGCGGAGAAATGCATCTCGAGTATAAAACCATCAACCATCCAGTAAACAGAAAAGTGTAAAGTAAAGTCAAGTACAAAATAAAGGAAAGAATAGACTACAAGCTTTGTTTGATGGTCTTTAAGACTCTTCATGCGCTAGCTCCTGACTACCTGGTTGAACTCACGAGGAGAGCTTCTTTAAATGAAAGAGGAGCTACTCTGAGGTCGGCTGGGTCATTTGCCAGTCTGTTGGAGCTGCCAAAAAGACAATCAAGTACAGTCTTTGGGAACCGCTCTTTCCGTGTTGCCGGGCCAGTGGCATGGAATGCTCTCCCAGAGAGGCTGAGAGTCCAGGAAGATGAGACAGCCTTCAGGAAGATGCTCAAAGCATCAAAGCCCACATGCACCTTTGTAGTGATGTAAATCACAATAAGGCGCATATAAATCTAGTTTAATATTATTATTATTAAAATACAGCAGCGCTTCTCGTGGACGTATTAGTTTTGGATCATTTTTCGGTTTACGCAATCTTTGAGTGTTGACGCAGTGGTTGCGTACGTACTGATCAGAGATGCATTTTCTTGCTTCTGCATTCAAAACGATATACAAATGTTCTGCAGACGGGGAAACGATAGCCCGGGATGCCATCTAAAGAGTACATATCGTGTATGGGAGGTATGTATGTAAAAGAGTAGGAATATATCATGGAAGGGAAGAAGAGAAATGAGAGGGGGAAGAATTGAATGTAGAGATATTATTTAAAAGCTCTCGAAAGGAAGTTTTGACAAAATGTTTCTGAAAGAACTGAAAGGGTGTAAATGAAAAGTTTACAGATATTTTGTTATTATTTTTTGTGTTGTCCTTGACTAAATGATTGTTATGAGGCTGATTCCCATGCTGTAACAACTTGGTTCACTTTTGTCAATGCCATCCCGGTATCAGAGGTCAGCAAAAGTTGCAGGGCATATGCTTATTTGTGATTGAAAATTGAAAACATTTTTCGATAGACACACATCTCGAACTATTTAATTCAATTCGATAGCTAGCATCAATCTTTATAATTATCTGCGGAGATACCGGCCACCCCTAATGGAACGGCTGCAGGATACAGAACAGATACTGTAGTAGCTCAATTAATGTGTTAAGTGCTTGCAGGGTGTCCGAAATGATTTCCCGTTTAGATATTTAGCCTTTATAAGAAATGAGTATCAGCCCCCTCGGGAGCTGGGAAACCCTCCTTTTCAACTGAAGTGGTTTGCGTAAGGCCGGACCCCTTATCTGTAAAAATGAATAGGTTCCACTAACCAAACTTCTTAATCTGCTATGGAATGCCTTACCACACTAGTTGAAAGCTGTGGAGAGAGCAAATGCTTTTAAATCAGGATTAAAGACATGTTCCTTTCAGGAGGGGCTATGGCTCTATAGTGCCCTTGCAGTGAACTTACAAAAGGGCACTAAAAATATTGTCAAATAATTATTTTCAATTATAACCCCTTACAGCAAAAAAATACACTAAATGTGTAGCTAAGTGGCGTTGCGTTTTTTTTATACGAGGAAAAGCACATACATATAGCAAGGGCAATTTAAAGTTACCGTCTGGACATTTGGGGAGTGGATGGTTGCTTTACGGGGAGAAAGGATGCGAGAGGGCCCTTGAGAAGGGGGCGGGGGGAGAACTACGTGCATCTCTGCGCTGCATGATATCTGAGATATGTGCCGACCCCATGCCAAGCCACGTTTTATATGTAGAAGAGACAGATGTGGGTGTGGCACCGTGTATGCAACTGAGGGATGGTACAGTGGGGGGAAGAAATCTGTAAAAAACATTTTTAACGTGTCTTTATGTTCATTCCAAATTTGTTTTTATTTTTCATTATGTATCCTTGACTGATAGGTTGGTATGCGGCTGACCACCTAATCTAATCTAATCTAATCTAAGCTGCAAAGATATATATCATTTAAGATTTACACTAAATGCATTCCCACAAGCAGATATGTATAATTCCACCCATACTGTAAAAAATGGTTCACTTTGCCAATGTCACCCCTGCTTCAGGAAAGGTCGGCAAGAGTTGCAGGGCTTATGTTCATTTGAGATTGGGGTTTTTATATTGTAGGTCCACATGCAGCATGTGTAAGCGCGAAATTATGCATGTCTGCTTGTGGGAATGCATTTAATATGAATCTCAAATGATACATATCTTTGCAGCTTAGATTTAGATTTAGATTAGCGCGTGTCTACTAGTGTGTATACGTAAAAATAAAAGTTTATAGGTATATGACATGAGTTTGCGTTTGTACTGTGCGTTTACAAAGCGCCTGTGAACTGACTAGGTACTCACAAAAAGGCGCTATATAAATCAAACGTATAATTATTATTATTATGTGTTGAATAAAACACAGTTAATTACAGTAAATTAGAAGATTATTATTTAACTGAAACCGGGGCGGCATTGGCATAGGTGAACCAAGTTTTTGCAGCATGAGGGGTGAGCTTCATACCAACCTATAAGCCTGGGCTGGAAGTCTCATCACCACGGTAATTCTTACCTAACGAATATCGGTAATATTTGTATAAAGACCTGTCAATCCAAGATGGCCGCAAGTGAACAGCTGATTAGTCCTCATCATCATCACCATCATTGGCACGACAACCCGGGGTGGGTCTTGGCCTCCCTCAGCAACCGCTGCCAGCGCTGTCTATCCAACGTCTTCCTTCTCCAGTCCCACATTCCCACTGCACGGCAATCCGCCACCACTCCATCCAGCCATCTTGAACGTGGTCTTCCCACTGTCCGGCGTCCCTCCGGGTTCGTCATCACAATCGTCTTCTCCAGGCTCCGATGGTCCATTCGCTGAATGTGCCCCAGCCAATGCAGTCTGTTGACCTTTACTGAGCGGACCACATCAGCGTCCTGGTACAGCTTATACAGTTCGGAGTTATATCTTCTTCGCCATATGTTTCCGTCCTTTATTGGACCATTTTCCTTTCGAAGACGTTGAGAGAGCATTGGTCACGCTTGGTCAGTGTCCAGGTTTCGGAGGCATATGTCATAGTCCTCATACAAATATTACCGATATTCGGTAGGTAAGAATTACCGTGGTGATGAGACTTCCAGCCCTGGTGTTTTCAACGTTAGCATATATGACTTTAAACTCATAAAAAAAACTACCCACACGATTGACATAAGTGCGTACTTTTCACTCAGTATAAAGTCGCTATGCTTACGTTGAAAATACCGAGCTTTAGTCAAGGAATTAATTAATTAACCATTCAAATATGATTTTTTTCATGGTGAATTTATTTTTATAGCATTAAAAGGGCAAATTCACTTCAGCTTAAAATTGAATAATTTGTAATTTCCTTTGTCAGTTTCCCATTTTCTTGCACGGACCATCCGGCCCGCGCTCGTTCATTTGGCCGCGCGCCGCGGAGAAAGAACTTTCTTGAGTCATTTCCTGCTCCACCGTGCGTTCATCCCTTCCAGGATCTCCCTCCACCCTCAGGAGACGGACCTCCTCCCAGGACCTCCTTCCTCTCCCAGCTGTCTCCAGGGAAACTGTCCCCAGCCACCCCCGGCGAGGGGGAAGCAGGCAAAAGTTGACCCGAGAGAAATCTGCACAGTTTCCAGTATTTTATTTTTCTCTACTTTTTATGTGAAATATTTAATCTTGCTTCCATGATTAATTTTACCTTATTTCAATGAATGGAATATCAAGAGTCATAATAAAAGGAGAGCTTGTATGAAGAAGGTTATGACTCTGGAGGAAATGAAAGAAATATGTGAGGACATAAAGAAATGGCGGTTGATCTGTAATGTTGGTGACGGACCGGTCGTAAGTGAAGTGGTTGGCGTAAGTATACCCGTTTTACTTTAAAAATAATAGGTTCTTTTTGGCACATGCGTTTCCTTCGATGACAACGCGTTAAAAAGTAACACTATATTTGCAGCCATATACATTCGAAAAAGACTAAATATTACATTTCGAATTGAATTTTCCATACATACTCTAAAATTTCAATAGTACTTTGCAGTTCTGTATGGAGACATATAACTTAAAAAGGAAGTGAATCTATTTGTATTTTTATGCTTCACTTTGAGTGTAAGTTTGAAGTCCACTACTCCAAGAATCAACTTAACTTTCATACGCAGCCGTAGCGTTATCCAAAAATATACGTAAACTTGAACAGCGCACCTTGTGAGTGTTTTAGTTTTCATGTCTTTTTGGTGCAACGCATGGTGCAGGATGTGAAACGATCGAGCTTATTGTCCCCATATAGGGGTAATTTTATTTTTGTATTTTATTTCTCTTCTCCGATGGAAAGACGATTCCACTCCATTTTATATAAACGCTTGTACTCATTCCTGCCGATACAAAATTGTTTGTCGTAAAATGAAAATATCGGAAGTGGATGTATAGCGAACTCATGTGTATTCGATTGACTGTATTTTAAAAAAAGTTTAATAAAATTTGCGATACTTGTTATACGACCATACTGTAAAAATGGACTCTTTATGTATGGACTTTAAATAGTGGGTAAAAAATGAGATGTCGTTCAGCCGGATTTCTAGGTTAATGTTAACAATATTTTGTAATTGGTTGCTAGAGCCGGTGATTCCATAAAAGTGTGACGTTTTGGCGCCGAGAAAAAATCTAAATTCAAGTTTGTGATGATTTTGTTGATTGACTTTTGAGAATGATACCCCTCTTTCAGGAAAGGTGGCACGAGTTGCAAGAACGCCAAGGAAATCAGAAATAGTTTCCCGTTTCGAAGTTTATTTCATACCCGAAATAAAATATCGGCAGCGCTTACACAGCCTTTATAAGTAATGAGCTACAGCCCCCTCATGCGCCGGGAAGCCCCCACTTCAACTGAAGTGGTTGGCGTAAGGCCGGCTTCCTTCAGCCGACCTCTACAAATAAAAATGTTCCACTGGCCACAAGCGACTACTTCGGAGAAAACATGGCAAGATGTTACACTATATGTGTAGTTTAGTATTGTAGTGAGCATTCCCATTGAGAGGGTCAATTTTCCGATGCAAGGCAGTCAGTCTAGTGGTTGGAGCCGAGTACTCGAAAACTGAAAATTGGGCAGCCGTGTACTGGGTTCGAATCCCCACTAAGTGAGCGGTACCTCTGGAGGCTTTCAAGGACCCCTGAAATTTCTGGGAGCTTTCCTGGGGATATTTCCATATAATTCAAGCCTCCTGCAAGTGGTTCTCAAATTATGGTATAATGATGTAAGAAATTGATGCTACCTAGTTCTCAATTTTTTTTTTGAGAAGTGTGGTTCTGAGATTTCGAAGTGAACAGCATGTATTTTTGAACGAGCATATAATTTTGATATTTTTAAGAGTCAGAATTTGAGTATTCTTGGAGTATTTTATGTATTCAAAAGAGCGACGCCATTAAATTTTGGAGATCTTGTACAAATTTTTAGATTTAATCTCATGATAGTTATATTTTTAACAGAAAAACGTAAAACTGTGTTTTTTTTTAGTAAATATCAGTGTTATTCACAAAGCATTTGATCTTCAGCTGATCCATGAATCATCGTGTTTTTCTAAGAAAAATTAAAATTAGGTGACGGCTGAGCCATGCACTTGCTGTATATGAATAACACCGTTTGAATTAAAACTTTAACTACCTTAAGCAATACATTGATAGTTTATTAAAGTAAGGCAACATTAATCGTTAATCTAAGATGCAAATATTTTTTAACATTTACGATTTATAAAAAGTTGCCAACAAGCAGACAGGTATAAGTTTGGGCTAACGCATGTGTACTTATAAAATAAAAAGCCAAATTTAAAATTGGCATGTGCCCTGCAACTCTTGCCGTCCTTCTCTGAAAACAGGGGTGACTTTGAAAAAGTCAACAATTATTTATTTTAAGGAAACTTGCAAATAGGTGAGATTGCGAATGAATGGAACCTGCAGAGTGAGAATAAAAGAAGATTATATGTGAAGAAAGTGATGAATGTTGAAGAGAGAGGTATGCAAGGACAGAAAAAAGGGGAGACGCATTTGCGGAGGTACCGGACACCCATAGTGGAAGGGCGGCAGGATACAGTAACAGCAACTTTAACAGTTGTCAGCCTCATACCAGCATATAAGCCAGCGAACGAATTGAAAATTATGTTTCAAATTGAGTAATTTTGTCAATTTAAAATATTTTTTGTTCGTCTTATTGAGGTAAAAACCGAATCATTAAAACTTGAATGTATTTGCCTCTATCCAATGCACGCGTCTGTCTACTAGGTTTATAATCTAGCATGATTTTGATAAGTAAGTAAAATATCTCATTTCATTCGGTCGGGATTATCTTAGAAAATCCAATTTTCCATATAATACTGTGCTACGGATTTCTCTAAACTGCATGGGGGAGGTTTTCTCTCTACATTCGTAGACCTACGATTCGCGTCGTAGCGCCGACTGGAAGCTACGAGCGTCCCTTGAGAATATCTAGTGCCTTGTGGTCTACGAAACTACTGTACCCAAGCATAAACCTGCAAGTTAAAACTCAACTTTACCGATCTCTCTAAAATTTATAGAAACATAGTGCCTCGCTACGAGTGCTGTATTAGTTTCTATATATTTTTTAGTAAACGTTTTCGTTGAGTTTTAACGTAAAGGATAGGAGTACTTTACTACTGAAATTGTGAACGTAAATCATAGAGCTATGTTTCTTCATTACATATTTGTTATTATTAGTATTTTTCTGACGTAATAGTTAAAATATCTGATTTTATAACTTTGAAAACATTTATTTATCTTAAGTATGGACTCACTTTGCCAATGTCACCTCTGTTTCAGGGGCAACAGTTGCGGGGTTTATATTAATTTCAGTTTTGGATTTTAATTTCTGAGTAAATACACATTCAGCATTTGTAAGCGCCAACTTACACGTGTCTGTTTGTGGGCATGCATTTGATATGAGTTTTAAATGTCTTTGCAAATAAGATTACAGATAGATTCTAGATTTTAGACTGCCAAACGGATTAACCAAACTTATTTCATGAAAAAATATTGTAAAATATTCTATTCTTATTGTAGTATGTAAACTTGTATGTGGATCAGATTTTAAATATATTTTTTTGGTTTAAAATGTTTGCACAGAGTTGTTCCTTATGCTTGGTTAACCTTCTCAATAGATGAAGACATTTTTTTCAAAGTGCCTTCGAGATAGAACGTGTGAAGTATGCTGATCGGACTTCCAACTGGCATTTGGTAAAACCACTTGAATTTTAACCCAACTAAGAGCTTTGTTTTGTGTTCCGCTGAGATTTGAACCCACAACCTTCCAATTACAAATCCGGAACCTTAACTACGACACTACAGAACGGTTAGTACTTATTTGAAGGAAATTTTTGACTTATAGTAAGTCGTACTATATGAGGTTGACCACCCATACTGTAAAAAATAGTTCACTTTGCCAATGTCACCCCTGTTTCAGGGAAGGTCGGCAAGAGTTGCAGTTCTTATGTTCATTCTAGATTGGGTTTTTATATTGTAGGTCCACATGCAGCATGCGTGAGCGCGAAATTATGCGTGTCTGCTTGTGGGAATGCATTTAATATGAATCTCAAATGATACATATCTTTGCAACTTAGATTTAGTACTATATTACTTGTAGTACGTTGACATAAAAATCATATTTTTTTATTTCTAAAGAATATAAAAAGGACGTTGCAAGTATTAGGAATGAATGTTCATAGCAAATACATAGATAAGCCGTGGATTCATATTTTGGATGGTTTTTGTCTGTTTACAAAATGTATCTCAAAACTGTTGTGCTTCCCCACAGATGATGTCTTGACATTCAATATTCTTGCATGAATGCCATGCAAAAATGTTCACTCGAAACAACGTATGACAATCAACCATGACTGATTCATTTAACTCAATGCAAGTGTGACAAGTGTGAATGTATAGACCAAAAAACAAAACTAAGCAGGACATAATATATAATTTCAACTTCTTTCTACTTTTTTTCTGAAGATCGAGTAAATGTGAAAGGTGAAAAAATAGTAGAAAGTAAGAATGAAGAAAATGGTAAGCATTTTTATTTTTTTTAAGGAATCCTGTGCGGGAGGCTCCCCAATTCTTGAGAGTCTTGGGGGTCTATGTCACCCTGGAAGGGTGCCGCAGAGGTGTTGCTTGAGTTCTTGGTTCTGTCGTGAGGCGCTGCAAGGAAGTGGTGATTGATGTTGGTTTTGAATAAAACCGGACTAAATTGGGAAGGGAACACAGATACTGGTAGACTATTCCATAAACGGGCAGTTTGGCAAAGGAATGAGTCATGAAAACGCCAAGTTCTCATAGTTTTGAGATCGACTGCAAAGGGATGGATGAGAGCCGTACTACGAGTTTCCCTTTCTGAAGTGCGAGGGGGAGGGATTAATGAATGGAGCTCATTAGAACAAGCTTCGTGGTAATATCGATAAAAAAGACTGAGCATTCCAACTTTTCTTCTGTGCTGGAGCGGCTGCAGATCGGATGTCAGAGAAGGATCATTGATCAACCTCACTGCCCTCCTTTGCACAGAATCAAGTTGGTCACTCAACTTCTTGGACATACCACACCAGAGATGGCTGCCATACTCGATAATGGGGCGGATTTGGGATTTATACAGAGTCAATAACTGGGCTGAAGTAAAAAACCTACGGGCTCTGTATAATATGCCGAGTCGCCGGAAAGCGGAAGTTGTGCGAGACTCAATAGCATCATGGTATTTTAACTCTGATATAGATATATATATATATATCTGTAGCATTATTTGTTGCAGTCTATAATCTATAACCTAAGTTGCAAAGATAAATAACTTGCGACATAAAAAATCGTAAAACATCGTAAAATCACATTAATAGGAATGCCAATGAATGCCTTTTTTTAACTTTAGAGCTGGTTTGGTTTTTAGTTTTTGACGCTAATGCCCTATTACCATTTAACCGTCGATATCCACTCACCACACACAAGAGCTTAGTCTCTTTTTGGTGAGGTAAGCCTTAACACCATCGGGGCTATTCTCAAACATTTTATTCGTCGGCTGAGCCCACGCTTTGACAAACTAATGATGTACTTGTATGAATGATGATGATGATGAGTTGATGATTTCTTTATAGCGCCGTTTCGTGATGTAGTCCCTCCAAGGGCGCTGGTGCAAACGATGCCAGAAATTTGCTTGTCTTCAGTGCATTCCGGAACTTTCCATGGTCCTCTAGCTCTCTCACATGATGTGGCAGGTGGTTTCAGGCCAGAGGGCCAGCAACTGCAAATGCACGCTCTCCAAATATTGTGTTAACTCTTCTTATAGGTTCTTCAATCCTTGATTTGGCTCCAGTCTCAGCCGAGCGCAGTGTAAGGCTTTTTTTGCCTTAATGAAGACCTGTCAATCGAAGATGGCCGCAAGTGAACAGCTGATTTGACTATATACAAATATTACAAAATTCGGTAGGTAAGAATGACCGTGCTGATGAAACTTCCAGCGCAGACACCATTAGTTTGTCAAAGCGTGGGCTCAACCGACGACTAAAATGCCTAAAAATAGCCCCGCATAAATCTACCATGTTTTAGAATTAATTTAAATGAAATGGATCAGAAATTGTACATCAAATAAAAAAATATACACATATTACGCAAAACTGTGGAATGTTCACGAATCATCTGTGTAAGGACGGGGGAGGGAGGGGGAGGGGATGCCATATTTGCGCGAGTGACAGTGTTGGCAAACTTGCAAAAACTGCATATTTTGGCGCGCAGAAAGAACGGGCGCGGGTGTTGAAATGAAACGGTCCGTCAGGTGTATTTGCAGTGCTCGGCGTAGCATGGAAGTTCCGCGAATATTGCCGGCCATGAGAGCCCGTACAGATGATTTATACCCTAGTATGGAAATGACTAAACAGCGCTTCTCAAATTCATATTGTTACGAATGTATGAGTTCATGTTTGTGTATGTTTACAACAGGGATTTGCTGCTGTTGTTAAGCCGTTAGCATAGGGTTTTTTCAACCACAACGCATTCTTCATCTCCACGCTGTCATGTGTTTCTACAATCTTATATGTTTTTTTTTCGATCATTTTTTTTTTAAATGGCTGGTCCCGTATTGCACCCTCCGCACGAACGGGCTGGAATAAAGATTTATTATTATTATAATAGTGTATACTCGTGCACAGTTCATGATCTATAATCTATAATCTAAGTTGCAAGGATATATTCATTCAAAGCTCTCAGATGTATGCCCACAAACAAACACGTGTAGTTCGCGCTTACAAATGCTGATTGTGTACTTACAAATAAAATTCAAACCTTAAATGAACATAAGCCCCACAACTTTTGCCGACCTTCCCTGAAACAGGGGTGACACTGGCAAAGTGAACCATTTTTTCCAGTATCACGATATCCGATAATATATCATATAATCAAAGTTGCAAAGATATATTGTCATTTAAAGGCTCATATAATAATAATATTAGGATGATTTGGTGAACGCTGTTTTTGTGTGTATCACACCTCAAGAGCCCTTTGCGAGCTTGGTCTTTGCTGTAAAAAGCGCCAATTCTCAAGCAAAATTGAATAATTTATAAACCTTTACCAAAGACCGGTCACTTAAGGTCCATCCAACATTACAACAACTGGGTCTTGCTTGAGAATTGGCGCTTTCTACAGCGACGACCAAGCTCGCAGAGGGCTCTTGAGGTGTGATACACACAAAAACAGCGCTCACCAAATAAATTATCCTAATATTATTATTATTATTATAATGGGTTATCAGCGTCATACCCATCAACTCCTCAAACCAAAACTCAAATAAGTAATTTTTTTATATGTTCATAATAATATGAGATATTGTAAGACAGATTGTTCGTGGAAGCCTTTTACAATGACGACATAATGAAACATGGCGGTTTTCTCCATGAGCTGGATAACTTCAGCTTTCCTCGGCATAATATAAAATATACACAGACGAACGCTCCTGCATGACATTCTTACACGTAGGCTTATACGGCAAGAATGACAAGTGCAGAGTTGACGCTTTTGGAGGCTGATTTAAAAGCTTACCCTTCTCCATAGACAGAAACGAAACGATTTTACTGTGAGTATAATAAAATACCCATAACTGTTTGTATCGTCAGGCATTGTTATATTTACTTAACTTTAAGGCAACGGTTTTCAAACTTTATGCTATCATGCCCACCAATTTTTTTTTCGTGCCTTCCTTTCTACGTCCTATTTTTTAATTTTCATACTGATACTACTATAGACACATTTTTGGCGCCTCCCCTAACCGTAGCTCCCCCAGTTTGGAAACCGCTGCCTTGGGTTTCTTATATAAATGCACATTTTTCTCTATTCACTATGAGAGAAAACGCTAAAAAATGTGTAAAATCCTACAGTGTACAAGTTTTTGAGAGAACAGTGAGAACTTCCTTATAATAAGTTCACTTACTATGAGAAATTACTCCCAATAAAATGTTTTATCGACGATTTCTCGAATTAATGAATCAGAACTTATTCAGTTGTATCTTTAAGTTGGCATAATGGTCCAGATTCAGTTCTAGCACTGAGAGTGGTGCTGCATAAACATTGTTCACTTTTACTGATGCCACTTATGTTTCAGGAGAGAGCCGCATGAGTTGTAGAGTTCTCATTTGAGATTTGGGTTTTTATATTATAAGTACACATGCATAATGTGTAACTGTAAACAAATACGTGTTTGCTTATGGGCATACATTTGATGTGAATCTGAAATATTTGCACGTATTTGCAACTGAGATTATAAATAAGAGATATACATTTAGAATCACAAAAAAGCCATTTTTTGATTTTTGGAAATATATTCTAGTTGGCCATCTTTGATTCTGTATGACTAATATGTGAAATAAAATACATTTGTAGACAAAATGTCACACAAGAATGACGAATGTCGCATTATTGTCTGTATGGGATATTATAAATACCTACTTGCCCGGAAACGGTTGCTTTTTCTCGCGAGTTCTGTTCTTTGTTTGAATTGAAATCATCTGACGGCGTTTCCGGTTTGCGTTCCTTTTTTAAAATTCCGTGAAATTTGAAAATTGAATTTTCACATCCGGTTTTACTCGAAACTTTCATAAAAACCGCGTGCATTTTATTGGAATGAAAACAGACAGTTGTATTTGTCTAGCGGTTAAAGCTTCGGAGTCGATGTCAGAAGGTAGCGGATTTGATTCCCAGAAAGTTTTAAACTTTTTCAATTTAATCTCGAAAATATACGTGTATCTTGTGAATCAGTCAAAAATTTTAATCCAACTCTATTCACTCTACTCGAATCTAAGTAACCCAGTCGATAGTTTAGTTTATAGAGTGCCTGCATTCCATGCCGAGAGCTCAGGTTCGAATCCCAATGAGGGTATCAGAAATGATTTCCCGTTTCGGTGTTTCTTTCAAACCCAAAATAAAATATCCGCAGGTATTCAGCCTTCATCAGAAATGAGAACCAGCTGGCAAACCCTCACTGAAGTGGTTAGCATAAGGTTGACTCCTTACTTGTGAAAATAAATAGGTTCCGCACGCCGCATGTTACCCCTTCGAGGAGAACACGGCAAAAAGTAACGCTATTTGCGTAACTTAGTTGCGTTTTGTTGCGTCGCGAATTCACGACCTTCCGATTACGAGTCCATAGCATTAACCAAGAGACATCATTTCATTTCATCATGGCATTTCTTGGACCGGTCCGTAGTCCAGTGGCAACACTTCGGACTCGCAAACGGAAGGTTGTGGGTTCGAATCCCGGTGGAGCACAAAATACACTATTTATATTTCCAAATGTGCTCTTCGCTGGGTTGAAAAATTCATAAGCCTTTACCAAAGACCGGTCACTGAAAGTTCCATCCAACATTACAACAACTGGATCTTGCTTGAGAATTGGCGCTTTCTACAGCGACGACCAAGCTCGCAGAGGGCTCTTGAGGTGTGATACACACAAAAACAGCGCTAATCAAATAAACCATCCTAATATTATTATATTATTATCGACCGATTGAACATGAATCTCAAATGATACACATCTTTGCAACTTAGATTTAGATTTAGATTGCATAAGTAGTCAGACTCACAATAAATATAAAAATAGGTGGTACTGGAACACATGTCTTCTTTGACATTTTTCCGATATGAATGGAACACGAAGAAAAACAAAAATGTAAATGCATTTTTACATATTTCAAGAAAATGGGATGCATTTTCGATTGAACCTGCGACGTTTGGAATATGCGCTAAAACTCTACCTTAGCGTTAACCAGAAAATGTATGCAAACTAAAAGAGCACACGTGTTGAGGGTTTTAGTTTCCACACATTTTCGGTTGAGTTTTATATCCATGTTATCGGTAATCTCGTCCTGAAATGCTGCGATATATCTTCATGTTATATGCATAAACATGATATATGACGTCAGCACATGTAAGTCCGCGCATAAACATGGTATTATTGTTATTTTCGATTATCGCTCCTGTCATCCGCTGTTCGAGACGTGTGAGAATTTCTACTTCGTATTCCGGTATTCAATATTTTATTAAAAAAAAACAATGTATTTAAAATGTATTCTTACATATTTTCAATAAGTAACAATGTTTTTTTTCGGCTTCAAAATGATTCGTTCTTTCCACAAAATTCAAGACATATACACCGATTGTTCGGCCAGTTGGGTCTTACGGATGTGAAGCCTGGAGTCTGACTCAAAAACAAAAGAAATGTACCTATGTATGTCTTTGAGAACAAAATTCTTCGACGCATGGACTTGAAGGTGACAGATCGTCCCCTAGTGCTTGTTTGGCTTATCGATAATTTGATTTAAAGGTAACCTTTAAATCAAATTGTTAAGAATCACACTGTAGGTACACAATCTGAACTAAGAAGTAAAAAACGTAAAACAGTTATTAAATTAAACTTAGAAAGTCTATAAAACAAAATATGAATATTGAAGAAACGAAAGAAATATGCAAATACAGAAAAAACGTGGAGACGAATCTACGGTAGTACCTGCCACCTCTATGGAACCGCGGCAGTATACAGTACTCTCTAAGTTGATCTCTACCATACAGATAGAGAACTCAGTCGGTAAAAAGCTCGTTCACAAGTAACATGTACCCGCTATAGTAGCAAAATAATCCGAGTACGAGTTCAAGTAATAGGGAGAAACCCGCCGTTATTACTACCGACCGACATCATGCCCTTTAAATAAAAAGATTTATGTATCCATATTTGTTCTTTAATGAATGTGAAACTACGGATTCGAACTCAGGCCTGTTGTGTGTCGCTGAGCGGTGTTGCGCTATGCCGTAAGAAACACTGCACGTACGTGATCTAGAAGAGGGTGGACACACACACAAGTTTACACATAGGCACACACACACACACACACACACACATACACACACACACACACACGCCACACACACACACACACACACACAAACATGCACGCACACACACCCACACTCACAAGCATGCACACACACACACACACACACACACACTCACAAGCATGCACACTATATATTCCGTGATCTGTGATGCACACACACACACACACACACACACACACACACACACACTCACAAGCATGCACACTATATATTCCGTGATCTGTGATGCACACACACACACACACACACACACCTACCCACACACACACACACACACACACACACACACACACCTACCCACACACACACACACACACACACACACACACTCACAAGCATGCACACTATATATTCCGTGATCTGTGATGCACACACACACACACACACACACACACACACACACTCACAAGCATGCACACTATATATTCCGTGATCTGTGATGCACACACACACACACACACACACACACACCTACCCACACACACACACACACACACACACACAAGCACACACACATACACACACAGACACACACACATACACACACACCCACACACACACACACACACACACACACACACATGCGTGGAATCGGGAACAAATGGACGCAAACAAAGCGACTTGTGAGTTGCAGGGAAACAAGGACAGAAGCAATGCTTACGTCTGGTGAGGTTCAGGTTATAAATGAGAGTTGAAAGCAGTCTATCTGTAATCTAAGTTGCGAAGATACATTTTTTATGGTTTGCGTATTAACACTGGGAAAATTCATATTGATTGAACGCAGATCTGATGATGAACAATCTAAATCTAATCTAAATCTAAGCTGCAAAGATATGTATCATTTGAGATTCATATTAAATGCATTCCCACAAGCAGACATGCATAATTTCGCGCTTACACATGCCGCATGTGGACCTACAATATAAAAAACCCAATCTCAAATGAACACAAGCCCTGCAACTCTTGCCAACCTTCCCTGAAGCAGGGAACAACATGATCGAAAACGTTAGTAATCTAAGTTGCAATGATATATAAACATTTAAAGCTCATATCAAATGCATGCCCACAAACAAACACGTGTAGTTCGGGCTTACAAATGCTGAATGTGTTCTTACAAATAAAATCCAAGCCTCAAAAGAACAGAACCCCTACAACTTTGGCCGACCTTCCCTGACACAAGGGGGACATTGGCAAAGTGAACCATTTTTTACAGTATGAGTGCTCAGTCTCATACCAACCTATAAGTCAAGGAGTACAAATAATATATGTATAATAAACCGTTGATATAAATAAAGTTATTGGGATAATCGAGGGGATAAGGCGTTGGCGCTTGAATTTGCGTAAATGGCACTAACGCTGGTTCGAGCCCCGCCTGCGTCATGTTCTATCGATAATAACTTCGACCCTTGTTCAATAGATGTCATTGAGTAATTTTTAATCAATAATAATATTAAAAACATTAACATTAATAATTATTCATTGATAACGTAAATACCTGTTTCTGGCCAGGTTGGTTAATAAAATTAGTCTTATAATACTAATATTAAATAAAAGGTGCAATGATCAATACGAACACAGGTCACACTTTTTTCATAGTTCACATGTACTACATTTAGCGGATTCCATTCAATGGATGTGCTTTCAAAACATCCCACATCATACCTCTATCCCAGTAAACGATGCTTTTTTACGACATTCGGGCACCGTGAAATATTTATGTGTCGCTAAAGAACAATACCATCCTTCAAGGGGACAAGTAATTTTAACCAGGATCCCAGCGCGCGTGCACCAGGCGAGGGGTCCGCGGCGGGGCGAAGGCTTTTATAGGCGACGCGGAACCGCAAGTGAAAAAATACGAGGCCAATACTCAGCAGTGGAATGTAATCGTATACACGGTGCTCAATAGACTGAAGCCAGTTTATGGGGTACAGTTTTTATTGTGGTTTTTTTGCTCGAGAAGGAGTTTTTTTTTAAATTATGTCTTTAAGCGAGTTATATTTAACCAAACCTGTGGTTTATTTATTTGATTAGACAAGGAAATCTATGAAAAAGGTGATGGATATGAACGAACTGAAAGAGGCTTGCAAAGATAAGAGAAAATGTAGACAAATTTGCAGAGGCTCGGGTCACCCTTAGAGGAATGGCGACAGAGTTACACAGTTTATTTATTCACTTTCGGTTCCGATAGCGCTTTCACATGTTGATACCACGACGGCTGATTCACTTCTGCGTTCTGGGGAGGGTGGGACTTCTTAGAGTCATGCGTTAGCCCCTGATTTGAGGATTTTCTTTTCCTTTCTTGAGGAGAGTAACTTTAGCTGATTAACTTCAACGGGAAGGCCTTCCGCCGCCAAAAAACATTGCAAGTGAAGTATCACCAAGTGAAGCGACTCCGCATGAGTTGTATGAACTTGGTGGGTGGAGGTGGGTAAAGTGCCTCCAGGTGATTCCGGCCCTAATTTATACAGATTATTAAGAATATCGTCTAAGCATGGAGAATTGTTACTTACCACCTTCCTAGATTTCACCAGAATTATCCATTCACCAATTAATTAATCTTAAACAAATACAAATTATTATTAGGTACCTACCTAATTTTGGCATTTGGGAAGATCATAATGTCAGGGAAGGTCGGCAAAAGTTGTAGGGTTTATGTTACTTTAAGGTTTGGAATTTTTTTGTATGTACACATGTTATGTTATTTTAAAATAACAAAGTGTACAGTATGTGTCGTGGGCCGAACAGAGCCGAACGGTCACGGAAGCAGCCGGACTGCGCCGTGGGATCTGATCGGGCTGTCGATAATCGCTCGGGAGTCCTGGGCGAGACGTCGGCGACAAAGCACCAAGCTGGAGCTGCTGCCATCCAAGGCGCCCGCCTTGTAGACCAGAGACGGGTGCATAGGAGCGCCCACCCAGGGGCTCCGACGTGTGGAGGCGTCCGCCTCGAGAGCCACCGCTAGCCTGGGGTTCTGCCCCAGGCCTTCAGTTCGTAACTCCAGTTTTAGTGACAACGAGCAGGTCAGGCCCTTCCCTTATTTCCTCTTTTTCCCCCATATTATTAAAGTAAATAAACCTTTATTTGTTCATGTCAAACTTATCTTTTAATTATAAAACCCTTCCCAAGATACAAGTAAGCAATGCCGAAGAAAGAACCCCACTCCCTGAGAGTGATGCTGATGAGAGCTAGCCGGAAGTAAGTATCCTGGTGATACCTTTCAATCTAAACATAACACACATTCAGCATTTGTAAGCGCAAACTACACGTGTTTGTTTGTGGGCATGCATTTGATATGAGCTTTAAGTGTTAATATATCTTTGCAACTTAGATTATAGATTATTGTTGAAGTAATCGCAATATTATTGTTATTTATGAAACAACGCATCCTGTTTGTAGCTATCACATCTACAAGATCCAACCCACTACATTTTGCTTAGAATCTGACAGACCCACAGCGTGCTAGTTTTCAAATATTCATTTTCTCGGGAGCCGGCTCCTCCTAAGGTCATAAATATCCCAACTAGACCTGAAGAGGTCTCACAAATCCAGGCAGGGACCGGCTCCCGGGCTAATGACCTTATAATGCTTTTTCGTATACAAACTTTAGACATAAACTAGCAGACAACTGAGAGTCTTTTCAACGTATACGCTTCCAGATCCGCGTTTAGTCTAGTGGTTAAATTTTTTATGTTAAAGTGTATTAGATTCAATTTTCAGCGGAGCACAAAAAAAAAAAGAATACTCTACTAAACTCAACTAAGCTACACATATAGTATAACTTCTTGCCGTGTTATACCAGAAGGGTTTCGCATGTGGCGAGTGGAACCTATTTATTTTTACAGGTAAGAAGGCCGGCCTTTCGCCAACCACTTTAGTTGAAGTGGGGGTTTCTTAGCTCCCGAGGGGGCTGGTACTCATTTCTTGTGAAGGCTGAGTAAACCTTGCCGGTATTTTATTATAGGGTTTGAAATAAACACCGAAACGGGAAATAATTTCTGAAACCTTCGGTGGGATTTAAACCCGAGCTGACGGGGTAGAATGCAAGCACTTTACCAACTGAGCTATCGACCGGAGTCCATGAAAAGCGTGTTAGGATTGACTAAAATGCTTAAAGATTTGTTTAGTACAAAACAAAATTATCTTTTTTTTCTTCAATCCCTGCAGAAACGTCTTCTTTCTGTGCTCCAATCTGTAATATCCTTAATTTTCCTCATCGGGTCTATTTATGCTCCAGGAGCGTGCAAGGATTATAGGCATGTTTGTATTAAAGTATGTTTCTGAATAAATATTTTTGTCGCATTTCTTTAATTTCACTTATTTGAAATTGACTGAAGTGCTAACGATGACTCCAATCGAACTTAAATTTTGAATTTCAAATCTGAATATCAAGCATGAATGTTTTTTTTTCTAAATTGTATATTGCCTACCTATTAGGCGCATGTGTCTGTATGGGATGCACGCCCCTGATAAGAAAAATATTTCCTACTCGAAAAGTTACTGAGAACGACTGGTTAAAAAAATGATAAAAATACGAATTCCGGAAAACTTATGTTCAATATCCAGACCTTTTCACTTATGTCAGATAATGCTCCACAAAAAAGAGGAGACCTTGATTCTATCAGCGCCACTTTACGAGATCCCCATCTGATGGAACGCATTCCTGACCTCAAGGATGACCCCCAGGAGGTCACCAAGATATTGTGTCATGACCTCAAGGTCCAGAGGAGGGGGGGGGGGGGTGGTTTCAAGGCCTGGGAACCCCTCCGGGAACAATTTCATCCTAAGAGATGATTTGTGGGAACATATTAAAAATCCCAAATATTTTTAGGGGAAAAAGAACGGGGAAATGTATGTGCTGAAATCGATTTCCAGTTTTTTTTAATATCTTTTAAATTTACGTCTTTTCTTGAAAAAAAAATGAGAAAAAGTTTTTTTTTCATATTAAATGATAGGTGTTTGAAAGTTCCTTGACTTTTACAAAAGTCGGTGTGAGACAGACCAAACGTACTGTAAAAATTGAATTTCTTTACCAATGTGACTACTGTTCCAGGCAAGTACGGAAAAGCTGCAGCTTTTATGTTCATTTGAGGTTCTGATGTAATTTGTAGTATTTGTAAGTACAAACATAGAGGTGTTTATTTGTAGACATGCATTTTAAATGAATTTAAAATGTTAATATATCTTTGTATTTAAATTTAAAAAAACTTTTTAAAAACATAGTTTTATTTTCACTTATCTGTAGTCAAGATAATAGCTAATGGTGATCATAGACATTTGGAATGTACAACCGCGAACTTACATGTGCCTCTTTGTGGGCACGCATTAAATATGAGCCTTAAATGCCGATCCTCTCCTATAGAGATCTCCCCTACAGACATCTTTGACCCTTATTTTATAGCAAGAATAAGGATCATTCTCGAATCATTGAGAATTGGTACAAGCAAGACTTCAAAAAAAAACATTCGACCAAACGCTCGAAAAATACAATTTATATATTAGTACCTCACATATCTCTTCAGAGACTTTATAATCACACAGGCAAACAAAATACACAATTACAAATCCGTAAAAGTATCTTTACAATTGTAACTATAAATATGTAGATTCAAAATTTCGAATAAACTATTATACAATAGGCCTAAACACAGTGATAAGAACGGAATGTAGAGAGGGTATGAATTACTGTACATAATATGTTTGAAGAGGGGTAGGTAAATACCTGGGGGTGGAAAGAAAGGGTGGGAAGGATAAGAAGGAGCAATGCTAACCAGAAATGAAATACATATTTTGTGTATTGAAAACTGCCATGATTTATCTCCTACCGGCAACTGGAGGAGGGTTGTGGTGGAATTTGGGAATGGATAAAAGTGACACAAAACCTTTGCAATTTATTTTTACTCTCTTCATACAAAAAAAAAAACTTTAAGCTTGTTTGTAGCAACAGAAAGCATCAATTCTTAAACAAGACTCAAATGTCGTAAGGCTCAATGGGCTTTTGGTAAACCTTAATTGGGGAAGGCATGATTTTTTTAACCACCGATCGGAGAGATAAAACTTAAAAGTAAGATGATTTTGAATAGAAACTTAACATTTAGGTAAAACACTCTTACAGCCTGTTCCACCAAACTCCAATCAGACAAAAATCAAAATTAAGTGCGATTTCTGTCATCAAATCAAAAATTTGGTTGCATATACGTAAGTCAGCTGATGTACATAATATTTCCTGTTCAAATTCCATCATATTACAACCCACTTCCGAGAAATATTTAACCGAGGTCCTGTAACGAGATGGATTTGTTTGTTAGGTAAAATGGAACATGAGATTTGAATTTGAATGAAAAGGAAAACAAAGGAAGGCAGAAAGAGGGAGGAAGCTTGCCTGGCGTGAGAGCTACAAGCAGGTGTAATAAAGAATATTATTGTGCTGTGGTTAATTGTGTATACATTGTGAAAGAAATAAAAGTAAACATATTAAAGTGGCTGTTAATTATTAATTGTGTCAATCAGCAGGACAGAAGAAAAACCCTCACATTTTGGCGCCCAACGTAAAAGAAAAATCTGTAAATGAAATTCCTATGAAGAAAATTTTCTCAAACAAAAACAAATGACATTCGATTCCAATAAATGACATTCAAAACAATATGAAATAATTAAAATTAGACAGATTTATGGTTGTGAAAGCATCAACACGTTTAAAAGCTATTGAAGGCATCAACTTATACAATTTAAAACAAGAAATTGCAAGTTTTAAAAGGCGGTTTTGAAAATATTGAACGGCTGTTTTGAAAATATTGAAGGCAAGAGAATTCAAATTACCTACCTACGTTCGGAAGAAATGAACATTTAAAAATCGAACGTCGCGGGAGAATGAAGATTGGACATGAACCAGTTTGTTTCAAATCAGTTTAGATAAATATATATAGATGGTGCTATATTTAATTTGTATGAAAAAAAATTTTTCAATGAAATGATTTTTTTTAATTGCATAAATTGAAAATATACAGCAAATGACGAAATCTAAAAAAATAAATAATAAAAAGGATTTAGAAAGTAACACAATGGAGTCCATAAATTTTGATCCTCTCAAATTAAAAATATCTTTTAATGGTGAAAGTGAACCAAATGAATTTATAATAAGGTTAGAAGAATTAGCCAAAGTCTACAAATTAAAATTAGATTATTTGGTAGAGTGTATGCCTATATTTTTAACAGATTTTCCGTTAACTTGGTACAGAGCAATTAATTGTGAATTTGATTGGAAAATTTTTAAAACCAAATTCTTACAACAATTTGAAAAATATGACTTTCAAAGGAATCTTAAGTTAGAAATTTTAAATATGGTACAAGGTCATGATAATGCATCTGTTTATATTTTAAAGGTTAAATCAAAAAATAATTTATTAAATAAAAGAATGCATGATAAAGAACTTATGGACATAATAATTCATGGATTGTCAGAAAAATATGCAACTTTACTGACAACATCTGAAATTAAAAATACAGAGGAATTATCTACAATATGTAGCAAGTTTGAATCATTTATAAAATTTAATGAATGTAAGAATTTAAATGTAATGAATGACACAGAAGAGAAAAATGTAATGCAAAAATGCAATTTTTGTAATAAATCAAGGACATAATCAAATTAGATTAAAAAAAAAAAAAACATATTTTCATGTGTATGAAAAATTTGAGGTGATGAATGATACGGTGAAAGTTGATATAAAAGTGATCAGTGAAAGAATGAATTATGAAACATTGCATGAATGAAGGTATGAAACATAAATTAAACAAAGTATTACATATGAAGGTAAAGTTTTTAAAAAAATTGATGGACTGATAAATTTATTAATGAAAAATAAATTTGAAATAAATTTAAATATTGGGAAAGATGTGATACATGTTTAAAAAAAAAATTATTTTAATGAATTGATTAATTAAATGGTGAATGTTTATTATGTATTGTTATTTGATTATTTTGAATTGTTGAATTAAGTATTTAAAAAAAAAAAACAAATATTTGTTTATAATATTGAATATGAAATTTGTGTTAAAAAAAATATATATATTAATTTTAGTATGAAAATAATTGGTATTGTTAAAAAAGGTATTAATGACTGAATAATGTATCAGAAACAGGTTTTTTTTTTATTTTCATATTTTTGAAATTTATCCTTAAAATAAAGCAAAATATGTGGCGCCGGCTGAGCATTATGATACATTATTTACTCATTGTAAAAGAAAAAAAAAAAAAAAATTGGGAATGTTTTTTTTTTTTATGAGAGGAAGGAGGTGTATTGTAACGAGATGGATTTGTTTGTTAGGTAAAATGGAACATGAGATTTGAATTTGAATGAAAAGGAAAACAAAGGAAGGCAGAAAGAGGGAGGAAGCTTGCCTGGCGTGAGAGCTACAAGCAGGTGTAATAAAGAATATTATTGTGCTGTGGTTAATTGTGTATACATTGTGAAAGAAATAAAAGTAAACATATTAAAGTGGCTGTTAATTATTAATTGTGTCAATCAGCAGGACAGAAGAAAAACCCTCACAGTCCTTACCAAAATTAAGCCGTCAAATTTGTTGTGTCAATCAAATATTGATTGGAGGTTGGTGAAACAGGCCCTTACTGTTTGAGATTTAAAATAGGTGCGTGGAATCAATTTAATTTTACAGGTAAAAAAATCAACCTTACGCCAACAACTTTACTTGAAAGTGAGAGTTCTCTTTGTTTTCAAAGGAAAATAGTCAATTTCTTGCAAGCGATGAACTGTATGACCTGGTATCAAATGCTTAATTACTTTAAATGTAAACTATTTTTAACATTTAGTTATTAACAAATCTGTTTTATTTTCACTTTTTATTATTATTTTTTTAAAGGACACAAACGTTATCGACTACACAGTAGTCATCATCATATTTTTAACATATTTGACAATACTTTTACTGTTTTCCATCACTGCCCCAGGTTAGAGTGGTCCTCTTTAGGACTCCGGCTGAGGGTGCACTAGGGTGGGCCGCGATTATTTAACGACTCGGAAGAAATTGAAATTCCGCCCAATACTTTACAACGTTAGGGCCATATTCTTTTTTCCAGTCGTTTGAAATCGATTTGAAAATATTGTCTCCGCCGAGGTTAATCTCTTATTTGATTGATCAACAAATTAACTAAATGAATTGAAAACGATTTTTATTATAACGAGCCTTCGGAGAAGGATAAGACTCGGATGAAATACAATTCTTTCCTCTCAAAAGAGGAGCGTTGTTGTGTGAAACCTTTCTGAATTTACAGATAGAATGGAATATATATACAGAATGGAATATTTACAGATAGAATGGAATAAAAAATGTATAAAGGCAACAGATATGTGAAAAATTAGGACTTTATCAGTTTACAAACCAGTAGGTTTCCATTAGCATGTTACAAAAATGGCTGTGACAAGAGAAGTTGTAGTTAAAATGTTTTTTTTTTTAATAAGTCAGCAACCTATTTTGCCTCGCCAGAAACAGGTATCAACATTACAAATTATTACCCAATGACATCTGTTGAATCAAGGTCAAAGTAGCTGTCGATAGGACACGGCGCAGGTCGGCTTTAAACTTATGCTTGTTTCAAAAACGTAAATTCGAGTACTAAGATTTTATCCGCTCGACCATACCAGAGTTTTTTTTTAAGAAATCCTGTGCGGGAGACTAGATTTCAGAGACTCTAGGGGTCTTTGACACTTGTTGCAGTGCCGCAGAGGTGTTTACGAGCTAAATAGTCGCTACAAAGCGCCAATACTCAAGCAAGACCCAGTTGCTGTAAGGCTGGATGGACCTTTATTGCCCGGTCTTTGATAAAGGTTTTATTAATTTTTTAACCCGGCGAAGTGCATATTTGAAAATAGAAATGGTATATTTTTTGTGCTCCGCAGGAATTCGAACCCATAACCTTCCATTTACAAGTCTGAAGTGTTGCCACTGGACTACGGACCGGTATTAAGATGATAAATAAATAAACTTCCACAATCATTGTAGACATTGAGTGTAAGAGGGTAGACAGCAATACACTCATTGTTTTTGTATTTAATTCAACTTCATTATTTTTTTTTTGTTTTAAATAAAATAAAAACTGCATATGTATGCACTCTGCGAGCCCTCATACATTTATTTTTGTTTGTACTCTTCTCCCCGGCGTCTGACATCTCGCTTGTATGGGAGCGCATGTGAGTTATTGGTGTCGTGCCGCAGGAGCAAGTGGCTCGCTTTGTCAGCAACTCTAGACCCCCGGACGCAAACCCCCGAGTATTGGACCCCTCACAACAAACACAGAGATGTTTTGTATTTGAAAATATATGATTATAAAAGAATTTCACTATTTCTCGTATTTTCATATTTTTATTTGCGAAGGAACTAATTGCGAAGTAAATACTTTTACTTTCTTCGGCTCATAAGCCTTGAAGGCTCAGGGCCTCCCGCACCACAATCCTCCAGGACTATATAATGCGAAGTAAATGAAATGTAGAAAATAATTTTATTGATTATAGAGGCATTACTCTGTAATCGTTCATCTTAAAAAATAAAATATAAAAAGTAAAAACAACTTCGCTTACGATTACTTTGAGTATATTTTATTTTAACTCCACAACCGGTTTCGCAAACATCCGTTCGCGTCATCAAGTGGTTAAATTAATACTTTATTTTAATGGTTTATGGAGTAAGGTCAGGGTAAGATTGAGGGGAGAAATCTCAGGGACGCCGAAGGACATCGTGGCTGAAAAACCTGCGACAATGGTTCGGCAGAAGCACCAAGTCCCTGTTTCGAGCCGCAGCATCTAAAGTCAAAATAGCCATGATGATTGCCGATCTTCGATAGAAGTGGCACAAAAAGAAGAAGAATATGTCGTCAGATTAGATTAGATTGTTTGAGGGCACTCACCAGCGGCTATGATGTGGTACACGCAGGGCACCCTCTGAGGTCCGATCCTGTTGGTGGCCCAGCAGAGCAGGGTGCCGTAGTCAAGCTCCGTCATGGGCGTGTAGGAGACCACGCTGGAGGTGCCGGACCTCGCGATGTGCCCTGTGCTGACCTCCATGCTCTCTGCAGAGTTGTTGAAGGTCCACCGGAACTAGGAATGAAAACAGATTCCTTATATGATTGCCTTAAAATTAACCTAATTTAACATGTAAATGAAGTATTGTTAAGGGCCAATTACATAGAACCGGTGAAGATATTTTTTGATCCGATTAATCTGGAGATGATGAACAAATTAAACGTGAAGACTACAGGGGAAAAACAAGGAATGTCAGCAAAAATTTGAAAAAATCTACTAATGCTACCTAGCGGCATCTGCGTGAATCTAAAGTTTTGCAAAAATTGTAATGCAACAACAGTCACTATCACAGTTTATAGCAGTATTTCCGGTTCTTTGTGACAGTCAATGACCATGAGAATTACAGATTTTCAAATTTATAATTCTGATTTATTCAACATGTTCTTCAACTGACATTCCTCGTTCTTTTCCTATAGTCTTCACGTGTATTTTTATCATAAATCAGTTATCTTGTCGGTAGAAATATGTGTTTTAAACCACATATTTCATCCAGTCAATTGATCAGTTGATAAAATGCTTGCGTTGCAATCCAAAAGGCTAGGGTTGCATTACGCCAAATGTATGTCAAATGTATCAGGCATGACTTCTTCTTCCTTAGCCATCTCTCCACTGCTGGATATAGGCCTCTTCCATGTTTCTCCACTCCTTTCTATCCTCTGCCCTCTGAATCCATTTCCGCCCCGCGACTGGAATAATGTCATCTGACCATCTTTTTTGTGGTCTGCCCACGCTTCTTTTATCTTCCCATGGTCGCCACTTGAGGATTTTCGTTGCCCATCGGTTGTCATCTCGTCTTGCCATATGGCCTGCCTATTGCCATTTTAGTTTTGCAATACGATCCATGATGTCTGTGACTTTTGTTAGGTGTCTGATGTCTTCGTTTCTTTTTCTATCTTTAAGACTTATTCCCAACATCCGTCTTTCCATGGATCGTTGTGAGCACTTTAATTTATGGACGCTCACTGCGGTTAGCGAGATGGTTTCTAGGCCATATGTTGTCACAGGGAGGATGCAAGTCTCGTAGATCTTTCTCTTTAGGTTCATTGGGATGTCTTTATTTTCGAGTATGTGCTTTAATTTTCCAAAAGCTGCCCAGCCCAATCCTATTCGTCTGGGTATCTCTGCAGTTTGGTTTTCCTTTCCCATTTTGATCTTGTGTCCAAGGTAGATATATTCGTTTACAGCCTCTATGTGTTTGTTGTTGATGTTTAGGCTTTCGTTTGTTGGGCTCATAATTTTTGTTTTACTGATGTTCATTTCAAGACCAATTTTCAGAGAGGTTTCATGCAGTTCTTTGATCATACTCTTCAGCTCTTCGATGTCTTTGCTTATAAGCACTATGTCGTCGGCAAAACGGAGGTGGTTCAGGTAAACTCCATCAATTTTGATCCCTTTGTTGTCCCAATTCATCATTTTAAAAATATTCTCCAGGGCCAGCGTAAACAATTTAGGAGATATAGTGTCCCCTTGTCGAACTCCTCGCTTAATGTTTATTTTATCAGTTCTTGTTTCGTCGTCTAGTTTAATATCCATTGTGGCATGATCATATATAAATTTAATGAGCCTTGAATATCTGGAGTTGATTCTTGCGTCGTTTAGAGCCTGTATGATAGCCCATGGTTCTACAGAATCGAAAGCTTTTTTGTAGTCCACAAAAGCCAGATGAATTGGGATTTTGTATTCAGTTGTCTTCTCAATCAGTAAACGGACAGTCTGGATGTGATCAGTTGTTCCAAAACCCTTTCTAAACCCTGCTTGTTCAACCGGTTGGTACATGTCAAGTTTTTGTGTTAAACGATTTGTTAAGATCTTTGTAAGCAATTTATACAGGTGGGACAGTAAGCTTATTGGTCGATCTGTTACTGTTACTGTATCCTGCCGCCGTTCCACTAGGGGTGGCCGGTACCTCCGCAGATGCGCCTCCACTTTTTTCTGTCCTTACAAACCACTTTCATTTCCTCAATATTCATCACCTTTTTCATACATACTCTTCTCTTATTTTCACTCTGCAGGTTCCATTCTTTCGCAATCTCACCTATTTGGTCTAACCATTCTTTCCTCGGCCTTCCCCTTCCGCGCTTTCCTCTGACATTTCCTTTGTACACTTTCTTCGTTAGTCGTTCATCATCCATTCTTTCGAGATGTCCGAACCATCTCATCGTACTTTTTTGTACTTTCATTCTCATATTCTCTTTTATACCACACTCGTTCATCACCCAATCATTACGTACTCTATCATTCAGTGTTTTTCCAGCCATTGCTCTCAGGTAAGCCATTTCAACCGTACATACTTTACTCAGCTCACATTCATTAACTGTCCACGCCTCACTTCCATACATCAATGTCGGAACCAATATACCATTGTGGACCGCCAATCTCATATTCTTCGTAAGTTTCCTATTTCTTGCAATTCTTCCAATCGTTCCCATTACACTTCTTCCTCTACTAGCACGCTTTTCCAATTCTTTCGTCAATTTCCCATTCGACTCAAACTTGCTTCCCAGATAATCAAATTCTTTCACGACCTCCACTCTTGTTTCATTCAGTCTTATCTCAATTTCCTCGCATTCCTCAGTCCTGTCAAACACTAATACTTTCGTCTTACTGGCATTCACTTTTAAACCGTTCTTACTAAAAGCGTCATTCATTTTGGTGAGTATCATCTGGAGCTCCTCCGCTGTATCAGCCAACACTACGGCATCGTCAGCATAGAGAAGAACTCCAACATTCGTCTCACCCACTTTCACACCATAATGAGAAATTTCTGCTTCTTTCATACAATTGTCCATGATTATGTTAAATAACCACGGACTCATTACACACCCCTGTCGTACTCCCTTGTAAACATCAAACCATTCGCTACATTTACCATCCACTCTTACACACGCCAAACTATTTTCATAGATGGCGCGTATTCCATTCAGAAGCTTGCCGTTCACACCGTACTTTAGGAGTACTTTCCACATCATACCTCTGTCCACCGAGTCAAAAGCCTTCTCGAGATCCACAAAAGCCGTGTAGACCTTCCGACCTACAGCCAGATGTTTTTCAACAATCTGTCTGAGAGTGAAGATCTGGTCTACACACCCTCTTCCTGGCATAAAGCCAGTCTGGATATCAGAAACCCCATGACCGGTAGACAGTCTCACTTTTTTTATGAGAACCTTACACAATACTTTACCAGCTATACTGAGAAGACTGATGGGCCTGAAATTTTGGCAGTCCTTTTTGTCACCTTTTCCTTTGTAGATAGGAACAATGACCGCCTTTTTCCAGTCCATCGGCACTTTACTCTCTTTCACACACATCTTGCACAGTTCAAACATCCATTCAATCATGCACTCCCCAGCACATTTGATCATCTCAGCATTCACACCATCATTCCCAGCAGCTTTTCCATTCTTCAGATCTTTTATACTTATTATCACATCCTCTTTCACAATTTCTTCATCGCTGTCATTATATTCAACATCATAATAGTCTCTTTCGCCCTGGCCATATAAATTTTTAAAATATTCATTCCATCTCTTCCTTACATCACTTTCGTCCCACAGCAAGATTCCCTCAGCGTTTTTAATGCCTGGGGTGGTTGATCCGCGACTTTCGTTTTTATCACGTACCCAGCTCCAGAATGATTTTTTATTGGTGAGGAAATTCTGCTGCGCTCTCTCATTTTCCTTACTTTCTATTTTCATCTTACTCTCAAAGACGACGGTTTTGGCTCTTCGTTTTGCTTGCTTATATATCTCTTCTAGAGCTTGATTTTTCCTATCATTCAGCCATCTATTAAAAGCATTCTTCTTCTGTTCAATAGCTTCTCTCACTTCGTCATTCCACCATGCATCACCTCTTCTTTTACAGACCTTCGCTTCACCACAAACAGATTTCGCACATTCAATCATATTTTCTTTCATTTTTGACCACATTTTTTCAACACATCCTTCTTCTTTTGTTTTTTTTAACTCATCGTGGTTAAGTCTTTCATTCACCTCACATTTGTACTTTTCTTTTATACTTACATCATTCATTTTTTCAACTTTTATTCGCTTCATACTCACCAATTCCTTTTGTGCTCTTCTTTTTACATCTCCTATCATTATTCTCGAGCACAGCAAATAGTGGTCTGTGTTCAGCACAGCTCCACGGTATACTCGAGAGTCTCTTACATCCCCTCTCATTCTTTCATCCACACAGATGTAGTCAATAATTGTACGGTTGCCCGCTCTGTTCTGCCACGTATACAAATGTATACTTTTGTGGTTGAACCAGGTATTCGACGTAAAGAGTCTATGCTCCATACATAGGCTTATTAGCGCTCTACCGTTATCATTGGCTACACCTTTACCACTCGGTCCTACCACATTTTCGCTATAATCTTGTCTCATACCTACCCATCCATTAAAATCTCCTAGTAGAATCGTTCTTTCATTCTCTTCTTTCTGTCTCATAACAATGTTAACTTTCTCCCAGAATTCTTCTTTCACTACCCTGCATTCCGAGTCCACTGGGGCGTAGCACGCAATCAGTAGAACTTTCATCCGTCCAAATCTCATTCTCACTAACAATATTCTCGGGGAGACTCTTTCATACTTAGTAATACAACCTTTCGCTTTTTCATCAATGATAACACCTACACCCTGTCTCTTGTATCCATCTTTCACCCCACACCATACAAAAAATTCACCATTTACCATTTCCTTTTCTCCATCTCCTATCATTTTCGTCTCAGTCACACAAAGAACTTTTATTCCTCTCTCTTTCATAATATTTGAGATTTCCCTCTCTTTACAGTCATTCCAGTCCCTCACGTTCCACGTTGCAAACTTCCATTCCTCTTTCTTCGCATACTTTCTTCTCACACATTCTTTTCGTCGCTCGCACACTTCTTCAGCCTTCCTGACAGAATCAGCTTTGACGCCTCTACAGAGGCCATTTGACACTCCCACGGCTTCCGGGCGGCGGAGGTTGTCAGTCTCTGCGCGCCCCCTCTCGTGCTGTGCAGCGCCGTCCTCGCAGTTGTCAGCTGGTGGCCTGCAGTACAGGCGACGTCCCGCCCGCCTGCCACGCTTGCGCCTCCTCCCCCCAGCACTATCCACGACATGTCGTCCCTGTCCCTGCACTACCCTCCGCACACAATCGCTCACTTCAATGTGACAGACAGGGCTATGTCTTCTCAGACGTAGGAGTTCATTTATCGTATAAGATCGCACCATTTATTAAATATTAAATTATTTATATTATTACGTTAAAATCCAATAATTTAAATCAAATATTGACACATTAAAATTTGAACACAAATCATTTTTATCACATTAACCCGTCACAACCATTGGTCACAACATTAAAATCCATTATTCTTTAAAGTAAATTAGTTAAAATATTTATATCATATTATCGTCAAAAATTTAAAATTATTAATCCGCAAAATTATATTGTCACAAAAAAAAAAAAAAAAAACTATTTGTCATTCAGATTAAAAACACAAATTACACAAAAACGTTACATTCATTACGAGTATTATGGGTTATGATATATTAAGTAAAAAATTGTAATTTATCCTTAATTATTAATTAAAATGTACTATTTCACGAAACAATTAATTTGATTTATTATTTTAAAAACAATCGCGGAGCTGACAGCACACGCTGTGTCGCCAAAGGCGCCATCTTGCGGTACGATAATTCTCCAAATCTTCCGGATCTCCTTTTTTGAATAATAGTACCACTTCAGCATTTTGCCAGTTTTCTGGTATGGCTTCTAATTCAATGCATTTATTTAGAAGTATTTTCACGGCTTCATTTAATTTTTTGCAGCCCATCTTTAAAATATCATTTGTAATTTTGTCTTCTCCTGGAGCTTTATTTTTCTTCATGTATTTTAGAGCATTTTCCATCTCCTCGTGAGTTATTTCTGGTACATCTTCTGATCCCATGTTAAGTATTACGGTATTTTGTGATTGGTTTATATTTTGTGTTTTAGATGTATATAGGTCAGTGTAGAATTCATGAATCGCTCCAGTAATCTCGGCCTTATCGTTTAATGTCCTGCCATTTTTGTCTTTCACTTTAGTAATATTTTTCTTTCCTTCCGCGTTATTTCTCCTTAAAACCTTCATATTTTTGTTTGACTCTATTGTCTTTGTAATAAGCTCGTTATTAAATTTTCGTAGATCCTTTCTCACCTCTCTTTTGATTGTTTTAGATCAGGCATGACTACTAATCCATTATACCATTTACATTTACTCAAATTTCACAATAAGTTATACAATACTTCTTCCAAACCAAATAAGCTTCTTTGCCCTTTGCATAAAAAATAGGTTAGCGTAAGGCTGGAAAAAAAGTCCAAAAATACGTCAATGATTTCTTAGCACCTTAAAAGCAACGCAAACATTCGTAGAAACTTATTGTTTTCACACTTAAGGTAACCAGATTTTTGGAAACCACCTATCTCAAAAATTAGGTGTCATGTTATATTCGGGCTGTACCTTTATTTATTGGTACTGCAACTGAGTCACAGGTAAAGGAAAGGCTTAAAATAAGATGTGTACCTGTACTTCTGGCGGGTTGGCATCCACTTGGCACATGATCTGCGCTTTTTCCTGTTTGGCGACCCCGTGCACTCGAATCTGGTGCGGCTTGCACGTTGGTGCGACTGAAAAAAGAAGAAATATAGTTCAAATAAACAAAGTAAATTTTCAAACCATTTTGTCTGAAACCATGGCCCAGATTGTCGATAAAGCATTTGTTGGAGCAAAATGTTTGGTCAAGGGGGGGTCACAGGCTGTTTAATTCCTCTATCTTTTAACCTTAATTATCCTTTATCATCAATCGTTAAATATTGACAACAAGAAGTACCTCAGTTAACACAAAACTTAAGGGCTGAAGGACAGGAAATTATTTTTGTTTTCTTTCGTATTAGACATTCTTCATTTTCCTCCAACAGAACGAAGGAAGATGAGGACAGTGAATTTCCAGCCAGTTTAAATCAACGAACGATTGCGACGCCTTGATAACTCGCCTCGAGAATGCTTTCTGCTCCAGACAGCGAAACGTCAGCAGATAAAAAAAGTTGCAAGTTACAACCACTTCAGTTGAAGTGGGGAGGGCTGGTACTCATTTTTTGTGAAGGCTGAGAAACCCTTGCCGGTATTTATTTTGGGTTTGAAATATAAACTGAAACGGGAAATCATTTCTGACATCCTCGTTGGGGATCGAACCCTTGCTTTCTGCATAGAGTGCATTCTACCAACCAAGCTATCGACCGGACTTTTTACGAACTTGGTCGTCTCTACAAAGCGCCAATTCTCAAGCAAGATGCAACTTTTGTAAGGCTGGATGGACCTTTCTTTTCTGACCGTACTTTGGTAAAGCTATATGAATTTTTCAACCCAGGGAAGAGCATAATATTTTAAAATATAAATGTTTATAATTATTTGTTGCGCTCCGCCGTTATTTCAGCCCACGACCCTTCATTTACGAGTTCAAAGCGTTAACACTAGACTACGGACTACTTTCTACATTAATATTTTTGAGTAAGTGTGCATCTGTTACTTTTCCACTGTTTCGTTTCACTTTAATATTTCTTTATTTTTAAGTCAATTATCTCACTTTAAAAGCAAAAAAAACTGTATTTCTTTTAGGACTTGGATTAATCACGGTCTTCTTTCGAGATTCAACATTTCAAAGCCCACAAAAAATACTGGAAATCCTTTTTTTTTGGCGCGCAGTGATAATTGTTATTCCTGAGTGTCATTTTTAATGAATGAATCTCCTTTTTCTTCGCGCTCCTTAATTAAATCAAGAGAATGGGGAAATCTTTTATTTTTTCGGGCCAGTAATGAGAAGGATAGAAAAAATGTATATTACGGACAATCTAGAATTTTCTCGTCTTAATTTGAAGAAATAATAATTTTAAAAGTTGTCTCGCTGCATAATATTTTAATTTAATATAAATTAATTCATTTTTAATTAAGCCGCAAAGAAGCAAATGCGGAAGTGAAGGATTTTTTTCAAAAATTAGTCCCCTTACTAATAAGTTCATTTATGATGCTGACCACCCACACTGTAAAATATGGTTCAATTAGCGAATGTCAGCCAGGCGCGTGCATAGGGTATGGGCAAAATAAATATGTAATCTAATCTTATCTAATCTAAGCTGCACGGATATATTTCATTAAAGATTTAAATTGAATTCATTCCCACAAGCAGACATGTATAATTTCGCGCTAACACATGCCGCATGCGGATCTACATTATAAGAACCCATCTCAAATGAACATAAGCCCTGCAACTCTTGCCGTCCTTCCCTGAGACAGGGGTGACATTGGCAAAGTGAACCATTTTTTTCACAGTATGGGTGGTCAGCCGCATACCAACCCAAATACATACACATTTCAGAATAAATATTTTCTCCTGATCCTTTTAAATAACTCATTTTAAATTAGCTGCAGTGTTAACGATGGCTCCAATCAAAATTAAATTTTAAATTGTAAATCTGAATTCAACCTTAAATGTTTTTTTATCATACATTGCCTACCTATTAGACGCATGTGCCTGTATGAGATGCACGCCCCTGATTGTCATCTTTGTTTCAGAGAAGGACGGCAAGAGTTGCAGGGCTTATTTTAATTTAAGATTGGATTTTTATGTTGTCTTGTTTTTAAGTCCACATGCGGCGAACTAATACGTGTCTGCTTATGGGAATGCATCTAATATAAATCTTCAATGCGGTATATCATTGAAGCTCAGTTAAAAATACATGTAAATTGAAATGATGAAGAACTCTGTATATATTTAAAAAAAATATTAGGATTTTTTTTTCTTAATTTTTTAATTTTTTTTAAGGACCTTAGTCACATTTGCGTTACACCTATGACGTTTGCCTGCCGAAAACAAAATCAAAATCTGTGATTCCATTGAGTCGTTTATAATCAAAATTGGCAACGTAGGGGAATTTTCGAAAACAAACAATATATTGAAATGTTGAGAACATGCTTTCATGTGTTTCCATAAAATAATTTAATTTTGAAAAAAAAAATCCCTGCATTGCCACTTTTTGTTTTATAATACTCATTATTTCGTCCCATTTACAATTTGGGAACTAAGCTACACATGTAGAGTAATTTTTTGCCGCGTTCTCTCCAAAGAGGTCGCATGTGGCGTGTGAAACTATTTATTTTTATAGGTTAGGAGGCCGGCGCAACCATTTCAATTGAAATGGGGATTTCTCAGCTTCCTAGGGAGCTGGGAAACCCCTTATACTCACAAATCAACAGTTAAGATTAACATTAGATGTATTCTCATGAAGGCACGTTTTAATTCGCGTGTACAAATGCCGCATGTAGACTTACATCATAAAAAACCCAGTTTCAAATGAACATAAGTTCTACCACTCTTGCTGACCTTCCCTGAAACGGGGGTGGCATTAGTAAAATGAACCATTTTTAACAGTATGTTTGGTCAGCCTCACACCAACTGCCATAAAAAAAAACTAAATTAGGCTGATTTATTTGGTGAGCGCTGTTTTTGTGTGTATCACACCTCAATAGCCCTCTGCGAGCTTGGTCGCCGCTGTAGAAAGCGCCAACTCTAAAGCAAGACCCATTTCCTGTAACGCTGGATGAACCTTTAGTGACCGGTCTTTGGTAAAGGTTTTATAGATTTTCAACCCAGCGAAGAGCATATTTTAAAATATAAATGGTATCTTTTTTGTGCTCTGCCGGGTTTCGAACCCACAACCTTCCATTTACAAGTCCGCAGTGTTACCACTGGACTACGGACCGGCCATGTAATGTTTGTCACTGTGATATTCAGTAATGTGTTGTTCTGTCATGCTACTTTATATCATTATCGTTTTGTCACTATGCCGTTCTAACCTGCCACCTTCCCAACTAATGCGATCAATCCAAGAACAGAGTCGTGTAATTTTAAATTACCTTAAACGGGTTGACGTCATGTGTCTAAGTGACTGGGGTCCTAAGCAACCACAAAAAAAACACAAAATATTTTTTAGTCAGCAACCCAACAAAGTGACGTCACACATTTTTTTTTTGCCGACTCCATTGACAGACATATTTTTTATTTTAATTTATTGAAATGGGAAAGCCAGGTAAGCGCGTTCTTCAATATCACGCCACGGTCTTGGAGTGAAAAGGTACAGGTATTATTTTAATAACATTTCAAAAACGATCAAAATGTCACTTAGTCTGTTTTCGCGCGACAGCCCCGACTATTATTCATGGCGTGATAAATTGCTTTTTTGGTTTTGCGACGTTTTTTTCCGATCGCATTAATTCTCCCTCTCCCTCTCCCGCACTCTCTCTCTCCTTGTCTTTCTTTCAATCGTTAATTTACTTTTTCGCACTCAATATGCAAATCATTTTTTTAATTACGTTTTTGAGTGTTTTTTTTTTTAAACAGTTTATTGCGGTTTTTAAACGTTGTCAAAATTAAATTGACACACTGGTCGATTAATCCGTTATTTGATAGGACAATATTTGGCTTTTGAAATTAATTTATTTTTTTATAAAAAAAATATATTCGTCCAAACAATAAAAAAATAGTAAAAATACAACTAAGTATTAAAAACTAAAGTAAAATTAAACTGGGATTGCGGTCGTTTGACATATTTACAAATAAAAATTTAGTTTAAAATTATAACACTGTACTGATATTTGACAATCCGTTGTAGGAGAACTTAATAAAAATACAACTAAGTATTAAACACTAAAGCAAAATTCAACTGGGATTCAACTGGGATTGTCGGTGCTATGGCCACGGCGGTCAAGACGCTTGTTCAGCTAGCGTATTTGGGTCAGATAACGTTGGTTCGAGCCACGGCTGGCCCCTTTGACCATAACATTGATCCTGGTTCAGATGTCGTTGCATGCACACAAGCTTCTGCTTTCGCATGAAGACAACTGGCCAGGCAAAATAGGTTGGTGAATTGCATTCCTCTTCACAATTTTATTTTTTTAAATAAAATTAAAATCAAATATACGCAACGCAACTAAGCCACACATTTAGTGTAACTTGTTGCTTGCATTATCCTCGAAGGGCTCGCATGTGATAATTTGGAACCTTTTTATTTTTTACGAGTAAGGGAGCTGGCCTCACGCTAACCAATGAAGTGGGAAAATATACATCTATAATCTAAATTGCAAGGATATATTCATTCAAAGCTCTCAGATGTATGCCCACAAACAAACACGTGTAGTTCGCGCTTACAAATGCTGATTGTGTACTTACAAATAAAATCCAAACCTCAAATAAACATAAGCCCTGCAACTCTTGCCGACATTCCCTGAAACAGGGGTGACATTTGCAAAGTGAACCATTTTTTACAGTATGGGTGGTCAACCTCATACTAACAACTTCGAAATGTCAGAAATGAATTGCCTTATTTCAACTTCGAGGATAAATATACTTCTTGGAATCTGTATTTTTTTTTTTTCAAGCTTTGAAATTATTTTGTCTAACCATTTATGAACAAGCTTTTTGAAGAACCCAGCATAAATTTGTTAATAATACAGATTAATTTTTTTCTCTAACAGGTGGGTCTTTAAGTTATTCTTGATTATTGTTCCTGTTGTTAACTCTCTGAAGATCACAGATCCACAATTAGTTCTTGACTGTCGGAGCAGCAACGCATACAAGCATATTGACAAAAGAGGAGAAGAGACTTACACATGACATTCAGATTGTAAGGCTGGCTCTCCCCGTCGCCCTCAGTGTTGAAGCCGACACAGGTATAGTTCCCCGCAGTTCTTCTCCCAACACCCTGAAGCACCAGCGACTGGTTACTGATGATGACGCCCAGGCCGACGTTGTGGTTGAGAGGTCGACCCTGGCAAGACACAAATAAAAAAAACATATTTTTGATTTAAAACCTTATATTTATCCCTTTCCTCAACCCACCATAGCTCCACCCCCGAAAACTTTTTTGCTGAATTCACTTTTAGATTTGTTAGTTGTTTTGTTGATAATGGTGTGATAACACGCAAAAGCGCTCGAGAAAATAAACCAACTCGTGAAGAACCAATTTGCTTTCATTTTTGCATTATTGATAAAAAAAATTGTTGCTCAATAAGTAGATATGTTTGATAGAATGATTAATCATATAATGTCATCATTAAGTACTTGATGGTATTGATTTTTTCAATGAAATTAGTCCAGTAAAGCTCTACGGAGAAGATGGTCAATTAAAATAGTCTCCTTTAAAAGAATCTTCAAGTTTCTCCATTTGTAATATCAATATTAACAATTTCAAATTCATTGCCAGTCGCTTGTTTCTTGCATCAAATTGACTAAATGTAATCTAATAAAAGAATTTGAAGTTCTTAAAATTTGTGATACTTAAACAAAGACATGTTTTAAAGAGGCAATGCTACTCACATTGTGTCTCCACTCGACCTTGTAGACGTAAGGATGTGCTCTGATGATGCAGTCAAAATAGACGTCAGAGCCTTCTCTGATGCCTGAAGGGTTCAAATTAGTCCCCAGGTGGACCTTGGTTTCAGGAATATCTGTAGACAAAAGACATATATTTAAAATATGGTATAGTTAAGGTGGTGATTGATGTCCTGATTGTTTCTAACAGCTGCAGTGTGAATTTCTTTATAACTGATTGTGACAGTTGCCATTTCGAATTCGAAGTCAACCCAAAGATTTAGTAAGCAGATCGGTGTAGAGACGTCTCTTGAAGTGACTACTGTCAGCAATCTCTTGAACCTCAGACGGTAGTAGGTTCCATCACCTTTGTTTTGAAACAATAACAAAAGTAGAAGTTTATAGTAAAAGAAATTGATATTGGTTTTGAATAGACAAAGATTGAATTTGAATAAAAATTGAAAACACAGATACCAGTAGCTTGTTTCATAAAAGAAAAACCGCAAGTTCTCTTAATTTTGTCATCGATTGCAAAATATGAATGAGGGGCATGTGTAAACTATTTTCTCATAAACCTTCAGAAAAAAATACTGTTCTCTTGATTGAAGATTTATTTTAATTCCTATTTTTTTTATTCTAGGTAGCATGATAAAGTATATTTTAAATTTTGGAAGAGAATAATAAACGCTTGTTTTGTTAGTAGTAAGTGAAGTTAATTCCTCTTTATATAGCCTCAGAATTACCCATATGTTATTATTTTTCAGTATGACCACACATATGTAGCTTTGTGTTTCTCATTATGAATGATTTGAAGCTACAATTGATCACTCACATTGGATATCCAGCCGCCAGCCATCTTCTATAGGCTCCGAGTTGATGATGGGGTTCTCCGACTTGCAGGACAAGTACTTCCCCGCGTCGTCTTGGGTCGCGTAGATGGAGATGGTGGACGTGGTGGTGTTGCCATCTTGAGATGTCTGTGGAGAGAAAAAATAATCGATGAAAATACCATGGAAGATGTTTTATAGCAACCTCATAATCATGGGACCTAATTAATATAAGTGGTCCATACGATTACAAAGGGAATGCCTGTACAATGAACGAATTCATTACTTCTATTTTGATCTGTTAATACATGGTAAGATAAGGAGGTGCTACGACTTAAAGGTTAGTATGACATTTAACACCTATACTGTAAAAAATGGTTCGCTTTGCTAATTTCACTTCTGTTTTCAAGGATTTCGGTTTTTATTTAGTCAATGCGCAATTGGTTATAATAAGCTCGAACCTACACATGTTTGCTTGTGAGCATGCACTAACTATGAATCTATAATATTTCATATATTTCTTCTTAGGTTATTGCTCTGCAGTGTCCTTGCAGTGAATCTAAAATATGGCAATCAAAAATTGATTTCATTTTGACTACTACCAGTTAAATAAAAGCTATTGTCACATTCGTTGCCTTCAACTTTTCGAAGACATAGTTCTACACACAAGATCAAAATTTAATTCAAAGAAAACTTGTACAACAAACAAATGTTTTTTTTTCAGAAAAGCGACCAAATCTTATTTCCGATACTCAATACAAAGCTCAACGATCCAAACGGCGGGAACTCTTTTCAGCGGGATTGTTAAACTTCAGGCATAACCTCTCAACGCCAGACAAACAAAAAAAAACCCCAAACAATGGATTCAAAAGTGTCAGAGAATTCCTCGCCGGGCAGTCATCCGGAACCATCACGTCACAAATTTTTAGGGATTTTGGTTTTGGCGCGCTCTCAAGTCCTCTATACTCCAGATATGCAACTTTGCATTCACACTCTACTGTAGAGTTTTAAAAATATATATGGAAAGTAAAACACTCACTGGATGCGCTTTACTAGTGTCCGTATATTTTATTGGTTACACTGTGGTTGAGTTTAAACGGAGTTTTTATACTTAAAGTATTGGTACGGTCAGAAATGGTACACGAAAAGTGATACCTCGGCTTTCGTACTAAAAACTTGAAATTTTTAATTCGTATGTGAAAAGTATACGTTCACTAAAATGCATTGTTATTAGCTGTTGCAATTGTTTTTTTCAATTTAGGTAGCTTAGTAAAGTATTTTATAAATTCTTGGAAGATATAATAAACGCTTATCTCCTAAATGGTAAATTTTGGACATTTTCTGACTTAATTTATCTTTATGTAGCCTCAGAATTTCCCATAAGTTACAGTTTTTTTTTGGATATTCATAGATAATTTTGTGTTTCACATTATGAAGAAAATTTAAACACACTCTTCCCCAAAACAGTAAAATGGTTAAAACCGCATTTTTTTCTATTGTCGTTTTGTGTATTTTATTTGATAAATAATTTCTAAAGAAAGACGATGTGTAAAAAAGAAACGGTAAAAAATAGTGTAATGGTGACATTCCCCAAATATCATTAACAATGAAATAAACAAACCTGTGTTAGAAATGAGAACCAGCCACCCCGGGGAGCTGGAAAACCTCCACTTTAACTGGAAGTGGTTGGTGTGAGGCCGGCCCCCTTACCCGTAAAAATAAATAGTTTCCGAATCGCCACATGCGACCCCTTCGGGGATAAAGCAGGCAAAAAGTTACACTTTATGTGTAGCTTAGTTGCGTTTTTGCATGCATTTATTATTATGATATTTAAAAAAAGTTACGATCTGTACTAAGCTGTCAAAAATTACAGGAGAGGACGTATGTTTATACCTCAAAAATAATGTTTTTTAAACATAGGAAATTTCATTAGCTTAATTCCAATTTACGTAATTTTTTAACAATTAACTCCAGTTAAATACATTGTAAGCCTGTTCCATCAAAAATTACTGTCATAATTGACTGCTAAAGAAAGAAACACACAGCAAAAAAAAAACAAAATATATACGTAAACCGAAACAAACCAAAATCAAATCATACGAGATATGAGGTAACAAGGTAGCGCCTTTTGGCAAATGGCCAGTGGGTATTTGCAACAATACTGACCAGTGGCGTTGCATTAAGTAATTTAAAATCTTTATTGCAGGCTTTTTACCCCAGGAATGTGTGTTCACTGCAATCATTTGTATTTGTGGGAGCGCACTGTGGGTCGCAGGAATGCTAGTATGGGAATAGCTGAGAGTGCTCGTCTGATTTCTAAGCCGTATTGTTTTTTTAATTGGAATTGCGAAATGAAAAAATAATTTCCTTTGAAACTTGCTAGTATTCTAATTGTTCAAATTTGCAATAACTCTTGAAGTAAGAAATTATTTGTGTTAGCTAAAAAAATGTCAAAAACGCAAAGTTCACAAATTTATTTTAGTTTGTATATATGTATTTAAATATTTTAGAGAATGGTGTCAAAAGATTAAGAGCATTTTTTTTTTTGATATTAAATCATCGATGTATTAAATTACAATATTTATGAAAACAATGTTAATGAATTTGCATTTTTTATATACATGTAGAATAAATACGAATATTAAAAAGATATTTTTAGGAATCGTTTAAAGGAATAGAAAAATTAAATATAAATATTTAAAAATATAAATGGTAAAACATTGTTTAATTCACTTTATTAAAAATTAAATGTTTGTAAAGTAATTTGAATGAAAAATTCGTGTTGAATATTATGTGAACTATAATTGCGTTATACCAAAAATCTGATCCATTGTTTATCCTATGATGATATTTTCTTTCTTGAGAAACACAGTTATACTTTTCATTTTTGTCGGCATAAAGGCTGAGAAATCATGTCGCTAATCTTGACTAGCGTATTTGAAATATAATAACGCTGGTTCAACTAAAGCTTGGCCACTCAAACATTATTGTTATCCTGATCCAACAGAATGTAATTGGGTAATTTAAAAAAAAATCATTGAAGATACAAATTGATCAGTTATTAATTGATGACGTTAATACCTGTTTCTGTCAAAGCAAAAATGGTATTGGCAAATTGTATTCCTATTGACGAGTTTCTTTATTAAAAACACAACCTATTTTCTGCCAGAGGTTATCCTTTGTCTTATAAGCTGGTATTAGGCTGACGACCCATGCTGTAAAAATAGTTCACTATGCCAATGTCACCCCTGTTGCAGGGAAAGACGGTAAAAATTGCTGGGCTTATGTTCATTTGAACTTTGGTTTTAAATTTTAATTACACATGCAGCATTTGTAAGCGAGAACTTACAAAGGTCTATTAATATGAACATTAAAGGTTGATATGTCGTTGCAACTTAGATTCGGTCTCAATAAGCCCCTGTCTATCAAAGACTATCCTTAGACCTATTGGGTCTGAGCTAAAAAATTGCCATGCTTTTTTTATTCAGGGGCAAGCTTGTAGAGGTCCCTTGAATTGCAATGCACACAATAAAACCACTTTATAAAATAATATAAATATATTTTTAAATTTAAGTTGTCGGCTACGCTAATGGAGTCCTCCAGTGTCTCACTGCAGGAATAATCGGAGCAGATAATTGTATATTCGGATTCGTTTCGTAGCAAGGCGATTAATTTCTCGAATGGCTGCCCATGGGCGCAGCCCGCTGCCGAGCACAAAAACTGGGGGCACGTCACAACGCATAAAGCAACCAGGATACAACGGGCTGTGGGAAACGGAATCAACAAAACGTTGTCTTTAAAAATTCAAAATAAATGTTTTTAAAAATTTCAAATAAATGTAAACAAAGAAGTATTTTTTTTTTACACTATTTCTATTTATTTGAAAGAATCCAAAAGCTTTCAGTCAAACTAACAATTTTCAGCGTTACTAATTCAGAGATTCTTACGGGGCTATTCGTAGACACTTTAGTCGTCGGTTGAGCTCAAGCTTTGACAAACTAATAATGCCTGCGCTGGAATTTTCATCAGCACGGTCATTCTTACCTACCGAATTTTGTAATATTTGTATGAAAACAAATCAGCTTTTTACTTGCGGCCATCTTGGATTGACAGGTCTTCATACAAATGCATCATTAGTTTGTCAAAGCGTGGGCTCAACCCACGACTAAAATGTCTAAGAATAGCCCCGTTAGTTTTTTGAAGTCCTTTAGAAAAATAATGAAATTTCAAAGTGTAAAAACAAATCATTAAAAATATTTTTTTTAGGAAAATAAAACGTTCAAACGCTACTTAGCTACACAAAGAGTGTAACTTCTTGCCATATTCATATTCTCTCCGAAGTGATCGTATATTGTGACGAGTGGAACCTATTTATTTTCTTATGTTTGGGATAACAATCTTTTTTCTTAACAATGGACCGCTCCTTTTTATTTAATCTAATCTAATCTAAGTTGCAAAGATATGTTACATTGGAGATTCACATTACATGCATTCTCACAACCAGACACTTACAAGTTCGCGCTTGCACATGCCTCATGTGAACCTACAACATAAAAGCCAACTGGGTGTTATTTAAGCTTTTGCAGAACATAGACGAATTGATATAGTTTTTGCATTTACAAGAAAGATCTGAAGATCAAACGAATTTATATTTTTTTACATTAAAACTATGAAAGAAAACAGTGCAAAAAATATAGAAAAACCTGAATTTTTTTTTTTTTTGACAATAAAAACGTTTAACGGTTTTAAATTCATATTTTTTAACTCAAAAAACTTTGGAAATATTACAGTAAAGTGGATATTTTCAGAATAAATTGAACATATACTTTGGCATGGTTCGATAAAATTGATTTGGCAATAGAACAGAGAAAATAGAACAGAGTGGAATGGTTTTATTTGTATGGAATTGCAAGTCAAAAAGATTTCACGACGCAATTATGAGGGTTGCCAAGTGGAAAAGTTTTCAGCCAACAGACGTTGCATTGTATCGAGCACAAACGGCAATAATTGCAAGAAGGAAATGAAGAAAGGAACAGATAGATAAGTGAATGAATAGTGAGAAGAGAATAATGCTAAGAAAAATACGAGTAGGTAAAAATAGGAAGAAAGAGAAATTGGTATTGGAATAAATCGGTGGAGAGAAAAATATACAGAGATTGAAATGGGTAGAGAGAAAAATAAGCGAAAGAAAGAAAGGTCAGCAAAAGAGATATAGAAAGACACATACAAAAAATAATCTATTATCTAAGTTGCAAGGATATATTCATTCAAAGCTCTCAGATGTATGCCCACAAACAAACACGTGTAGTTTGCGCTTAAAAATGCTGATTGTGTACTTACAAATAAAATCCAAACCTCAAATGAACATAAGCCCTGCAACTCTTGCCGACATTCCCTGAAACAGGGTTGACATTGGCAAAGTTAACCATTTTTTACAGTTTGGGTGGTCAGCCTCATACCAACCTATAAGTCAAGGAATACGAATAATAAAAAAAAAAAAAACAACAAATCCTTAAAAAGAAATCTATACAAAAAAATGCTAAAATTGAATAATGGTAAGAAAAAAAAGGAAATGAAACTACAGACGAGAAGGATAAGACAATGCCGAAAAATATAAAATGAAAAAAAGAAGAGAAAAAAAGGTTAGGTCATGATGAATGAAAAAAATGGTTAGAACAATAAGAAATGAAATACCAGGAAGAGTAATGAATTTGAAGGTAGATTACTTGATTCAGAGAGATAAGTTAAATAGTAAGAGGAGGAAAGAAAGGAAAATGAGAAATAGTTAAAGAGCGAACTACTTAGAATGGAAAATGCTTAGAGAAATAAATAGTTACGTAGTGAAATAGTTGTTGAAAAAATTAATAAAAAGAGCTGGTTAGAAAAATACATATTTCTGTATAGAGAAAAAAAGTAATAGGAATACATGTTTAGTAAGAGAAATAGAGAGATATAGGTAGAGAAATACATAGTTAGAGAGAGAAATGTTCGACCTGGCAGTCTAACAGAGATGAATTATGGCAGATTGTATCGAATTTATTATATGCTACTGAAACTTTCAAATGAAAACTATTACTGCAATCTGCAACCATATATATATATATTTGTACTGAATTTGTATTACAGACGGTCCGGATAGCTCGTAATTTCATACTCAAGCGACTGCTTTCATCGAGCTTAAGAAATTTCATCAATTCGACAAACGGAAAAATCGAATGAAGTATTTTGTTGCAAGTTTAAATAGATATACAGGAAGTAATGTTGAAATAAAGTATTTGTGAAGAAAGGATAAATTTTGACATTTTTCAAGATACGAAATAAAAACCACTTTTTTTAAATCTATATTTCTCTATAGGTTGACTTATAGGTTGGTATGCGGCTGACCACCCATACTGTAAAAAATGGTTCACTTTGCCAATGTCACCCCTGTTTCAGGGAAGGAAGGCGAGAGTTGCAGGGCTTATGTTCATTTGAGATAGGGTTTTTATAATATAGGTCCACATGCGGCATGTGTTAGCGCGAAATTATACATGTCTGCTTGTGGGAATGCATTTAATAAAAATCTTACATGATACATATTTTTGCAGCTTAGATTAGATTAGATATATTGAGATTTACAAAGAAACGTTACATTTGAGAATCATATTAAATGATAACCAATAACTAGACACGTATAAGTTCGCGCTTACGCCTTCCGCAAGTGAAATTACAATATAACACCCAATCTTAAATGAACATAACAACCCCTGCCGAACATTTTTGGCAGTATGGGTGGTCGGCCTCATACCAACCTACAAGTCAAGGAACCAAATCACTAGCGGTGCTATTCTTAGATATTTTAGTCGTCCGTTGAGCCCACGCTTTGACAAACTAATGATGCATTTGTATGAAAACCTGTCAATCCAAGATGATCGCAAGTGAACAGCTGATTTCTCTTCATACAAATATAACCAAAATTTGGAGGGTAAGAATGCCGTGGTGTTGAGACTTCCAGCCCAGGCATCATTAGTTTGTCAAAGTGTGGGCTCAACGGACGACCAAAATGTCTAAGAATAGCACTGGAGTTTATTCAGGTCCACAACCACATCATTATCCAGAGGACAATTCTTCTCCTCCGCGTCTTCTTGAGAATGATGTGATAACATCGAAAGCGCTCGAGGAAATAAAATCAACTGGTGTAGAAAAACTTTGTGTTTTATTTTTTCATTACTGATTTAAATGAATCTTCACGATGTCAATACACAAACCCTGAAACCTTTACTTGAATAAATGTGAATATTTTCTTACGGTTTCCTTGGTCTTGTCCAGACGCTGTCCATTCTTCCACCAGGTGATGGAAGCAGGAGGTCTGGACCCTGAAGACTGGCACAGGAGGTCGTAGCGTCTTCCGGCTGAGAGGGGCTGGTTGGCTCCGAGGATGTGGACGTCCAGTGGACCAACTGTGAAGTAATGAGGATTATTTTCTAATTCCATTTAATGCATCATTCTAAGTACAGTCGATGATAGCTCAGGTGGTAAAGAGCTTGCATTTTATACCAAAAGCTTGGATTTGAATCCCACTGCGAGTGTCAGAAATGATTTCCAGTTCCGGTGTTTATTTCAATTACCCAAAAAAAAATGCAGGCAAGGCTTATTCAGCCTTCAGAAGAAATGAGTACCACCCCCTACAGGAGCTGGGAATCCCCTGCTTCAACTGAAGTGGTTGACGTTAGGCCGCCCTCCATAGGTTCTACTCGCCACAAGCAAAAACCTTCGGAGATAGCGCGGCAAGACGTTGCACTATATGTGTAGCTTAGTTGCGTTATATACTATTATTATATTAGGGGGATTTATTTGGTGATTGCTGTTTTTGTGTGTATCACACCTCAAGAGCGCTCTGCGGGTTTGGTCGTTGCTGTAGAAAGCGCCAATTCTCAAGCAAGACCCAGTTGCTGTAAGGCTGGATGGATCTTTTGTGGCCGGGCTTGGGTAAAGGTATATGAATTTTTCCCCTAGCGAAGAGCATATTTGAAAATATTAACGGTATATTTTGTGTCCACAATCTTCCATTGACGAGGGTTCAGTGTTAACCACTAGACTACGGACCAGTGCGTTGCCGGTAAGTTTGAAAAACAAGCAGACAGTACCCTGAGTACGAATTTTTTCACTCTACTCGAAGTATTGAGTATTCGAGAAAAATGTATGTGAACTTGTATAGCACCTCTGGCCAAACAAGTTTCAAAATCTTTTTTGCCAGGGGTGCTTTACAAGTTCACATACATTTTTCTCGATTACACAATACTTCGAGTAAAGTGAAAAAACTCGTACTCAGGGTCCAGATATAAAAATAACTTACAGTTCATATCCACATGGACCGTCGCGCTGAGGGGCGCGCTTCTGTTGTTGTTCCCCGCCTGGCAGGTCAGCTCCGCATGGACGTCCTGCCGGCCCAGGTCTCCCAGCGCCACCTGGCTCCTGACCCTGGACCCTGCCAGCAGCAGTTCTGAGGAGCCGAGCCTTCCACCTGTACCAGGAGTCAGCTCGTGCTCTGTAAGAGTCTCCACAGGTGTGTCCAGCTCCACGTCGTTGCGGAACCACTTCACCCAGGGTGTGGGGTTTCCTGGAACAAGGGAAGACGGTTGTTAAACAGGTCATCTCTCCAATGACCTACCTGTTAGGCACATATTGCTCAACGCTGTATATAGGTCAGCCGAAAAATCAGTTCAGCCGGCTTCAATCTGTGCTCAACTCTGCAGCAAGACTCATATTCGGGATGTCTAAATTTAACCATATAACTCCATTGTTGAAAAAACTGCATTGGCTTCGTTTTCCGGAGAGGGTGGTCTACCGTGTTTGTCTGATGGTTTACAAAGCTGTCAATGGTATGGCTCCTTCATACTTGTATGACATGTTCTCACGTGTTGAGATAGATTTGAGACGCCAAACTCTCAGATCTGCGGAGTGTGGGGTGTTTGACTTAGTCCAGCCGTCACGTCAGACACGCACTAATTTTGGGGACCGTGCTTTCCGGTTTGCGGGCCCAATGGAGTGGAACAGACTACCACCTAATGTGAGGAAGGCAGAAACTGTTGGTGTCTTTAAAGGAGCACTAAAGACGCATCTTTACAAAAAATCTTATCCGTGATTTGAGAGGGCCCTTGAGGTGTGACACACACAAAAACGGCGGTCTTTTATTATGTGTACCTTATAAATAAATTATCCTTGTATATATATATAAATATGCGCCCAATAGGTAGGCAATAAGTGGTAAAAAAACATTTCAGCTTGATATTAAAATTCAAAATTGAAGTTTGATTGTAGCCATCGTGAGCCCTTCATTTTCAAATAAGTTATTTTAAAGAAATGGAAGGAAATATTTATTCTGAAATGTATTTGCCTATAACCGATGTACGCGCCTGTCGTACGCAGGGTACCAGTAAAAACCTCCTGAATTGTATCAAAATCAGAGAACTTATGGACTTTTAATAATTGAAACTAATCGCATACATGTTGCACATTTACTGCAACGTTTTATCGCATTGTCCTGAAAAAGGGCGCATGTGGCTTGTATAATCAATCTACTTTCGCATTTAAGGGAGACTGCCTTACGCCAACCATTTCGCTTGAAGTAGAGTTTTGCTAGCTACCGAAGGAGCTGATTAGATTACACGTGTAAATTCGTGCTTATTCATGCTGCATGCGCACTAACAAACAAAAAAAACAACGGCCCTGTAACCGGACATGAACAACTGCCACATCACCAACACCTCTGCGGCACTAAAACAAGTGTCATAGACCCTTAAAGTCTCTCGAATCTAGGGAGTCTCCCGCATAGGTTTTCTTAAAAAAAAAAGAAAAAAAAACCTCACATGAATATAAACCTTGCAATTCTTGCCGCGCTTCCCTGAAACCGTGGTGGCTTCATACCAGTAAAAAATAAATAGGTTCACTCGACACTCATCGGAGAGTACGCAGCAATAAGTTACACTGTATTTGCAGCATCTTTGCGTCTTTTTGCGTATATTCAATGATTAGAAATAGATAAAAATTAATCCCGTACAAAAACTCCCTACGATCTCATTTCTATCATACAAACCATCTCATTTCTATTATATGTACAAATAGTACATAAATACTATCAAAACTTCTGTCCTACAAATAGTAAACTATTGAAACTTCTATCCTACAAACATACAAACACACTATTGGAACTTCTACATACACAAATAGGCGTCCCTACACTATTGGAACTGCTCTTTTATTCACAGTGAAGATATTTATGTGCTGTGAGTGGATGTTAAACTTGCGCCTGGAATATGGACGCACTGCAAAAATAATATTCCTTTTGTGTTCTCACATGATGTCCGTGCAGCGAATGGCGGCTTTTTTTTATGCTGTTTGTTGTACGTCCCTTTTGCAGTTTACCGAATGGCTGAATTTAAAAAAAAAATGTTTGCTTTTACACATTTTAAAAGGTGTATAATTTTTCGCAGCGCTGACGTCTTTTTTTAAAAAAACATTTTTTTGCAGAATTTCAAACAATTTTACCACATAGCGTGTCATAAATGAATTTCCGTTTCGGTGTTTATTTCAGACCAACATTAAATACCGTCAGGGCTTACTCAGCCTTCACAAGAAATGAGAAACAGCCACCTCGGGAGCTGGGAAACTCCCACTTCGGCTGAAGTGGTCAACATGCCCCTTTAAATTAAATTAGGCTGATTTATTTAGTAAGCGCTGTTTTTGTGTGGATCACACCTCAAGAGCCCTCTGCAAGCTTGGTCGTCGCTGTAGAAAGCGCAAATTTTCAAGCAAGACCCAGTTGCTGTAAGACTAATATGTCGGGGTTATAGCCGCGGGGGCCAAGAGGGCTGATCTTTCTAGCGTGTTTCGAATGGAACAACGTTGGTTCGATCCCCGTTAACTTTAACTTGACCCTGGTTCAACATATGTTATTGGGTAATTATTATTTAATAATTCATTAATAATAAACAATAATGAATTATTAAATGACGATATTAATACCTGTTTCTGGCCAGGCAGAATAGGTTGGTGAATTGCATTCCTCTTCACAAATCTATTTTTAAAAAAAAGTAAAGACTGGATGGAATTTTTGATGACTGGCCTTTGGTAAAGCTTTATGAATTTTTCAACCCAGCGAAGAGCAAATTTGAAAACGTAAATTGTATATTTTTTGTGCTCTTCCGGGATTTGAACCCACAACCCTCCATTTTCGAGTCCGAAGTGTTACCACTGGACTACGGACCGCTCAAAATAAAGAAGCTTTAGGAAGCTCGAGGGTAACGCAGACAAGAAGTTACACCATATGTGAAGCTTCGTTGCGTTTGTATTTAGTGTGTCCTTGTCAGACTCTGTAGCATCAGAAATCAACAGACCGTTCTTTTGCATAGGTGTAGAGTGATTTAGTATCCGAACCGAATGTGAAATAAATTATGTGAAATAAATCACCGCAGTTATTAAAGAGCCCGCGTAAAAAACATGACGAAAACATGTTCTAGTACGTATCTGTGCCATTAGGTTTCTTTCTTTATTCTTACTATAAAATAAGGGCCAAAGCTCTCTGTAGCTTCAGAAATCAACCGACCGTTGTATTCTGTAGGTTTAAAGTTACTCTGTATCCGAACCGAATCTGAAGTAAATTGTGTAAAATAAATCACCGCAGTTTCAATAAAATATAACCCGCGTAAAAACATGACAATAATATTATGTTGTAGTTAGGGAATGCAATCTCGAGACGAGATCTCGAGGGATCAGAAATTCGATCTCGGTGAGATCTCGGTATTTTAGAGATCTCGAATGGTAACAAAATAATACAATTTTTCATTCAATTAACCCATAAAAACACGTAATTTTAGCACACCATGACAGTAACTGCACAACTGAAACAATTATAAACAAACAAGTGCCTGCACGTACTCAAATATCCTCCGCTCACTTAGTCTAGTCAAAACTACTTCACTGCACTTATTCTTTTCTATCCCGCTCAACCAACATCATAAATACTCTGGAATAGTCGGGATAGTTTGAGTATGCGGTCCGTCCTTTCCTTCATCAGTCAGCGATTCGCTCGCGCGCAGAGAGCACGTCTCATGCATCGCCAACTACTGCCGCTCGATCTCGTCAATCTCGGTCGAATAATTTTATGCTTCGAGATTGATCTCTAAAAATGAGGTGAGATCTCGGAAGATCGGGATCTCGCGAGATCGAGATTGCATTCCCTAGATGTAGTACGTATGTGCGCCGTTAGATTTCTCTGTATGACTGTATTTGGCTCGTCGTGAGAGATGCGCAGCTAATCTTAAAGTTGATGTTCTCGGATAAAGTTTTAATGCGTTTCCGATACAGACGGCGTCACTGGAGAGGCAGCTCTAAGTGTGCCGGGTCTCTATAGTAGTGACAGAAGGAACTGTTTACGTTAAACCAATAAAAATATTAAATGCTTGATTTTTTGGTTCCGGGTTTTGACCGTGGTCCATATTTTTGCTTCTTTTCTTCTTTTTTTCTTTTACTTTTTATACTGATAGCTTCAAGAAGTATTAAGAAAGAAGAAAAAGAAAAACGAAGCAAATATATGGACCACGGTCAAAACCCGGTACCAAAAAATCAAGCATCTGAATCCGGCCGTGACAGCCTAAAAATAATAAAGTCTAACGGTGCTTTTCTTGGACATTTTAGTCGTCCGTTGAGCTCACGTTTTGACAAAATAATGAATCATTTGTATGAAAAATTGTCAATCAAAGATGGCTGCAAGTGAACAGCTGATTAGTTTTCATACAAATACTACCAAAATTTGGTAGGTCAAAATGACCGTGGTGAAGAGACTTTCAGCTCAGGCATCATTAGTTTGTCAAAGCAAGGGCTCAACCGACGACTAAAATGTCTAAGAATAGCCCCGTACGTGTTTATTTTACATATTATGATAAGTAAAATCTAATATTAACTGCTTTTTGTCTACGATTTCTATCGGTTTCCATTCCCAGAATTTCAAACCTCTCAATTTGAATTCAAAGTAAGTCAGTACCAAAGAAAAAAAAATGATCTACGTTTCTCCATGCATATTCTCCTCTACGATTTTCGAAGTCCGTCCTACAGTTTTCGTAGAGTGTTTTGGACACGAGAAAAGCGTAGCCACTCCAGCTCTACGATATCGCCTTGGGCAGTGCACAGTTGGACAGTGTCCGTTTACATCGTAGCTCCCTTTGAGAAAGTCGTAGAGCTCTCATAGTGCTACGCTGTCGTAGTCTAGTTTTCAGTATTTCAACTATAAAACTTGTACGTCTAAACTCAACCATAGCGTTTTAATAAAAAATGTACGTAAACAAAAACACTCGCTACAAGCGCTGTTTGTTTTTGTGTAGATTTTTTGGTTAACGTTATTTTTTGAGGTCAAATGTAATATTTTATACTTGGAGTATTGAAATTATAATTTTCAGTGTGCAAATACAATGACATGGATATGAGAAATAATTTCATCTAAAATTGAATACATAAATTTGTAATAAATAAATGTGTAACTGGATATTTTGTTTGGTTGCTAAAGGCAAACAAATATTCTATTTGTGTTTTAAGCTTTCATGGTCCGTGTACATTGATATAGTTTTTCTAGGGTTAGACCATGTTCTACTTGCAGTAATTTTGTCTGCCGACGTTACATTCCCTCGAACGGGGAACATTTTCAAGGCTCAAAGCGACGGGGCACCTTTATCCTCCGTTTAGTGAGTTGCCAAAAGTAAATGGAGGATAAAGGTGCCCCGTCGCTGAAAGCTGAGTTTCTGCTGTGAGAAACGGTGATTCTCAAGCAAAACCCAGTTGCTGTAATATAGCTTGATAGACCTTTAGTGACCGATCTGAAAAAAAAATTAAATACACAGATTTTTTTGGTTGTGCCACAAATCAAACCCACAATCTACCAACTGCAAGTCCGATTATATGTCGATTTCTATAAAATATGCTGTTGCAGGGTTGAAAAATTTATCTGAAAATTTAATCAAAAACTGGTCATCAAGGTTCCACAAAATCGTATCGAGCTCAACCGGGTCTAGTCTGGAACATTGACATTTTTTAATGGCTCTTGAGGTGTGATTGCACATTGCACACTTGAACAGCGCTTAGAAAATAAATCAATTAAGTCTACATTCTATAATCTTAGTTGCAAAGATATAATAACATTTAAAGCTCATATCAAATGCAAGCCCACAAATAAACAAGTGCTGAATGTGTACTTACAAATTAAATCCAAACCTCAAATGAACATAAGCCCTGCAACTTTGCCGACCTTCCCTGGCACAGGGGTTACATTGGCAAAGTGAACCATTTTTTACAGTATGGGTGGTCAGCCTCATATCAACGTATAAGTCAAGGAATAAAAAAGTAAAAGCCCAAATTAAGAGTAGTAAGATTCAAAAGAATATTAATCTGCCTGATAAGAGTCTAAGGACCAAAAACGTTTGTATTTTTTACATAACCAAGAGACACAAGAAAATTTAAATCTCTTTGACATAAAAGTTTATAGCTTAAAAATATCTCAAAAAAAAACAAAAAACTGTTAGTAACTGTACAAAAGCAAAAAATGTACTTTTTTCTATAACAAAAATACAGTCAAACAAGCCAGGATTGTAGTCTGGCATACACAGCATGTCAGTTGTGTGCATCGGAGAGCTTAAGGATTCCTAGAAAACTTTCCTTCAGAAGCAAAGCCGTTTTACCAAGTTGCTCTGATCGCGCTTCAGGCTGCAGTTGTACCAACTTTGCGATGGATGTGTCAAAAAGTATTATCTATAATCTTAGTTGCATGTATATTGTGTGCAGCTGACTCGTTCAAGTTTTATTTTAAGTGCCTCGACTTATACGTTGGTGTGAGGATGAACACCCAAACTGTAAAAAATAATTCACTTTGCCAATGTCTCCCCTGTTTCAGATAAAGTCGCAGGGCTTGTGTTAATTTTAGATTTGGATTTTTATGTTGTTAGTTCACATACGGCGCGAAATTATGCGTATCTGCGTGTGGGAATGCATTTAATATGAATCTTACATGTTATAATATCTTTGAAACTAATATGATGAGTCTGGTCGATTGTTCAGTTGGTAGAGTGCTTGCTTTCCATTTTTTTTGTCGGCTGAGTACACCTTGCCGGTATTTTATTTTGGGTTTGGAAAAAAACTCGGTGTTATGGCCGAGAGGGCCAAGTGGGCTGATCTTTCTAGCGTGTTTGGAATAGAACAACGTTGGTTCGATCCCCGCTTGGGTCATTTGACCATAACTTTGACCCTGGTTTAACAGATGGTATTGGGTAATTACTAATTAATTATTCATTAAAATAAACAACAATGAATTATCAATTGATGATATTTATACCTGTTTCTGGCCAGGCAGAATAAATTGGTGAATTGCATTAATCTTCACAAATCTATTTTTATATATAAAAAAATAACTAAAACGGATGATCAATTTTTACACCCTCTCTGTGAATTGAACCCTAAGCATCAAGCATAAATTGCAAGCATTCTACCACTATCTAACAGCTATATATTGGGCTTATTATAAAAGGGAAAACTTTGTCAAAATTATAAAATAACAGAAATGAAAAAAATTTGAGAAAACAATATTTCTGTTCATTTAATATGCAAAAGTAAAAAAAACGGTCAATTTTATCGCGGGGCATAAATATTTTGATGACCCTAAAATATTCTTATGTGCCGTATAAACAACGCTTTAGTTTCCCCTACGGACAGGGTTGCCGCGAGGCCGGTATTCCAGCGAATCCCGATAATGTATCAGCACCCCGATCCCGGCCCGGCAAACATTCTCCAGTGACGTGTGATTGTTTACGATCAAACCGAGATTTATATGCGACGCAGCCCTGCCAGCGCTTAGGGCTGTACTCAATAAAAAACAAACCATTGTTTTTTTTTTTATTTATTAAGAATCACATATAAAAAGTGTTTTGAAATCTCATGACCGGTCCGTAGTTCAATGGACTGAATGGAAAAGTGTGTGGGTTCGAATGCCGGTGGAGCACAAAAAATATACCATTTATATTTTCAAATTTGCTCTTCACTGGGTTGAAAAATTCATAAAACCTTTAAAAATGACCGGTCACCAAAGGCCCATCCAGCCTTACAGCAACTGGGTCTTGCTTGAGAATTGGCGCTTTGTAGCGACGACGACCAAGCTTGTAAAAAGGCCTATAGCTCAATTGGTAGAATGCTTGTATTCCATGCCGAGAGCAAGGGTTCGATGTCAAGGTTTCACAGTAAATGCGTACCAGCCCCGCAGGAGCTGGAAAACTCTCACTTCAACTGAAGTGGTTGCCGTAAGGCTGCCCCCCTAACCAGTAAGAATGAAAAAGTTCCACTCGCCACATGCGAATTCCTTCTCGGATAACGCGGCAAGAAGTTACACTTTATGTAATACAGCAACCGGCCAACATCACTACGATTATTTGGGTGTAAGGTGGTACAATGCACTTTTTTCCAGGTATAAGCATGATAAGCACGCAGATCCTAAGGCCATTAAGTACATGATCAGCAAATATTTGAAAGAGGTGTAAATAGTTGAGTGTTTATATTTAATTGTTTTTTTTGTATATTATTATTATTATTATTATTTTTGTTATTTTTTTCATATATCTACATATGTGTATATATGTATAATTCCTATTTCTGTATTTTCTATTTAAACATGTTACCTCTTTATGTTATTTTATTTTATTTTTTGTCTTTCTGTTTTTGCTGAGTAAATGACTAAATGGTGTATATATTATTTTTGTTTTTTATGATTTTTATCTATTAAGTGATTAATTTTAAGTTAAGATAAGTTGGAATCCTCCCCAAAACACAAGCTATGCTTACTTTGGGGAGTATTTATTGTAATTAGATTTTTAAAATTTATTTTTATTGTAATACTTTGTACATATTGATAAAACAATAAAGACCTTATGAATGAATATTATGAATGTGAAGCTTAGTTGCGTTTCATGTATATGTTGTGTTGTGGAGCAGCGACATCTGTTTACTATGTATGCAAAACTGTGGAGTATTTTACAAAATTAAGCACATCTCTCCAGCATCATCAGCCAGCCGTGTCAGCCTAAAACTTTTATTGTTTTTAATAATTGTTTTTATTTCGCGTTCCCGATGGACAAGGTTTTCATTTTTTTTTTGGGTCACTCTAAACAAATCACTGTATAGGTATGTAAGGCTTTCATTTATTATTTGTTTTTTTTTTAATAAAAAAAAATACATTAAAAAACGATCTAATTTGACCCTGTCCTTGATCAAAAATAACCCTTTCAATGCTGTCTGTTTTCTCATATTCTCGTTGTTTATTTTGGTTCGTGTTTTGTTTTATTCTCTCCGGGCGGTCCATTTTGTTTAAAAACGCTTTCAAAAGTATATAAATTTATTGCTTCCTTGGCTCGCGAATATCTATGCATTGTACACAAGTGATGAAATATGCCCAATATTGAAATGCTCCCGTGATTTATTGTGATGGTAGCTTTGCGTTGTGTTTGCAGCATTACTTTAACGGATGGTATAGAATTTTTGTCACATTATTATAACTTTCGAGTCATGTCGTCCTCCCAGTGCTTGTTTGGCTTATCTACCAATTAATTCAAAGATGACCTTGAAATTGAATTGTCTTAAGAAACACATTCTCCACAATCTGAGCTAAGAAAAATACGTAAAACATGATCATATGAAAAAAGTTGTCTTAAATGTTTTTAAAATCAATTTCCAGTTTTCATAAAACACATTGGAACAGTACACATACAACATTTCTCAAGTCAACCTCTGATGGACATAAGACAAACAAGCACGAAGGGGACGTCATAGTGCTTGTTTGTTAAAACAAACACTAGACGTAGTAGTAGTAGCGTAGTAGTAGTATTCGTACTAGTAGTAGTAGTCGCACTAGTAGTAGTAGTAGCGTAGTAGTAGTAGTCGTACTAGTAGTAGAAGTAGTAGTCGTACTAGTAGTAGAAGTAGTAGTCGTACTAGTAGTAGTAGTAGCGTAGTAGTAGTAGTCGTACTAGTAGTAGTAGTAGTAGTCGCACTAGTAGTAGTAGTAGCGTAGTAGTAGTAGTCGTACTAGTAGTAGTAGTAGTAGTCGTACTAGTAGTAGTAGTAGTAGTCGTACTAGTAGCAGTAGTAGTAGTCGTACAAGTAGTAGTAGTAGTAGTCGTACTAGTAGTAGTAGTAGTAGTCGTACTAGTAGTAGTAGTAGCGTAGTAGTAGTAGTCGTACTAGTGGTAGTAGTAGTAGTCGTACTAGTAGTAGTAGTAGCGTAGTAGTAGTAGTCGTACTAGTAGTAGTAGTAGTAGTAGTCGCACTAGTAGTAGTAGTAGCGTAGTAGTAGTAGTCGTACTAGTAGAAGTAGTAGCTTCGGCTAAAGCCGAAGCGGGGCTGTGCCGAAGGAACACGACTGTTTCCGTAGTCCTTCGGCTCGTCGTTCGGCTATCGACAGCGCCGACAGCGGTCTTTTTAATTTTATTTTTTGTTATTTTTATAAAAAACATAACATAGTAACAATCGCTTTAATATAATTTTTAAACGCGATGCAACTGTATTTTTTGTATTTTAAGCGTGGATTTGTCAGTTGAAGCCACAGTTACAAGCTGTTATACCGCGCATGTACCCCTTTTTGTACCCTGTAACATGATAGAACGACACAGTGACAAAACGACACATGACAGAACGACATATGACAGAACGACACCTAACAGAACGAAACGTCATTACAGAACATCACAATGACTTAACATCACATAGAAAAAAATACTATGACAAAACAACACATTAAATACAACATTTTGACAATTTATTTTCATTTTCCGTTTTTGATGTGTTCTGTTTCCGGTAGGTATGTAATGTTTTGTCTAATCTAATCTAATTTAAGTTGCAAAATATATGTAACATTTATGTATTTTCACAAAACAGACACGTATAAGTTCGCGCTTAAACATGCCACATGTGGTCCTACAATATGAAAGCCCAAATCTTAAATGAACATAGATCCGTCATGTCATGTAATGATTTGTCTTGTGGTGTTTGCCACTGTGATGTTTTGATATGGTGATGTTTTGTCAGGTGATGTACCTACCAGTGGCGAAGGGTGCCATTCAATGCGATTCCCATTGGTTTCCCGTATAAAATGAGGCAAAAATGATAATAAAGTAGATTGCATGGTTTGAATGGGGAAAAAATACGTATTGTTTCTTTGGTTTTAAAAGTATTTTTTTACTTTGTGCCTATATTTTTTAACTACTTTGTCACATCATTTTAAAAGGGAAGCCGATGGGAACCGGCTTGTATGGCACCCTTCACCACTGGTACCTACTGTCATTGTGATGTTCTCACATGTGTCGTTCTGTCATGTGTCGTTATTTCATGTGTCGTTTTGTCACTGCGTCATTCTAACATAGAACCGTACCCTACATGTGCCGCCCTGCATCTGTCACGAGCAAGCCAAACATAAATTCTTTCCCATGTCACGAAATATTTCCGCATCGGAGCCGCAAAAAGTATGAGGAATTGCGGTACAGGGCATGCAGAAAATTACATTAAATACAAGTAAAAACCATCCTGTGTTTGTTGTACAAGCCACAGTTAATATAAAAACTATAGCTGGCTGTTAGCAGACTCCTAAAAATATTGAAAAAATAATAACAGTTTAAATAAAAAAAATACGCTTTCGTTTATTGTATTCCTTGACTAATAGGGAAGTATCACATATTTTTTTCATTGTACATATAAAATGGTAGAATACATTTTTTTAAATGCATCTGCGTTTTCAAAAAAATTATATCTTACTTAGTTTTTAAACTAAAGCTCTTTAAAAATAGCGTATTCTCGATTTTCGGAAAAAGGGTAATTTTGTTTATTTAGGAAGATATGACGCCGATGCATTTTCGGAGTGCAGGTATCGGCGCGGCGGGCCCAGTGGCGAATCTTGACGTCATTTTGACGTCAAGATTCGCGAAGTCGAACGCGCTGCGTTTTGGCGCGACTAAAATTCTCCGCATTTTATTTTTATTAATTATCAATGATATTTTTATTTTTACTACACAAAAAATATATGGTTGTGATCCTTGAAATGTACTCTACAGAACCATATTATTTTCAACCGTTTTCCCTACCACTGCAACTACCCTACAGTACTTGTTTGCCTTGTATACCATTTGATTTAAAGATGATTTTTCAATGAAATTGTCTTAAGAATCACATTCTACACAATCTGAGCAAAGAAAAAAACGTAAATACGATAATGTGGGAGTTGTTTGAAACATTTCTAAAATAACGTTTTAGTGAAAGTTAAGGACAAAATAATGAGAATCGTGAATTGATTACGAACGTATGAGTTCTTGTGGACGTGAGTCTAGGCACGCTGGTTGATGTGTGTGATGTCTCTGGTGTAATATCGAACAATCCTAGTGGAAGTATCTACCATGTTCTCGAACATGCAAGAATCGTTTCTGCTGCACATATAAATACTTCCGAGGATTCAATGGGACAGACAGAGTTGCTTTGAGCAATGTAACGTGAAGACCAGTAACAGAGAGTGAATAATGAACAGTAGGTACATTATAACCTACATTGTAAAAAATACTGTAACTGTTACTCTGTCGCCATTCCACTAGGGGTGGCCAGAGTCTCTGCAGAGCTGCCTTCATTTTTTCCTATCCCTACATATATACCTTTTTCAATTCATTAATATCCATCACCTTTTTCATGCATTTCTTCTTTTACGCTCGCTTTGTACATCCCATTCTTTCACAATCTCCACAATCTGATCACTCCATACTTTTCTCGGTCGTCCCTTACCTGTTTTTCCTTTCACACTACCTCAGTATACATACTTTGTCAGTCTTCATTTTTCTTCTTCAATCTTCTACAATTGTGTGTAAATAGAGAAGTATCTAGATTACTTTAATTATGTATGTGCTTCGAGAACAGTCTAGCAAAAATGTGTTCTCAACAGTTCCATCTTCTTAGTATTAAAAGGGTGCAAGTTGCTTGCACTAGACAGTCAGTCATCTGCGAGCTTCACCAATACATCGAACAAATTCGACCAGTGAACTAAAACCAGTGTAATGAAATAAATGAAAGTGTCTTTGTAAAAATAAATATAAACGTGTAAAATAAATGAGTAAAAAGAAGAGTAGTGTTTTATTTGAGAAGTATCCGAACCGAAAAAAACGTTACAAGTGGTTACAATTCATTTTTATTTATCATCATTCATTCTTCTTCAAAATAAATCTTGTGTAATGAATTTAAATCGCAATATACTTAAAAGAACCCCAAGCTTCATCATATTGTTAACACAATAGTTAGCGTAAATATCGTTAGCTTTTACCTCCAAAGACATCACATCGGAGCATGACCCTGCCGCCTTCCATGAAAGGACCGACCACAGAGGTCTTCTCGGCTCCTGTCTCGTCAGTCAGGACCATCTTCTGCGGGGGCACTGGAAAAGAAGAAAGAAAACAAAGTTAGTTGAAGCATCAGGATAAAGAACGAGATATGGAAATATTTGGACAAATTTTGGACCAAAATCAGAACGCTGAACGTCTTCCAATGGTGAACAATGATTAGACGACGTAAGGTGAATTGGTATGACTACTTCAGACATATTAAACTCAGATGATATAGCAGGACACATGATTTTTGCTGGACTACCGGTTCATAGTCTAGTGATAATTCTTTGGACTTCGGTTGGGAACAAAAAAAAATTTTTTTTTTTTAAAATGCCCTTGCTGGGTTGAAATGTTCTACACCTTTATCAAAGATCGGTCACAAAAGACCCATTAAGCCTTACAGCAATTGAGTCTTGTTTGAGAATTGGCGCTTTGTAGCGACGACCAAGTTCGTAAAATGTCTGTTGATAGCTCCATTGGTAGAATGCTTGCATTCCATGTTGAGAACAAGGGGGTAATCCCTACCGAGCGTGTCATAAATAATTATCCGTTTCGATGTTTATTTCATAGCCAAAATAAAATATCGGTAAGTTTTACTCAGCCTTCACAAGGCATGAATTCCCATAAGCGACTCCTTCAAAGATAACGCGACAAGAATTTACACTATATGTATTTAATTTGCATCAGATACGTTTTTAGATTGACGGAGTATTCCTTGACTTATAGGTTGGTATGAGGCTGACCACCAATACTGTGAAAAATTATTCACTTTGCCAATGTCACCACAGTTTCAGGGAAGGTCGGCAAGAGTTGCAGGGTTTATGTTCATTTGAGATTGTGTTTTTTTATATTGTAGGTCCACATGCTGCATGTGTTAGCGCGAACTTATACGTGTCAGCTTGTGGGAATGCATTTAATATGAATCTCAAATGACATATATCTTTGTAACTTAGATTTAGGTTTAGACTGTAAAAAGCGAGTAATAACAATTTCCTGTGAATGAAAATCGACGACAAAATGTACTCAATACAAAAATATGACTAAAATGTGTCAGTGCGCTTTTATCCAAATTTTCACAATATTCCACGATATTTCATACAATAAACCCAAAATATTCGCTACAATTATTAACAAAATATAGCTGTGAAAAGTTTTAAAAGTTCTCAAACTTTAAGTCAAATAATATACATACATTTATATAACAACAAAACGGCTACATTTGTACCGAATTCTAGCGGCCGCCTAGTTTGTTCAACCCACTTCTTGTTTGCCCTTCCTCTTTCTCGTCTTTCCTCTCTCTCCACACACACATACACTCTTCTTACTTTCGCAAACTTGATATTTCTATTTGTGTAAGAAACTTGCGAAGAAATTGAGAGCATGAGTTTTATTCGTTTGGGAAATTATATTAAATATTTAAACATGATAAATTATACGAGTACATACACAACATTCAATTTACTTGATAATAATAATAATATAAGGATGATTTATTTGGTGAGCGCTGTTTTTGCGTGTATCACACCTCAAGAGCCCTCTGCGAGCTTGGTCGTCGCTGTAGAAAGTGCCAATTCTCAAGCAAGACCCAGTTGTTGTAAGGTTGGATAGACCTTTCAGTGACCGGTCTTTGGTAAAGGTTTTTATGAATTTTTCAACTCAGCAAAGAGCACATTCGAAATATAAATAGTATATTTTTCTGCTCCGCCGGGATCCAAATCCACAACCTTCCATTTACGAGTCCGAAGTGTTGTTGGCAGCTCCTGTGAAGTCTGGTACTTATTTCTTATGAATGCTGAGTAAGCCTTTCGCTTTTTAATTTTGGGTTTGAAATAAACACCGAAACGGAAAATCATTTCTTACACCCTCGGTGAGATTTGAACTTGAGCTCTCAGCATGGAATGCAAGCACTCTACCGACTAAGATATCGATCGTAAATTATGTTATTTAGAGCAATTTATTTTGGTTTATCGTAAAGTCCTTAGTCATGTCATTGCGATGTTAAATCACAAAGTTAGTTCAACTCCATAACGACACAGCATCAGTGATAAACTTTGTAGGCTCCTAGAGCTAATCCGGATTACACAAACTTCAATGTAATGATAGACTCAGATACAATAACTCACATTTGAGTCCAACCAAGATTGATTACGGCTTATGTTTGACTGATTCATCTATTTTCAATCTCAAATAGTGGAAGAGAAGTATATTTACCCGGAAGCTCGGAAAATTTTACTTTCACTAAAGCAATTGGCGTAAGAACGGCTCTCTTACCTGTAAAATTAAGTAAAATAAATTAAAAAAACTTTTTGAAAATAGTTTTATTTTCACTTATTTTGAGTTAACAAGGCCTAAGCGCTATCAGACTTTATCCGGCCATCTTCAGAGGCTAACTTCAGAGGCTGTTTATCTTGTAAAAACGAATGAATGAGATATCCAAAGTCATACTTAAATGAGAACTTGCATGAAAAAACTAAGATGATGTCATTGAAAAAAATGCTGTCGATTTGTAATGTTGGCGGCTAAGGTTGTTTAATTCAAATGTTAGTATAATTATACTTTAGTCATGGCTCTGTTTCACCTCTCGTTGTTTTCAATTAGTTTATTGTTGCATCTATAATCTAAATTGCACAGATATATTAAATGCATTCCCGTAGGAAGACACTTATATTCCATGACTCATTTCTAGAGATTTCATAGACTTATATTTTAAAGTGTAAATCTATTCAAACAGTGAAAGTCCATTGTATTGTTAAATAGGATAAAACAGAGTTTTAATTAACTTTTTATTTCATTTTTTTGCTTAAACATTTTCGCCTAAATAGGCATCTTCAGGAGCATAATTGTTACAAATATTTATATATATATTATATTTTTTTGAAAATTAAAATTTGTTTTGAAAATTATTTTATAAAAATATTTGTAATAATTATGGTCCTGAAGATGCCTTATTACTATTAGGCGAAAACGTTTGAACAAAATAAATAAATAAAAAGTGAATTAAAACTCTGTTTAATCCCATTGAATTTTACAATAATTTCATAGACTTAATATTTTTTAGTGTTGATCTGTTAACACAGTGAAAGTCCATTTTTATAAATATTTAAAAATATAAATGGTAAAACATTGTTTTAATTCACTTTATTTTATTTGTTTATGCTCGAATATTTTCGCCTAATGAGGTATCTTCAAGAGCAGAATGGTTACAAATATATTTTTATAAAATAATTTTCAAAACAATTTTCAAAACAACTTTTTTTCAAAACAAAAGCAAAATTCATAGACAAAATTAGAACTTTTCAACTTTTAGAACTTTTGCTAAACTACCATGAAACAGGGGTGACATTGTCAAATTCTCAAACAAATACAAATCATTATAAGTTACCTACCTAAGCATCTATTCCCTTCTAGAGACTTCATAGACTTTTTATTAACTAACACAGACAAACCAAACACAACTACTATATTCGTAACAATGTTTCACTGCATATCCATTTCATCCACAATATAGTTGGCAGGTGTTTTTCAAATTCAAAATCCCTCCCCCTCCTTCTCCTCTACCCTCCCACTCCCCATCCCCCCTCCAGCGGGGTGATCGGCTCCACATCCTTCGGGCAATAGGTTTCTGAATTTCCCGAGAGGCGGCAACGTCAGTCCACGGAAAAAATACCCTTTTTTTGACCGAAAAACGTATTTTTGAAATCTTTTTTTGCCTCCGTGTGTCACACACAAAAAGGACATATAGTGATACCTTTCGTACTTGGTGATGTGTGCTGAAAAGGAGATGCGAGAAATGTATTTTTGTAAAAATATTTTTAATCTCAGTTGCAATATTTAAGTATTGGGATCTTGCTGGTTTGTCCGTGCGTTGGCACTCAAATCGTCATTTTATTGACGATAATTTTGACCCTGGTTCAATAGATGTAATTGGCCAATAATTTGTGATATTAAATGAAATAATTGACGATGTTAATAACTGTTTCTAGTCAAGCATAACATGTTGATGAATTGCATTCGTCTACAAATCTATTTAAAAAAAAATTAAGCTAAAAAAAAGGCAAAAGTTGTAGGGCTTATGTTCATTTGAGGTTTGGATTTTATTTGTTAGTACACATTCAGCATTTGTAAGCGCGAACTACACGTGTTTGTTTGTGGGCATGCATTTATGAGCCTTAAATGTTAATATATCTCTGTAACTTATATTATAGATTATAAAGAAGCTTAGATTAGATTAGATTGAGGCAAATATATGCTGCATGTGTTCTCACTAAATAAGACTCAAAACTCAAGTGAACATAAACCTTGCAACTGTTGTCAGCTTTTCTCAAAATAGAAGCGAAAATGACATAAAAGAAAAAAAAAATACAGTAAGGGTAATAGTCAGCGTCATGACAGCTTATAGGTCACGGAAAAAAAAGATATTAAAATAAAAACATGTAATACAATTTTAATGATGGATTACTTTGATAATCTTTTATTAGAAACTTTCTAAACTTCCATTAAAAAAAAGTATCAAATGAACAAATAAAATATCAGTTAAATAAAGCAGTGTTGTTTTATATTATTTAATGTTTTTTGGAAAGAATAACTCTTTCAATTAAATTTCAACAGAGACTGAGAGGAATGTAGAACATGATTTTTTAAAGAGGAAATATAATAAAGAAAAAAACTGTTTGGAAAAATGACGCAAAATCAACAGTGCTTCTCTAAAAATAAGCGAGTCTGAGGTCTCTGGAAAGTGGTAATGTATTTTATATTTGAAGTGCCCGTCCTTACATTTATTATTTCAAAGGAAGAGGATGTAAAAATGAGACATAAAGAGCGTAGAGGGGTTCATTTTCTCGTAGCGTTTGTCGTAGAGCAGTGGATCGTAACCTTTTTTTGACAAAATACCAACGATCCGTTCCACCATGACCGGTCCATAGTCAATCGATATTCAACACTGCAGATTCACAATCGGATGGCTGTGGTTTCTTTTTCTGGCGAAGCACAACAAAATTATTGTTTATTTTTAATCATGTTTTATGCTTGGTTAAAAAATTTAAGTGCTTTTAATAAACTCCGGTCATTAATGGATATTGTCGATGAAAAACCTGTGATATTGGTTCAACAAAAGCATCAATTCTCTATTGCGAGCCACAGCACCCCAGGTGAAAATAGCCATGATGATCGCCGATCTTTGATGAAAATGGCACCAAAAGTAGAAGAAGAAGGTCAATAAATGGTTTATTCAGCCTTTCTTTTTTTACTGTTACTTATAGGTTGGTATGAGGCTGACCACCCATACTGTAAAAAATGGTTCGTCTTGCTAGTTTCACCCCTGTGTCAGGAAAGGTCGGCAAAAGTTGTAGAGCTTATATTCATTTGAGGTTTGGATTTTAATTGTAAGTACGCATTCAGCATTTGTAAGCGCGAACTACACGTGTTTGTTTGTGGGCATACATCTGAGAGCTTTAAATGATTATATCCCTGCAACTTAGATTATAGATTATATGTAGATATATTATGGACTAGGTGATTGGCGTTTTTAAATGGCCGCCCGTGCTTGTGGAAGACTCTTGGAAGATTTACACAAAAAAACGATCAAAAAATTAATCATCGTATTATAATAAAATACATTTAAGATTTGTTAAGATTAGTTATTTCAGTCCAACCAAGGACCAATTTCATTGCTTTGTAACTACAAAAGATCAATGATTTACTTGTTGTCTAGGACCATTTGATTTGTTTAATTTCAACCAAGACGCGTTCTAATTGTTTTTAATTATCCATGGTCAAATGATTCAAAAATATTATAGTAATCAAGGATAAATATTTATAACAACTTTCAACCTAGTCGTAATTAATTACTTTGTGAATTCAAATAACTTTCAGTTTGCTGTAAATAATAGTGAGAAAGGAACAACAAGCCCCAAGTGGAAGTGCAGTTAATACAGTTAAAGTTACAGTTTAAAATTTGTGCAACTCTCAAACACCACCGGTTACGCACCACTGCCTTAGCGGCTAGATCGTAGAGCTTTCCTCAGAGCGTAGATGAGAGAGGTCTACGCTTGAAGTAACTTGCAGGACATGAAATGAGGATGAGAGAGAAAAAGTGGGAGTGACTACGCCATCGTAGCAAATAGTGAAGAAAAAGAGTAAATGAGATAAGTACTTATGCAAAAAAAATACTACAAGAATTAAACAAAAAATTTCTATACCCTATTTCATACAATTTCTTAAGATAACTAATCACGTATACACTGAAGATCTATCAAATAAAAAAAATCATAACTATAATATTCATACTTTGATAAGTGAAATTGTCAATTGAGTTGAATTCAATGGAAGACTTTTGTTTCAAATAGACGGAGTCAGACAGTATTTCATATTAAGATCTTTTCATCTGACATAAATATCGACAAGACTACCTCAGTAATGACATAAATAAAAACCTTTTAAAATCCTGGAAAATACTTAAGTTTATTTTTAACTTTTAATGTTATGCTTGATTTATCTTTTTACACGTACAAGTAATACAAATTCAAGAACTAAAGCTTCATATTCAAGAAGTTCAATATAAAAATAACTGAACAATAATACAAGGAAAATACGAAAATAATAAAATATATAAAATAAGACCCGTCTATTTAGCCCCGGACAAAATATTATTTCTCATATTCTGCAAAATCCGCACAAATATCTCGTACTCCCGTCTGTGATAGATTCTCCACCATTTCAAGAGCACAAAAGATGTTATTACGGGCAATCATGGCGTCCGTGTACAGCCAGCCGACAGATCTACGAGCGGCTACGATCCCACACGAACATTAACGATCCTCTACGAGCATGTACGAGCCTCTACGGATACTTAAGGAGCGTCAATGAAGTCCAACAATTCTATAAAAGCATCTACAAGGCTTAAACCGCATCAAACAAAGCTTTCTTATCTTTAATTAGCATTTAATATTATTAAAGAACTTGTTTATTAAATTCGTACATTTCATTTAGAGAATCCATAAGACTCATCAATCTCAAAAGAGCGTTTCAAAACCACCACAAAAATGTATTGTTTGTGTTATGTCCATCAGAGGCAATTTCACATGAACAATGTTTGTATGTGTACTGGACCAACGTGTCTTATAAAAATTAGAAATCGGCGTTAAATTTATTTTTAACACCTTTCATATTTTTTTCTTAGCTCAGATTGTGTTAAATGTGATTTTTAAGACTATTTCATTGAAAAGTCATCTATGAATCAAATGGTAGACAAGCTGAACAAGCACTGAAGGGACCAGGTGATTAACATTTACAAACCATTACAAGCATTTTGACCCTCTACGATTCTTAACGATCTTCTAAGGTCCAAGGCAAAACGTAAAAAAAATACTTAAATCAGATACAAGTTATTATGATAATTTTGTACATCTTTAAACTTATTTTTAGATATTTAACGAGCATTAACAAAATTCTAATACCTTTACTAGATTTCTTTCTTAAAAAATAAGAAGACTATTTAACAAGCATCTACAAATCTATTTGGGAATAAAATACACCCTAAGAGTCTTATCGTTCTAATTTGGTCCTTGAAAAGCATTTACAGAGTTTTTAAAACCTCTGCAAACATTGACGAACCTCAACCAATCCATACAAACGTCTACGATCAGGTCGTAGACCCCACGGGACGCTGGAGTGATTGGAATCCGAATTCCTGACGCCGCCAGCCCCTCTACGCCGTAGATCTGTATTTATTGGAACGGGTTACGTTTAATGTCTACGACGCCAGGAGTTATGTAATGCTTGTGTGTTTGTTTGCCGATGCTACAGATAGGCTCTGTGAGACCATTGGAATAATTGTTAATTGGAAATATTGATTTATAAAAAACGAATATAAATACGATACACGACACATGTTTTCGCATTTAAGTGATGAAATGTGAGAAGTATGAAATATTAAAAAA